>JAPYZF010000064.1:0-321379 GCA_030523045.1 Meteorus cinctellus
ATGTTCACGCTGTTCTTTACTCTCCCATGAGTATAATAATAGGTAGAGCGGATAAAAATGGAAAATTCCCGACCCAGGCATAATTGATGGTGACTGTACGTATCGCTCCAACAGTAGTCGTGATACTTTGGATATTATTCATAAAATGCCAAATAAATTCATTGTTGCCCACAGTCCTCCAGAATTCCTTAACGATGCTTATGTCATAATCATACATAACCATATTATGGCATTATTGTCATTGCTTGTATATAAATTCAAAAATTGTGCCATTGATAAGCCACTCAGTCGGTAAATATTGTGCATTCAGGTGTGAACGACAAGGGCAAAATTGTGTAGATATATATATGAGACAGAAGTGACGTCATAAAAACGAGCACAGAATGCAGACGCTCAGAACGACGAGTGACGATTATTATCATGCATACATCGCAGCCGATGTATCGAATATATCGGATATGTCGAGTATATCGAATATATCGAGTATACAACGTTTATATGCCACTTAATAATGTTTTTGCTTTGTTGCTCGGCTCCGCTCGGCTGATATCGCGGAAAAATATGCTTTTGTAATTATATTTATCGACAATATCCCAAGCATTGTAGAACAGTTGTTATAAGGATTGTGCGAAATGAATAAAATGCCTCGCAAAATATATAGATTGCGATAATAACGAGTGCAAGCGCTCAACTAATTTTTCATCAGGAGCCTTTGTCATGGAGATGCAAGCACCGAATGGTTCGTAATATTCATTTCAATCATTTATCATCATATTATTGTAATACCGGTCAATTGGCGAATAAACATTTTGTGAATTTCGTTTTTTTATCATGGCCATCGTCATATCGAAACTTATGAGTATTGTTCGAACGATTATCGGTATTACCATCTAAATTGTCTATGAAATATGGCCAAAATACTATCAATATATGTATCGGTGAATATAGTTGAATACCCGTCTCCTCCTTTGGTAACAACTTTTGCTTCTTCGCCATAGTGTCATTATATTATAATGACTGAGAACTTGAATTTAATTAGGAATAAATGTTTGTGTAAACCCAGTGTACACTTCTATCCCTGGTATCCCAGAACTGGGGATGGTATGGATGGGTGATATGATGGTCCATGGTGAGCCAACGCATGAGCTTATGATAGACCCAAGACACTCTGAGAGCCCATTCTTCACACATGGTGGCCATCATTCCTTCGATGACATGAGACACCATATAGCGCCGACTACGATGATCCGATATTTGCCACAGCAGTTTCCTAATGACTGCTCGGAATCAGATGAGACTATGGAAGCCGTGGATAATGATCTTATTCAAAAAGTAGGGAATAGTTGTTGAATTATTCATATTTTTTGATTCGCATGATGCTTGTGTTGGTGAACTAATGAATTGAAATTTTATAGGACTATGATGTTCGGGAAGTTAATACGGGAATGAGAGAGTATATGACATTAGACGATTACACAGAAGAGTCACCAGATGATGATGAAGTACTAGAAAATAATGAGGAAGATGATGATGAGGATGAGGCTGACGATGAGGAAAATGACGGCGATGAAACTGATGAAGATGATAATGATAATAATGATGAAGATGAAGAGGGAAGGGAAGATGAAGAAAGTGAAGAACGTGAAATGGTAGTGAGTAATGCAGCAACTCAGACAACTCACGACAATAAAAATCGGAAGATAAAGCCGATAAAGCATCCTGGTTTGGTATTGAAAACACCGATTGCTTATCAACCACACACAGATTTGAATTTTATTCCCATCAGAAAGGATGGAATAGCAGTATGTGAAAAATGCGGTGCAATTGGTGTGAAACATGCATTCTACACTAAAGAAAGAAGATTTTGCAGTCGAGCGTGCGCTCGATCTTCGGAACACACCACATCAACGGCTGATTCAACATACAGTCCCTCACATCGATCTGATCGTCTAGTGATGAGTTCGGAGTTGTTGCATAATAATAAGTCTCCAAATCTTGCAGCATCAGTAAAGAATGAAATTGAATTATCTGATGTTGGAGGATGTCAATTGTCGACGACATCAAATGAGAATACAAGTGAGACAATAGAAGAAATGGATAAGTCGGAGATAAGAAGAATGGCAATGATCGGGAAGACAGAAAGAATACAAAGGAATTTGGGAAAGGTAGCGAAAATTCAAAAAAATTCGAAGCATGGGAAAAATGATGAATTAGCAGCTACAGAAACCGACGAAAAAATGAATCTGACAGAAAAAGTGGTTGCTGCGCCAGTCATGCCTGAAGATTTACCAGTGAGGCGGAAACGTACCGCTGAAATGGCTGATTCGTATGATTGGACGCCGCAATTAATTGAACCAGGCTTTTGTGCTGCGCCAGTATCTTGTTTCAAACATGCTCCAATATCGGAAATATGGGATAATATTACGGTAGGAATGAAAGTTGAAGTCGAAAATACAGATTGTGATGAGGTATGCGAAGCATTCCCGGATTCGTTCTGGGTTGCCACTGTTTTGCGTATTTGTGGTTATAGAGCATTATTGAGGTACGAAGGTTTTGGGCATAACTCTGACAAAGATTTTTGGGTTTCGCTTTGCTCTAATGATATCCATCCAGTTGGGTGGTGTGCAACTATTGGTAAGCCTCTCATTCCACCAAACACTATTGCAAATAAGTACAAAGATTGGAAAGATTTTTTAATGAGACGGCTCACCGGCGCGAGAACATTACCAACAAGTTTCTATAACAAAGTGAATGATAGTATAAAGTCCCGTTTTCGTTGTGGTTTACATTTAGAGGTTGTGGACAAGAACCGAATTTCACAAGTTAAAGTCGCAACAATACAAAAAATTGTGGGCAAACGTTTACATGTAAGATATTATGACTCCCCGCCAGAGGATAATGGATTTTGGTGCCATGAAGATTCACCATTGATTCATCCAGTGGGCTGGGCAACAAAAGTTGGTCAGACCCTAGATGCATATCCAGAATATCTAGAACGTTTAGAATTGGGCCGGTTATGTACTGACGATGCCACAGAGAATCTCTTTCATGTGCCAAAAAATCATCATTTAAATCTTGGATACACATTTCGCGAAGGAATGAAAATTGAGGCAATTGATCCACTCAATTTATCAGCAATATGTGCTGCAACAATTATGCAAGTTCTGAAAGAAGACTACATTATGATTAGGATTGATAGTTATGATGAGGATGCGAGTGGTGCAGATTGGTTCTGTTACAATGTAAGTTCACCTTGTATTTTTCCGATTGGTTTTTGTGCACAACATGGTTTACCTCTTACACCACCCAAGTCATTCGATCCAACGACATTTGCTTGGGATGCTTATTTGGCTGAGACGAATACCATACCAGCACCAGTAAATTTGTTCAATCGTGAAATTCCGCAACATGGATTTGTTGAGGGTATGAGATTGGAAGCTGCAGATTTGATGGATCCACGATTGGTATGCGTCGCGACTATTAGTCGAGTTATTGGTCGATTATTGCGCGTTCATTTTGATGGTTGGGAAGATGAATATGATCAGTGGTTGGACTGTCAAAGTCCTGATATCTATCCTGTTGGTTGGTGTGATCTCGTTGATCATAAACTTGAGGGACCACGACCATGCACGAAAAATGTCAGTCCAATCATGAAATCACCAAGAGGCCTTAAACGTAAAGCAAAAAGAAAAATGAAGAAAGGCGGTAAGATGATTTGTCCTAAAAATATATTGACTCGTCATAATGACCGCAATGGGGGACATGGACATCGTGATCGAGAACGTGAGAAAGAATATGAGCCGGCACAAGGTACGAAAATTGAACGTGATCGTGAATTGGGTAGTTTACCCGAAGAAGGGAGAAGAGAACCAGAGCCTGCACAGGAGCCTGCTGGTCCCGATCAGACTCTTCCGAGTCCGACTAATGGTCAAGGTCAATCGCTCAGTGAAACATTTCATCATGATGGTCAAAATCCGTCGCCACCAAGAGAAAGGACTGCCACATGCTATATCAATGTCAGTATTCTTCATATATCTTTAATATTATTAGTATCGAAAATGTTGCATTGCAGTACGTCAAGGATATTTGTTTTTTATTTATTCATCTATTCGCAGGTTAATGCACCTTCTGGCAAGTACATACCAAGAATAGTAGATGGTTGGCAAAAGAGTTCTGACGGCGGAGAATTGATTCCGATTGAATGGAACGTATTTGATGTAGCCCAATTCTTACGTGTCAATGATTGTGCCACATACTGTGACAATTTCAGCAAACGCAAAATCGATGGAAAGACACTTCTCTCTCTCACGAAGGACCAAATTATAGACTTGACTGGTTTCAAAGTGGGTCCATCCCTCAAAATATTTGACCTAATTCAGCAGTTGAAAATCAAAGTTAATCCAGCTCAGGAAAGATTGAAGATGGGACTGAAAAAAATATTATAACGAAAACTGGAAGCATAGCTTTTTATGTTTATCAGTTAATATTTAGATAAGATATAGATTCACAGGTAAGGCGTGTGATTAGAAAATAAGCTAGGCTGATGTGTAAGTTTTTTCAATACTATTGATAAATTATTCTGCAGTTGGCTGATTCCATGTAATACTCGATATTTTGTGAAAGAGCGCCTTTGATAAAAGTATATTTCACATTGTGAATGAGCATCATGCGACTAGTGTTATATCAGAGCGCCACCGTCCATGTATGCAATCCATTTCGCAATTACACCTTCGGATTACAATTAATTTTATTGTATTTGCTGAACAATTCGTAAATAATGCATGTATCATTTCGTATATGACCCACAAGTTTATATATTTTACTACATATTGTATCCCAACTTACCAGTGAACATTTTAACCATTGCACATCAACGTTAAAGATATGGGATTGCCACGAGAATTTTAACCGGTCTTTTGCTGTTATGTCATTAAGTTTATGTATGTATGTATGAGGTACATAAGTATAAAGCAAATAAGAATAATTGATTTCTCACCCTTCAGCGTTACATTTAATAGAATTAGATGCATGTAACGAATATATTGTATAAATATGAAATCAATAGGTGTTTCTCTAAATCATTGGTATATGTGGTGATACGGAAATTGATGTACTCAATACATCATATTAGTTAAAATTCAAATTCCATTACATGCCTTCTATTGTTTATGATTCTCAAAAGGGATATTCAATCGAGAAGGTGCAAGCAAATGATATTAACAATATTGTGAAGAAATTTCAACTGTACTATTTGACATCATTGAAAATTAAGTACTGGAATCACATGATGCTCTTTTATCATAATACAATATTTCATTTTCATTAACATTATGAATTAATCATATTGAAGTATGAGTATTAATTATGATTTGACCAAGTTTACTGTAAAATATTTGATACTCGAATTGTCTGAATTCATAGCAGAATATCGGAATACAGATAATATAGTCACGTGAATTTGATAGAGTTTTTGAATTAAACATCGAATTACGTGGAAAACAAAAATCATTTTAGAAGACCGAATGGATATTTGAAATTATGTGGAAAAATGTGCGTGAGGAAACCAGACGTCATGAAAATTCATCCCAACAGGTATTTACATCTTTTTCGAGTCAAACGTATATTAAACATATAGCTGGAATCGTCAGGTGAACAATGTTATACTATTTGATTCAATTTAAATAGAACGAAAGAGCTCCCAGACTGCGACTGGCAATCGCCCAAATACAATATATATGTACGAATGAACACATAATGAAATTCTATCGAGGGTCTGGAGTTGAAAAAAGGAGAATTGGAAAACGACTGAATTGAATCTCATGTGAGGATATTACAGCATTTAATAGAATACACATTTCACCAGAATGAATGAGAAAGAGTGAAAATATCACTGACGATATACAATGATGCTCATTCTTTATTCATCGCATTCCTTTCTGTTTCTGTGTTCATGATCTTATATGAATTAGGATTGAATCAAAAATAAATGTTTTGCACAAAAAAGAATACAGTGAGTGAAACATTGATCTATACTGTATTTATCAATTAAATGTAAACCTATATATATATATATTACACACGAAACCAAATATACTTTATCTGAACATGGATTTCGTAGTTTGGGGTAGCGCCCGGCAGCTTATGATCCGAATGGCAAATACGTGTGTGGAAGTGCATCAATATTTGTGTCTGTGCGTATGCGTGATTTTGCTGTATATATTTATGAATGTATAATGGTTCTGTGTATCTAATAATAATGATAATAATTGTAATACTATAGTAGGTATTTGCTAATGATGCCCATGCGCGCAGCGATACACTATGTGTTCACCGTGGATTCGATCGTTCATTCAGCTGAAATAAACAAAGAGTGGCAAACTATTTTGCTAATTGGTAATTTTCCATAATGTGTTATTACCAAATAGATTCCAAGGGAAAGTAATTTAATGCAGTAAGTTAGTTTATATACTTGTATAAGAAAAGTGGGTTGTCGGCCATAAGCAACATCTGAAGGTCCACAATTTTTCCTATACTGCTAAGAATAAAAACAAAGAGAAAAAAAAGTGCAAAAATTTTGGTATATCCTACCACTCTATGGGCGGGGCCTCGACCAGCTGGCAGATGTTTCCCGCGCGACCGCATTATATTGAACTGGCTCAGCCTACGCCACGACAAAATAGTGCATCATACCTCAGTTTGTGAATATATTATGCTTGTAAATGATTGTTGGTGCAACAAATTCATTCTCATACACACATATGAAAAAAGAAAAGTTAATTTGTGACTTGGATGGTGTTGATGAAGAAATTTAGATAGACATTGGAGCAAATATATTATATTTGATATATATAAAGAAGAGTGAAGGACAAGGAATTTCGTTGTGATCATTGGTCCTTGGTGTCCTGCAATGCAGGGAAGACTCATAAAGACATGTCGCCCTTGTCCATATAGAATGAATTGTTCTGATTTTATTTTTGCCTCATCTGCCGGAAAAGTGTAAGTCTTGCGTGTGCTAACGTGTGAGAAGTAGCAATTTCAAGTAGCAATAGTTACGTTCTCTACCGTTCATCATTCATCAACAAGGAAATTCGTGAAACTTCCACTATCAAGAGAGTTTGAACAATTCAATGCCAAGTTTCTTCAACTAGTGACGTTGATATGAGCATAAAATTGAATTTGCAACGATGTGCATCACGCTCAGTCGTGGTATAATGCATCACCTCATGACTATATTTCCACACAAATTGTGTGTGTGTGTATGTCATTAATGAATTTATCAAACACGAAATATGCATGTAAATATGTGGAGACGTGAGAAGTTTCACGTTGGATAAAAAGTTTTTCGAGGATATTGAAATTGAGTGATATGTTTATTTGACCGGTGTTGCAGCCAAATTTGGGAGTAATAATTTCGTGTTTCATTATTACAACGTTCTTCATCGCACCACACTCGGCAAACCACAGTGTGTGCTAAAGGAAGTGGCGAATAAAACTTGATGAGGAGTGGGGATTATGGAAGGCGAGGGTGGAACCACAAAGTAGCTACGGCCCTGATACCGGTACGGCGGCGGAGTAATATTTATCTCGGGGATCGTGGCGTCGTGGGGGCCTCAGCTGTTTCCCGCCAAACATCGCCATTACAAAACGCGTTCGGGCGTTGTTTGAGCGCCACGGAGTGGTTATACTTAGGATTATCTACGAAATATCTCCAATACATTCATCCAAAGCTTTATAAATCATAATTAAAGACACGATAAAGTTTACTAATCTGTAGTAAAATGCGCGTGCGTTTGGTGTACGTATAAAAGTGTGCCTGGTGCACGTTGTGTTGACGCGCCCGGACATAGCAATCACACGCGCGCACACATACACACATACATACATACACACACACCATAGTTACACCCATATACAATTATTATCGCATGAATAGGTGAAACAAAACCATCATTGATTATGTAAATTTATATACGATGAAGGGAAATAATGAGGTTAAATAGACAAATAGCTAAAAGTGAGTCAATTTATGATAAGTGTTAGAATATGATGTGATAGACAGCTATGTGTTTGGATTGCATTTATGTGAGCGTTCACTTTGACTTACCGGCCGGTCAACAATTTACTGCCATTGCATTAACACGAGTGTGAAAATTTAAATTGAGTTTAGTTTATATTGTAGGTGAAAATAGAAGGAAAAGTGAACGAATAAAGAGTAAGGAAAAGGAAAAAAAAAGAAAGGTGAAAAACCAGTGGGAAAGAAAAATAAAAGTATACGACAGTGAGTTGCAAAATTGAACAAGTTGTGAAGAACAACAAGTATGTCAGTATTTCCTAATAGTAACGAACGACTTTTAATCGAGGATATTGTGGAAGCAGTGACTGAAGAACAGGAAAATTTAGAATTCTGTAGGTAAGTGTATTCTTGACCATGTGCTATAAATACAAATTCTCTGTGTAAATATATATATATAGATATATATTGACCGTATCGTTGAACTTTTCCATGTGTGGATGCAATTAAATTGGGGAATTTGTATATTCATTTGCAGTGTTGTGTATTGAATGTCTTCTTCGTTATCATTGAAGCAGTGAAATTCCCTCACTCTTTGTCCGCCAATTGACGAAAAATTGTGATGAATCGCGATGATTTGGTTTCTATGTTTGATTCATACAATAACTGTCAAACAATGTACATCCAGCGAGAAAAGAGAAAAAAAATGATGTGTTGAGAAATTGCAACGAGGACGGCTGTTATTTGTATACAGCGGAGTGACCGATTAGTGTATACGTATATGTTACGTAAAATGAGTGTCTATTGCACAATAAACAATATCCATGAATAACTTGGAGCACTCCTACGGCAACTCAATTTTGTTATATATTATACATGAGAAGAGATATCATTGAATTTCGGGAAATTAACTTAATGAAAAAATAGTTTATCAATTATTTCTGAATCATCAACTCATCAACACTTGTATTTTATGCTTTTTTATTCTGCAATAGACCTGTCTATTCTATGGGTTTTTGTAATTGAAATAATCGGCAGATGAATAAGAATAATTGATCATTCTTATGCATGAATGGGTCTATATATTTGCCTACTAAAATGCGGATGTACTCTACAATAGCCCGCAATGTAAGCACTTGTAAATATCTCATACAAAGAATTTCACTATGAATAATTTTTGTCAGAGTAGGTAGTGAAAATAATTGCATCAAGATATGATACTTATTTCTGTTCATCATTACATGTTTTTCATCTACAGTTTATCTGCCGACGGTCGTCTAGCGATAGCGCAGTTAATATTGATATGCAATCATACATAGTGATAGCAATAGTTATAATGATTATATGTTCATTCATAACGCTTTCTGTGTGAATCAATATACGTGCATGGTAATACTTCATAATGCCATTTAATGCAACTATTTTCATTGCATTGCGTTCGATGGAGAGGCGATAACGATAACGCCTCGTAGAATCAATACTTACGTATTTATAACATTGAGGCATTATCACCCTTGATGTTAATTTTAAATCGAGTGCATGTTTTGCACTCGGCGTTTTATTCCAACGAACATTATGAATGATATTTACGATGAATTTGGATAATTTTATATATATAAATATGTAATTCTCAATACGAAAACTATTGTCTCAATATTATGGACGCTCTTTTCGAGTGTTGCATGGTGAATTAATATGGTGGACATGAAGACGAGAGGCGTCACACGGAAGATAAATGAGGTGTGCGCAGATGCATCGTTTCGTTCATCTCATAATTGTATACGGGATATGTACTAAAGAACTTATGCATCACAGGCGGCGCTTGAGTACACGCGGACTTGGCTTTTGACAGTGTTGGCGCCATTTCAAATCAGATTCATAATTCCGATTTTCCTGCTTCATCATTGCATAATTAGTTGATAATAAATGACCACTCTGTTTTGACATGATAATATTGCATTTATTTTGTTGAATATTAACAATTGTATTCTATCATTTGTAATTTTTTATGTTTCATTTTATATCCATTTTGCCGTTTCTCTCGCAATTCCATTCTATTTCATCGACCTGTTAATGGAATTATCATCCAATTATCTTTCTATAATTAATGAATGACATAGAATGTGTGTGCATGCATTCTCACCGTCGGCTTGTAATCGCGATGTATTCATTTTAGTTTTCTGATTTCATAGTGTCAGATAAACAAAATAAATGTTGCTCTAGATCATGTGGTTATCCTGGAAACGTAATCGTTCATCAAGTGATTCACTTAACTCTTTTCAATTGAAATATTTTTTATATAGTCAAAAACAAAAAAAAATTATCTGCGCTTCAATATTTAAATTAGCTGATTGTATGTGGATGATTTTCTATGCATGGTAAATCGAATATTAAAATAATATGATGTGTTATCTATAATAATAATGGAGGAATATAACGAGTAATATTAAGAATGAAGATAGAGTGAAGCGCGTGGTTTGTGCGTAAAGAAAGTACACCGGTAACAACCAGCTGAGCGGCGCCAGCCATCAGCTGTTGGTGACTCATACGACTGTATGCCCAAGATAGTGAAGTTGCGAGAGAACGACCGAGCGAGAAACGACCTCACGGTATATAATAATATATTATATATTGTATGACGCGCGCAGTTTATCACATACAATCTATGAAGGCTGACGCGATGTTGCCGTTTTATAATGATAAAACGTTCCTGGATTCATGTAGTTGTCGTCCATATTCAACTAATTACGAATACACAAGTGCAGCACTCTTGATTACGGCTTATGATGCTCGCGTATGCACATTTTTATATGAAACACTTCGTTTAATTGTCTTTTTTTTCTTAATTAGTTTTTATCACATTGAATGAAATCAATTTTGATAATATCTGTGGATAAAATTTATATTCATTAGATCATGTCTACATCACGTATTTTTAAGTTAGTTTGTCATGTGGCGATGAATATTTTAAGCTGACGTAGAATTTTTTTCCTTCCCATATGAACAGCATTGAAATATTTCAGGTATTGTACAGGAGACTGAGATTTCATGCAAGCAGAATAGCTTCAAATAAAAAAAATTAAGGCTCATGGTGATACTCAATATTGAATAATTCTATCCAAAACAAGAATTTAATAACCACATTGAGAATTTAGTTTTTGTTTATTTTTCCTTTTTGTTTTTAAATAATAGATTCAATACATAAGTTGGTAACGTTGGTGAGCCGAGGAATTTACCGCAGAATAAATGATGATTGTTATCATCCACCGACTTTATGCGTTTTTCAGTTTCAGTACAAACGAAACGGCATTTTTCCCGCTCTTTATGGATAAAGTTTCGATTTTTTTCAGTGCAGCTGTATAACATATTCGAAAATAATTAATAATTATTTACAGAGTATGTCATTAGATTCATGAGATCGACGAAAGATATGCCCGCGTTTAATAATACAAATATGTATTAATTATATAATTTTCCATAGATTTCTATGCAGAAACAATCTTTTCTATTTTCTATAATATTATTGTATATTTATTTAATTGATTTCAATCAAATATTTAATGAAAAAACAATATTTTTCAGTGTTGAAACAGTTGACGAAAGTTCAGTTCCTGCAATAACGATAGTTGAGTTAACTGGTGATAATCAAGATCAGTCAGAGCAAGTGGATAGTACTCAGATTTCACTACATTCTGGTGACACTAGTGTAAACACTTCTATCCATCGAATAGTCACACAAAACGGTTCGGACAACGATTCGAACGACTTAAATAACATCGGTGAAGTGACGCCGAGAAGTCACATGGAGCAAGAGAAACGGATGCGGCGAGAGATCGCCAACAGCAATGAACGTCGACGTATGCAAAGTATCAACGCTGGCTTTCAATCGCTCAGGACGTTGTTACCACATCATGAGGGTGAAAAATTATCCAAGGTACACATTTATTTTATCATTATCATTTATGGATTATTATTATTGCATCGATCTGTTTGTACTACTGCAGATAGATATGTACGTGGTCCAATCAAAATGGCTTTAATGTTCACTATGTATATATTTGTTACAAACATACGGAAGTTATTACGGGGAAACATTATTTGCCTTGCTTCGCATCAATGAATGCATGTGGGGCGACAGTTTGGGAGGGCGAGGTTGTGTATGTTCATATTTTCGGTTGCGGCTCACTGACTTTAGCCATTATGCCAGAGTTACTAATTATCTGCTCATGTCTCTGAATTGTTGTCTCAATACAATATTGTTACACACAATTATCAGCTGGGACACTTCAGGTTTTACTTTATACATATTTATGCAAATTGATTGGATGATTATTCATTCTTATTCAACAGTTTGATTAATTGATAAAAATCGATGAAAATTTTGAAAGGTTTTGATCACTGATTGACCCATGATATCTCCGAATCAATTTGGAACAACGGAAAAGTGAAGGACAATAATTTAAACAAAATCAGTTAACTTTTCTTATTGATATTTAAACTCACGCTCGGTCTTCAATGTTCTTTGAATATATAAAATGCAATCTGAGCAGCTACTCAACACACGCACAGGAAAATACGCATACTACAAACTTGATAAGTAGAAAGGCTTCAGGTAGACAGGACCCATTTTTTTTTTGGATTAAGGACTGACGACAGGTCGTTAAAATGAAAGAATTCGTAACATCGTGAGGTCGTAAAAAAAGGAGGGTTTACTGTAATTATTTACTGGGTCATTATTGTAACAATGAGATAATCAATTTATAAATTGCTATCCGAAAAAATATTCATTTTCAAATATTGCATCAATGTTGTATCGGTTTTGTTATGAATGAATACTTTCATTTGTTAGATGTTGTCTGTATCAAAGATATATTGAACATGGGAAATCCGCGAGTACACATTCCTCTATTCATTCTGGTTCACGTGACGTAATCAGAAATGATTCATTAATGCAAGCATTGCACTCAGTTAAACTCATATCATCGCATTTATATGACAATTAATGCGCCAACATTTGTCAACGTGGACTGCAATATAAATGTTATTCTTCTTTTCGCAGTGAATATATATGTAACCCAAAAAGAATAGACAATAGTGTATCACTTATTTCATTTACGTACATGAAACAAAAGAATGAACATGTGCAAGGTCTACATGAAAAGTATACAATTGAGTTTTAGTTTTGGTCTTGACTTGTAATCTTCCAAAATACAGTAAGAGAGTAAACGCGGCAACGTGGGACTCAGAGGGAGTGAGAGTGGTGGATGGTGATGAGGGTTAGGATGGCGAAATAGCGATGAAAAATTGGTCGCTATTTCTATTTCATTTCGAAAACGGCTGTTTGTAAGGCAGGCAGGCTGGCAGGTAGGCATTTGTTCAGTGGCGCCGCTGCTCGATCAATATTGCCATGACTACGTGGCAAAATATCGAAGAGAAAGAACATGAGCATCGAAGCGCAAAGACACTTGAATTGGAAAGAGATAAGAAAAGACGATGGTGTGATGTAAAGAGGCGTGGAAAGGAGATCGGCGGTCGTGAAGATATTTGGAATGTTATGTAGCATCACACCAATTTTATGTATATTTATGCTGTAGAATATTGTCAACATGGTACAGATCTCAGCTATACAGGATGGTATACATCAAATTTATATTCTATTGTACAGTTCACGCAGTGGTGGGAGAACTCAAATTGTAGAGATCCTTATTATCATTTTATATAGATAATTTACATCGTTATATCTTAGTTTATAGTTCACCGGTGTTGATGTACCGCAACATTATTATCATTTTCTTACGGTTTGGATGCATGGTCAATGTCGTTTCATTATGGCACTTTGAGAAAAAAACAATTGTATAACTAGTTCAAGAACATTCTGTTGAGAATGTTCTTGAAGAAACTGCTAAATAATTTTGAATGAAAGTGAATTCATCCGATAATATCGATGAATGATGAAAAAATAATTTTACATGGTGAAAGTTGCACAAAATATATACTCAATGGTATGTTGAAATCGTGGAGAAAATCCACACATTTTTTCGCGATAATATTGTAATGTACTGTGAAATTTATCTTTCCATTGATTTCACCTACAAAAACTATGGAGTTGAAAAATTGATATTGAGGTATTGATTTTTTCGACAATAAGTAACATAATAACTGCAAAACGTTAGAGATCGAAGCGGTTACGAGATTTACGTCATTCTTTGTACGCTGTGTCGTACGCTATCTAGATACAGCAGCTGACGCAATGACGTCACAGCACGTTTTGGGTCACTGTATTGGAATTTCGGCGGTTGACGTTATCCAATCCAATTCACAAATAGTCACAATATTTCATACTTTGTATACAAATTCATAGGTGATTCACACTTTTTCTAAATTTTATGGAAATGTTACATCCAAATTTCGGATGAATTAAATTAGTGCCGCCCAATATTCTTCAATACGTTTTCCCTTATTACGTAATGTACAATGAAAACTTGTGGCATCAATTCCACAATTAACATTTTTGATATTTTGCTTAATATGATGGAAAACTGAATGAAACAAACTTTTTTTTATAACTACATCTACTTATGAATTTGATAAAAATCCACAGCTTCCAATATTGCAAAAGGGGCGATTACTTTCATGCATATATTGAATTTATAATTGAATTTTAAACAAGTGTACTATCACGAGACCCGCATGCACTCGATTTATCTTGACAAACACGATTAGGTTAAAAACTAAACAAAAGTGTATAATATGTATCTTGATTCACTACGTGTCTCGAGTTATCCTCTATCATATCTATAATAGTTTAGAATTAGAGTTATGTTTCAAACAGTTTGCTGATCATATTTCATATCAATAAAGAAGGGTGAAATCAACGTGTGCGATGTTTAATATGATATTTGATATATTATTTGATGATTTCAGGCAGCCATTCTTCAGCAAACCGCTGAATATATATATCAATTGGAACAGGAGAAAACTCAGTTGCTTTCTCAAAACTGTCAACTGAAGAGATTGGTTAATCAACATGAAGGTGGTGACCCGCCGATAAAAAAACGAAGAACCGAAACTCGAGGTGAACTATTTCTCTACACAAAATTCTGTTCACCAAATATTTTATCAATTTTGTTAAAGCCAACATGCATAAAATGTACGTTTTTATTGTTGAATTATTCAGGCATGGTTGTGAGTTTACCTATTCACATGAGCGAGAGTGGCGATGAAGGACTTGGGAGTATGTCCCCAGAGCCATTGTCTGTTATAACTGTATCGACAGACGGTCATTCGGTAGTAAATAATAATACTAGCACTGCTAATGTTATTAATAATGAGGTTGCCGAGCTACGACGGCAGTTGGAACATGAACGACAACAAAGGCTACATCTTGAGAAGCAGATACGCGCCGTTCCAATTCAACTTTATTCATCCGAGAGATTCAGAGAAAACCAATTGATAGCTTATCAACCACATGAGGTGAATTTTCAACCAGTCATTATGTGTTTAAATAGTGAATGATTTGAATTATGGGTATTATTAGTGTTGGCAGCGTTCCGAAATGTTAGTAATAATTCTTGTTCATTCTTCATCTTATGTTTTCAGGTGATAGAACATACAGATAATGTAATTGCACCGGAGACGGAAGAAGAGCTAGAGGCAGAGGTGGAAGATGCTGTTACTACGCTTCAAGTCGTGTCAGTCATGTCCATTCCTGCGGTTGGGTCAACTCAAACAGTCGAGACAACAAATGCAGATACTTGTTCGCCACCTCTATCACCACAACCCATTGAATTGGTGAACGAAGAGACTGTTAAAGAAGAAGAAGCTCGTCCGGGTTCACCGAAAATAGTCACTTTCACTGCCAGTAATCAGATATTCACCGCCACACTTGAAGAACAGAGTAACACAGAGTCCTTTTCACCGTCACGGATGAGCTATACTAATGAGTTTAATAATGCAACATCAACCCAGTTTATTGTGGCTAGTCCGACTAGATCTTTCTCACCAGACGCTGATTCGCAACGATTACCAAGTGTTTTGGAGGCGGCAATGAAGGCAGAACCTAAAGTTGAGGTTGAAAGGTATGTCGTGTGATTTTGCATTTTTCATATCAATGCGTGCACGTACAGTGTGTTATTGTATCTATGGATTCCGTATTGTACGCAAACGTTAAACATGAATTTTTTTCATGATAGATTGCCATCGCCGGCAAGCTCTCTTGAAGATGGTACACCACAAGCAAGGTTATATCTTGCTAATACATCACGACAGAATTTAGAAACCATTGTTGAAGCAATACGGCATCTGGAGGGCGATCATTTATTCAGTGATGAACCAGCACAGGATGTACCATTAGCATTAACAAATAAATGTACAACCGACGCATCAGTGACATCGTCATCCAAGCAACGATTACTTCATGCAGAAGTGAACAATTTTCTCCAATTCCACTCACAGCAGCAGACTGCTCAACAACGACCTGGAGTGATTGTTGCCAAGCACTCGTGATTGAATGGATTGCACCTCATTGAAGATTCAAATCATACCAACACATCAGCCGGGATCAACCTTTTCAAATCACGATTACCTTAGGATGTAGATAAAAATTCATTCCAGTATACATGGTGCATATATTGAATTGTATTATTCATGTTAATTTTTATAGATCGCGGTGCGCGATGAGTGTTGATTTTTCGTTGATTCAATTTTTTTATTCAATATCGTGTGAACCATTTGCTGAACATGGAATAGTATTCATAAACAACAATAGATATGAGAGAAATAGAGAGCGTCTATCATCCGTCGTAAATTTGGTGTGATCCACGAGTGTGATTATCTTCATCCCATTTCATTATCGAGTGTGATCATGTGATATGGAAAAAAAGCAAGACACAGAGTGACACTTTATTTTTTACTACAATAAATATTTTCAACAGTTGAGATTGCTGTACTATAATCGTTTCAATTCTATTTTCATTCTTTGGTAATAGTCGAATAGAAATCGATATCACGAAATGTTATTGTATGTTCATCAATACTATCAATGCTATATACATACACACGATATGCATATTGGATGGTCCATGAAGATGAAAAGAGAAGCAAATTGTCCATGTCTAGTATTTCTTTTGTACTATTGAGTAATCAGATCGCGATATTTGTTGGTTAATACTTCCTAGTGATTTTTAAGAGTGTGATTATTTTCTTGTTTCGTGGAGGAATGTAATTGTGCTTATAGTGCCAAATAACACAAGCATGAAGATTTTCAATGCCTCCCTATGGAAGGATTCGTTAACGTTCCGGATATATTACCGACCAATTCCCAATGACGAAACAAGAATGTTTAACTGAATTTATTCATCAGAAAGTTAGGGTTCATCTCGTGAATGAATGAGCAAATGAAGATAACAATGTTACATGGAAAAATGAAGTGTGAAGATGATGATTAGTTGAAAGAATGATACAGCACAGTGTAAATACGAAAGTTCAATTCAACAACATTTCTAGTAAGGCTGAGATGACTAAAAAGATTTGTTGTTGTCGTTATTTAGTGAGGTGGGGGGTTAATGTTAGTGCAAAATCGATTCAACCATTATGGGAAGAAAATTATACATCTGAATTTAACTTATTTATTTTACAGATGATCTTGTAAATTTTTACGGTTGATTATTTTCAACATCACCTGCTTATATGAATACATACGTAGCATAAAAGTAGTGATGTAATTGTAATGTATGTACATAACTGCATGGGGACTGTTATGTTTAACACATGATTAAATTTTAATTACAAATTACTACAGTATAACGGTGTGACTGGCATCTCTGTTCTTTCGATGAGGAATTTCAGAAGAGTGTCCGAAAATTTTTCTTCATTCTGTGAGCTTAAAGAGACTGACCTAGATTGTAAAAAAACACAATATATCTCAGATATTCGTCATATTTTTCCCCCGGTATTTGTTTGTTGCCTCAATTGCATTTACATCAATTTGCAGTACAATAACGCATCATTATTTGTATATACATATAAATGTTTATTACATTGTGATATTTGCCATCAATTTATGGAATATCTTTGATAAGTTGAATAAGAAAAGATGAGGCGGCAAAATAGCGAAAGTATGTATGGTTGATTGACTGAGTTTAAATAGCGTGTATGCAGCTTGAAAATGATCAATATCGGTTTGTAACAATGCAGGCCTATATGTATATGAAAGCATCCATAACAAATAATAAGATAGTTGCATTTAGTAACTCGATTACTTGGACTATTGGGTCATTCCCCAGGCAAATAAGACAGTCTTTATCTAACTCATCATATAAATCAAGAGAAATGTTTGATGAACGAGTTAGACTATCTTTTCAATTGCTCATAATGTGTATACCAGTAAAGATAGTTAATTGATACACAGGGAGAACACGTGCCCTTTATGAATAGAAAAAATAACTGTGCCGGCGTTGGCGAGTATTTCATATCATCAAGTCAACCATCTGGCATCATATATATTTTTTTCGAACCATCTCGATTGGATCAAACTACTTGACATTTTTCTTCACTACTGTCTCAGTCATATAGATAATGTTACGAGACGAAGACATAGGTAATGCCTTATCACTACATAATTAAAATTCTCATGTGCCCATAGTGTCTAGATTCATTCGTCTGATATCCTAATAAATTGAATTGGCATAGCTCGCGAATCCAATCAATGTGCCACGATATTCTCCTTCAGCTGAGTAGCATTGACCTTGAATGATACCGTACACCAGGTACATTGATGATTTCATCTCATCGTAGTAATATCATAACACATGATAATTACTTCTGATATTTATTATTAATATTTTATCATTATTATTTTATAATTATTACATACTACTCATTTGATTCATATAGTACTGGCTGCTGCTCATCAATCAAGTCAAGCTCCAAATTGCATCAAAAATATTTCCTACGGTTTCAAAATAGCGACATTCAGTAATTTGTGAATTGAAGTAGGAGAGAAAAACAAATTACACGAACATTTACGTGACACAGATACGTACTGAATATTCTTTGTCCAGTTATGACCAACTGTACAAAAGTTTGTGGATTCCGACTATCATTCCGAATTCTTTCATTAATAATTAACAGATTTTCCGCCAGATTTCTCAACGATTTGTATCATTAAGAAATCATTGAAGATTAATTAACGGCGAGAGATTATCGAATATATCTACTCTATGTAGATGGATGTCACAATTATTATCATCATCTTTTTTATCATTGTTCTCTACCACTCAAGATGCTGGCTCACGTGTATATACACTCACACAGATGTATATATTTGCAGTTTTGAGTGTTTGTTTTGAAAATTGTTATACGAAAAAACACAAATGAGTTTTGTTGATCATTGGTATGTGCATGAAAAATATCAACAAAAGAATAATTCAATTGGGAAAATTCTGTTTTAATGTTTTAGTATTCAAGTTCTGCGATTTTTTGCAATTTGAAATATCTCAGGTAGGAATAGTCCGATATACATAGGCAATAATTCTTCATATCGGTTGGTAATGTGAGGTGAATTTGTGGCTTATCAAAGTTATTGTACGAGTGTTAACTTAAAGATGATTGATAACATCGTGAGTACAAATTCAACTGAGGAATATAAATTCTGTATCCTGAAATGCAATATACGTATTAAATTCAGTTTTCCTAATTCGCGCTCACGTATATAATCTTTCATATTAGGTACAATATACTCATGCAACATGACGATAATTGTCCGATAAAATTACAATAACCGCGTGAAGTTGATATCGAGCATTGCTCAGTTGAGAGGGCCATGGGATAAATGATTTCTACTTTATAATACATGTGGATACATAATTCATTGATTTACATTATGTGTGTTCGAGTATGTATATTGGGTATTTCTCAAAGATGCATGTTTTCAGGAATGTATGGAAACAATGAGGATAACAATCGACCAATTTCATATAGAAAGAACGAATTTAAAATATAAATAGATAGATGTACAAGATCAATTCGTTGTTTGTATACCCTATCTATTCAATTTTCTTTTTACATATTTGAAGAACAACCGTAATACTATTCATGTCTTCCCAATACAAGTAGAAAGAGTAATGAGATGAAACATTTGTGAATGTCATTCATTCGAGACTGGGATTACAGAAGAAATGATGAATCTAATGATAAAAATAGTCACAATGATGATGGCGATAATGACGTTCAGGATGATGATGATGATAATGATGATTGAATTCATTGTGTTTTCGTAAAAGTATGTCAACTATTGTATATGTATAAATAGTACCTACGTTGCTTTGGATTTGTAATGGGATGATGCCAATTGATATGTGAAAATAAATAAACATTTAAAATTATTTGTTCGATAGTCTTATGCAGATGTTATATATGATCTGGTTATCCATTCAACAATTAAAAAAAAATGATATTCACATTCATACCGATACAGCTGTATTAATACGTGGACTATTCATCGTTGTTCATCGGCATAAAAGATCACAGAAAATTCGAATAATATATTAATACAAATTTAGAAGGAGTGAGGAGGAAAATGAAGCAACGCATAGATTTATTATTAGTAGTCAATGAAATGTCGCCACGTGACAAAAGAGTTTATTTTCATTGAAATCTTTCATTATCCCCGTACCACTTCTTCCCAGCTGTATATTCAGTTTTGAATATCGTGAAGAACAAAAGATGATGACGTACAACTCTTATTCCCATATTATACTGAATCAATCTTCTCTACCATCACGCATTATGACAATGATTATACGAAATATACGCTTGAAAGATGTAGAATGATTTTTTGTGAATATTTGGGCATTCGAGTTGCATACTGCTTATAGAGCAACGTGTTAACATTTTTTGATTGGTGTTGATAGCGAGGATCGGTTAATGAAAAATATCGACCTTTTTTCTTAAACATCCGTACATTATAGTTTTGAGATATAACTCAGTTCAACACTATACATCGAACAACCTATAAATATTTATACGAATCGGAATATTCATCCAGTGCAACTTGTTCTCGCGTGTTGATCTATCTGAAAGCATGAGGTGCTAAGACTGTCTTCGTTTTGCGTTTCATGAATGGTTGTATCGCTTTCCTGTTGTTCATCCGGGATTAAAGTTGGTAACTTTCTTTTGTCAACAGTGAATTGAATAGCATTCGCGGCTGGTTTTGTACGTAAATAATACATTCCTGTTTTCAATCCAAGCTTCCAAGCATGAAAATGCATTGATGTCAATACATTGACAGTCGGTTGTGCAATATATACATTGAGGGATTGCGATTGATCAATAAATGGACCTCGATCGGCAGCCATATTCAATAATGTTTTTTGTGGTATCTCCCAAACAGTTTTGTATAGATTTTTTAATTCTTCGGGGAATCGCTGGATTTTCTGTACTGAACCGTTATTGGCAATAATTTCATTTTTCATGTCTTCGTCCCAAAGGTTGCGTTTCGTCAAATCTTTCAATAAATGAGGATTTACAATTTGAAATTCGCCAGACAATACACGGCGAGCATATACATTAGTTGTGTATGGTTCAATAGATTCATTGTTCCCCAAAATTTGTGCTGTAGAAGCTGTTGGCATTGGTGCTATCAGAAGAGAATTTCTTGCGCCATATTGAGCCAGATTCGTTTTGAGTTTAGTCCAATCCCAGAGATCGGTCGGTGCAGCATCCCACATTTCGTACTGAAGAATGCCTTTGCTCATAGGTGAACCATGATAACTTTGGTAAACACCCTTTTCCTGTGCCAGTTCACAACTTGCTTCTAGTGCACCATAATAAAGAGTTTCAAATATTTGTTTATTGAGCAGTTTTGCTTCATCGCTTTCGAAAGGGTAACGGAGCAGGAGAAAAGCGTCCGCTAAACCTTGAACACCAATGCCTATTGGACGATGTTTAGTATTTGATTCTTGTGCTTCTGGTATGGGATAACAATTCACATCAATAATTCTATCAAGATTTCTTGTAACAATTTTTGTAACTAATTTGAGTTTTTCGAAATCATAAGTATTTTTTTCAGTGTCAACAAACATATTCAAGGCAATTGAAGCCAAGTTACAGACTGCAACTTCGGTAGGGCTTGAATATTGCACAATTTCAGTGCAAAGATTACTGCTTTTGATTGTACCTAAGTGCTGTTGATTCGATTTTTTATTACAATGATCTTTGTACAGCATAAAAGGTGTGCCAGTTTCAACTTGTGATTTAAGTATTGCCGTCCACAACTCACGGGCTTGAACTTGCCGCACGTAGCGACCTTCTGATTCATATTTGTTGTAAAGTTCTTCAAACTTGTCTCCCCAACATTCATCAAGACCTGGTGATTTATGTGGGCACATTAAACTCCATATACCATCTTCGTGTGCACGTTTCATGAATAAATCGGGTATCCACAGTGCATAGAATAAATCACGGGCACGATATTCTTCTTTTCCAGTATTTTTTTTAAGATCCAAGAATTCGAATATATCTGCATGCCATGGTTCTAAATAAATCGCAAAAGCGCCAGGTCGTTTATTTCCACCTTGATCAACATATCGCGCAGTATTATTAAACACTCGTAACATGGGAACAAGGCCGCTTGACATACCGCATGTACCTCGAATTCGAGTACCTTTAGCTCTTATACAATGAACACTGAGACCAATCCCGCCAGCAGTTTTACTTATTACCGCACATTTTTTCATAGTCTCATATATACCATCCATACTATCTTCACTCATCGTCAATAAGAAGCAACTCGACATTTGTTGCTTATTGGTACAAGCTGAAAATAATGTTGGCGACGCATGGGTGAAATATTTCTCCGACAAGTAATTGTATGTTTCAATTACCCGATCCAATTCTTCTTCATGAATTCCAATCGCAACGCGCATCAACATGTGTTGTGGCTTCTCCACGACTTTTCCGTCAATTTTCAATAAATAACTCTTCTCTAGAGTTTTAAATCCAAAATAAGTATATTCATAATCTCGATTGTAAACGATAGCAGAATCTAATAGCTTAGCATGTTTTTGAATAATATCATTGTGATATTTGCTAATCATGGGCATGTGTTTTTTTGTAACTTGATTATGGAAATTATAAAGATCATTCATCACCTCACTAAAATTTTTCTTCGTTTCTTTATGAAGATTGGAAACGGCAATTCTAGCAGCTAAAACCGCATAATCTGCATGCTGTGTTGTCATTGTAGCGGCAGTTTCAGCCGCTAAATTATCGAGTTCTACTGTTGTCACGCCGGGATATACCCCCTGCATAACTCTAAAAGTAATCGCAGGGGGATCGATATAGTCCATATTCAAGCCATAGCAAAGTTTTGTGACTCTAGATGTGATTTTATCATACTGAACTTTTTCCTCTCGACCATCTTAAATTGATAAAAATTCATTGTTATCGTAATCCAAACTATTACGAATTCTGGAAAGCCATCAAATGTTTCCCATTGTGTCATATACTTACCGCGTTTTACAACATACAACTTGCCAAGTTCTTTCAGTCCCATTTTGGTAATCCTTTAAAAATGAAAATAGTATCAATTTAATATTTTTATATCGTTATATTCTTATATCCGAAAAAGGATTCATTTCAAACATGTATGGACTGATCGTATTTACCGGATGTGAATCAAGATAGAAATTCAACAAACCAACCTCGAGACGTTGAATTTTTGTCAGCTTCGATTATTGGCACAACAAAATGCCGCACAATGCAGTTATTTAAACTGCTAATAATAGTTTACTGGATAATCACTTCTAATATATAGACAAAATCTTGGGGTTCGTCTTTACTAGCACATTATTGCGGCGTTTTGTAAGTTAGTGCAAGTTATTTCAGGTTATGGTATGTTCAGTTGGTGATTTTTGGCGGTAACCTGCATTAATTCCACAATAGTAGTTTTTAACCACTAGCGCCATCCAACAGATTCCCGAATGAACTCAATTCGAAATTTTGAAAAGTGCAAGAACAACAATTTTAGTTAATAAAAAAAATTTGTTAGGCAGCGCCAGTATTGTGAAAAAAAAAATTCACCGAATTCAGATGAAAAAAGGCGCGAAGCCAAACTAATCGTAACGTGATTGGTCAAGCATCCATACAAAAACACGCAGACTTTAGTTTATAGCTGCACGAAGTGCTCTGCGCTTTTACGCTTCATTTTCATGGAGTTCATTCAATTTTTAATGTTCCTGCTTATGTCCAGAGAAAGATGAGCGTTTATAGAACCAGTGGACATAATTAAATGATGTTGCTGATAGCTAAAGAAAAATTGCACTTGATACCGAATGGCAGAGCTCCATCGTATAATATCAGTCGTGTTTGAGCGCCACGCTGTTTCCATAGTTACAAAAGGAAAATAGAACTCGTATGTTTTTTCTGTTTATTATGAACAGTGTTTATGCTGGATATAAATTTTGTACATAAATTACTATTATTCTAATGACAATCATGTAGCATAAGTAAAATTGCTGCAGTTGGTATTTACTTCATTTGATATTTAATGTCACAATGAATAATATCAATAATAATGCGAATTTAAATGTACTCGGTAATGGAACTGCAACGCAAGAATCCCGGCAACGACATGAAATCGAACGTGTTGCTGACAAGCCAAAAAAAGGTATACGCATAAAGCATCATCGTTGAATAAACAATCGTACTTACCTGTGTGTAAAAAAAATTTATGTTCCGAATATTAGTTGCAGACATCCTCCCAATGGAATGTAAGAATTGGCTTCTTCACAGACATTACACCCGCCATGAGTACAAAATAACGACGAAATTAATTAACCAAGAGTTGAAAAATTCCAACAATCACAACGAATATGCTAATTGTTTAAAAGTACGTTAATATTGAGTGTTACAGCCGTTATTTTTATTGAACTTTATGATTTCTAATAGCGATTCTGTTCAATTATACGATTTCAATGAATTTTTTGTCATATAATCACTGATCATTGTCAGCATAGGGTTTAATATTTAGGAGAGAGGGCAGGATTCAGGAATCTTTGGATTGTTTCCGTGATAGTTGTGTGATTAATTCTACCAACATTAATCATGTGAAAGACGTTGCGAAATCACTGTGAGATATTTTTTTCTGATATTTTCTTTATTATTTTCATTACAAATACTTTGAATTCGGATGAAATTTATATCATTATCAGATTCCTCTTAGGGGATTACAAACGATCAATTGACGCTTATTTGGAAGCCACAAAAATGTTGAGCGTACCTGATTGGGAAATACACCACTGTCTTGGTGAGCACACTTGTCTATCATACGATTCATTCTTTTGATATTAAGATATTTGTGTCATTCCGTCTGTGTTGTTCGCATCATTTTATTGAACCGTTACTATAAAACACCATTTTCACGATTCTTGTGTAAAACAATCGGTTGCTCCTGATGAAGTTTACCTGCTGTATACAAAAGTTTTCATTCCTAGGAACTTTTCTTCATTTTGAATATCACAAAATTGTTCTAATTGATTTTCAAGGTATAACTTATATGGCATTGGATTATACGGAGGAAGCAATCCGCGAATTATCAAGAGCAACTGAATTGACGGACGATAAAATTCCTCGTATGGTATTAGCACGATTAGCAATCTCAAATGAGAAAATTGATCAGGCAATAGAACTATACAAAGGCGTTGTCCAGTAAGTTTGTCTGGGACGTCTTACTGTCATCAACAAAAATATATTTAATCATTGATTGTCGTGTAATTTTTCTATGCTATTGTCTCAAGATCTGGCAATGACAGCAAAGAAGCAGAAATAGAACTGGGATTTATTCACCTTCAACAGGGTGATATTTTGAAAGCTTTCCACGCTTTCGGATCGGTGTTGTCGCAATCACCAACATGCATGGAAGCTATGTTGCCAACGGCCTACATAATACAGGTACGACTCTTTATTTTTTATTTCTATGGAGGATTGATATCAATTTAAAATTGGATGGAATAAATAACATGTTGCAGAACCATCGAGAATATGACGTGGCATTGGCCAAATACAAAGGCGTCGCTAATTCTTTTCTCGAGTCATGGCAATTGTGGAACAACGTAGGAATGTGCTTTTGTGGAAAACATAAATTTGTTGCTGCAAGTGAAAATATTTAATTCTATTATATTTATTATTTATATCTTGAATTTAGATGTTTTATATTATTGTTGTAGAGTTACGATTATCATAGTAAGGATCATACGTTTGATCATTTCTTTATTTATCAATAGATACATTACAAACATTATTTTGCGAATTTTCGAACCATATCACTATTGAATCTTCGATAATTGACTCCTGTTTTTAACATATACGTTTACACAGGCAATAACGTGCCTCAAGCGAGCAAATTTCTTGAATCCAATGGCTTGGCAACCGTCATGCAATTTAGGCAGAGTCTTCCTGATGACCGATCAACCAGCTTCTGCAGCAATTCATCTATGTGCAGCGATTGCGGCTGCTTCTCAAAATCACATGCCGTATTTATTGTTGGGATGTGAGTGATTCAACTCGCATGTGATACGCTATATAATTAAAAGTGGATAATTGGTAATTTCATCTTCTTTCTTTCATTCACCGATGTTTAGTAGCGCTAAAAAAATTGGATGACATTGAAGGGGCTGAACGCGCTATATCTAAAGCACATTCATTAATGCCAAATGATCCCGTTGTACTTGTCAATTACGCAATAATTCTCCAGATACAAAATAAATATGAGCAGGCGGCTGAAATATTGTTTGATTTCAATAATAGATGTACAACGATGGATATAGACTTACAAGTGAGCGAAGATTTTTCTTATTTAATGTTGATGTAATGGACCCAATACATATTAGTCGAATAAATAAAACCTGTCCATTGTTTTCAGGTGCTGCGAGTTGCTCAACAGCTCTCCCGTAATATAAATGAAATGTCTAAAGTTTAGCCCAGTAACGACAAACAAAATGCGAACAAAATAGGATAAGGCTATTGTAGATAATGACGATACATAAAAAATGAACAAAGTAGGAATTTAAAAAAATGTCGATGAATAGCCAACGAAATCACAATTGAAATCAACAGTATACCTTTTATTATTAATCATTAACACATTCATGGAGTGATTACAACCAAATACAAATAGAATAATTGAATAAAAAATAATCCGAATAGATATAAATATGATTGAACAGAAGTTCAAATAAATCATCACAGAGTTGGACGATTGTTTATTTAGTCAAATGTTGCTGGTGGGAAATAATTCATCTGACGCAATGTAAGCAAGTGTTCATTTTCACAGGTACTCATCATACATACATCCAAATAAGTGGATGATTCGATTAAATTTGGCTGAATGTTTACCTTAGAAACGATGTGTATTTAATGTCACAATTCATTGGTGCTCATTATTCTGAAACCTAACTATCGTTACACATTTCCATTTATATTTTTTACAGAGCTTGGAATATCGTTTCGGAAAACTCAGACACGTAGTGTTACAGGGCTTGATAATTTTAAGTAAAACATTTGTGTCTATTGTTCGTCTCATCGTCAATCATGTAACGGCTAAAAATTGATTAATGATATTGACGCTATTTCGGGTATAAAATTTTCATTAAACATATGAATATAAAAATATATTAAAATTTCAGATTTGCCATCAAATTAATTATCATTCATTGGCTTGCGGAGTTTGTTAAGGTGATCTTCACAGTCATAATGAGATGGGTTATTGTTTTGTTTATGACATCAATGAAATCGATTGCATTGTCAACACTGATGGAAGTAGTGCCACTGAGAATTGAACAAGACAAGTGGTCAGTTTTTGAGTATGACCAGGAATTTGGGATGAATCGCAATTGGAATACAATGTTCTGTCGCACGATCAGAAGACATACGACTTTATTTTTAGAGGTATATCTGACTAATCAATCACACGCAACTCAGGATTTTTTTAATATATTTACTCGCTACTTGCACAATTCTCAACCAAGCTGCATTAATGCAATCTCATCAAGTTCGTTTGTAATGAAGTTTGGAGCGACTGAAAATATAAATTGGGAATGGCTGCGCAAGTCTGACAATTGTTTTCTTTATGATTCATTGACTCCGACGCCAGTCCCACGAGTCAAATCATTTGTTTTCAATTATCCAATAATGGCTCGGGTGATGATAATGCCACTCACGAAAATTGACTTTCTCATAAAATATGCATTCGATCATTGGAACCACAAACAATATGTAGTGATATTCATGATACTAAATAATAGTCATGAAATCACCAAAATGCCTATTGAAGATATTGAGAGAATATTTATAAACATTGCAAGGAATATTCTCGAGACCTTATGGAAAAAACGTGGAGTTTATAATGTTTTCATCGGATTTCCATTATTGGATTATCCTGGAACAAAATTATGGACGTATGATCCATTTAGTCGTGATGATATAAGACAACATCCAGGCAGAATAGTGGAAATTGATCCCTTAATGCCACCAAATCCCAAGCGACTTCGTGATTTAAACGGCTATAAACTCAATATAGGTCTCTTTGAAACAAAGTTAACCGCTGAAATTCAATCGGCCGAATTCAATTCTAAAGATCATCATCCAGTCATTGAAGACTTTCATGGTGTCGATGGGTACATGGCACAAACCATGTCCAAACATTTCAACTTCACTGTTGACATCATTCCACCATTTGGAGGTGTGAAATACGGTCATGTACAATATGGAATGGCAGTTGGTACTTTAGGTACGATTTTCCACAATAATTAACGCATGCGTTTATCTCACTCTACTTTCAAACAAATAAATATATAATTGGACGTGAATTTCTATCCAGGTGATGTGGCATATCGACGAATTCATGCAAGCTTCAACTCCCAATACGTCAAAGACTATATCATTGGAAATCAACAATTTGCAACATCATTAAATATTGAATTCACTGTTCCTGTCGATTGGGATTGTGTATGCATAATTGTACCTTCATCGGAAGAAATTCCCAGGTGGTTACGTACTTTCATATACATGCAACCAGCTATATGGATGTGCCTGCTCATCGCCATTATTCTTGCTACTATTGTGTGGCATCTGTTGCGAAACTACCATCATTCTGCTTCCAAGAATTATTCCGAATGCCATAGGAATTATTTAGCAGTATTCATTGATACGTTCATGTTAATAGTTGGTGCGCCCGTTCGAACCATAAGTGTTCTCGGCGAACGAATTCTGGTTGGTGCACTCGCGCTTTTAGGATTAACTGTTATGGGAGCGTTTACCGGTACACTTTACCATAGCTTCACCCATGAAATGTTCTATCGTCCCATTGAAACTTTGAAACAACTAGATGAATCGGGATTGATAGTTGCAACATCATCACCCAATCTCGAAGACATATTCGGCCCGAAGGATCCTATCATCAAATCATCCACATTATCGCGACTAGCACACAAAATAAAGAGTCTTCCCAAAAATGAATCGGCGATAAAAAAAACAGCATTTGATAGGGACATCGCGGCGATACTCCGGGAGAAGGTTTTTCTAATCGATCAACATCAATACGTCGATTCAAAAGGCAGAAGTTTATTACATCTTGTTCCTGATTGCCCACAGGCGTATTATCTTGCATATCTCATGCCCGCCAATTCAATCTTCTTGGAATCTTTCAATTCCGTTATCACATCCTTGAAAGAAGGTGGTATTACACTCTTATGGAACAAGAATGTAATACAGAAATCAATTTACGACAAAATTAAATCTGTAACCAATGGCAAAAAAGTTAAAGTTCCGGACGGACCGAAGCCCTTTTCAATTCAAGATATGGAAATATGTTTTTTGATTTTAGCGTTTGGTCTTGCTCTATCGATGATTGTATTTATAGTCGAGTGGATAGACTTAGGAAAGTTGAAACAAATCATTGTGTCCAAATGTCGTATCAGAAAATTCGTACCGAAAAATCAGGAGTAAATGAGTCATGAGAGATGAATTTGACTGTGAACGATCTTCCCAAAATTCATGCAAATATTATTTATCCTTATGATTGTGATTGTAAACACATTTGTACACTTTTGCGAGACACTTGAAGCCAATGGAGCAGTGGTAGTGTGCGCGTGAACGAGTCTATATGTAAATAGTACTATTATTAGAAATCCAAGAATATTCGAGTGAAAGCACTCAACACTGTGGTAGCTGTACACATCTAGTTATAAGTAACGAAAAAATACCAGGGTGAATACTCACAAATCTCAATTAATTGTAAGTTCGTTGATCTGATAAATAAAGGTAGATCATCATGGATTACCTGAAGCTTACATCGATATTATTGATAGTTTCGCTGTCATTTATAGCCAGTGAGTTTCCCACCTAATTGATACATACTTTATGTCAATTGTAGTTCAACCGTTCAAATTTTTATTTCTTGCAGATATATCACAAGTGATGGGTACTTCATTTCAAAACATGTAAGTAGTACTTTACGAAATTGTAACCCGATGTGATTCGGTGATACGCTCACTTAACATTGTACCAACATGTTTATTTTCAGGAATGAATATCATGATTCTATGGATAAGTCTGATTTGGAAAATAGGCCACATGTATACGAAGCTTATTTCCCTGATTCTCAGAATTTGAATCAACGGGAACAGTTATCCAATAGCGAACCTAATGTTCATCATTTGTGGCGAAATCTTCATAATGGTCGTATGACACGATCGCACGTCACTGCTCGAAATTCATATGGATATCCACACCCACTGTCATTGCTAATAACTTCAGATGATCGTTCTGGTGACGGAAATCGTCGAAATATCGGATCACAAGAGAGATACTACAAACACGAATCAGATAATGCATCAAAAGGTTCAGCAAATGTTATTGGACGAACACCGGGGAAGATGATCGATCACCAAGCAACCATGAGCAAATTGCATGATCGCAGTGGTCCCATTGCGAAAACTTATGTCAACTATTACAAGCTAAGCGACCCTTCAAATCACCAGAGAGCATATTATAAAATGATACCCAAGGGACTTACTCCCCAGTTCAATGTTCATGGCCAATCAGTCAAAAGTGCCTCGACCGACGAGAATATTTATCAACCACGGTCACAAGTGATCCATTATAAATCTGATTCATCATTGAAATCATTTGGACGGATAGGCAAATGGAATCTATCGAAACAAGTGCACGATAATAACTTCATTGATTATGATAATGACATGTCAAATCGATATCAGCATCGCAGAGTCGAGTTTGATCATCCACACAAAATCCGACATCATCATGGTGAGTGGAGGCGACCATTTTTCTGATGTACATATAACAAAGCACTTCCCATACACATGCGTATTCACTATCACAATCAATGACGAAGTGATAGAAATCTTGCAGTTGCTGCGTCGAATAAGTTATGGTGTATTTTGAATATCATACGCGATATGAAATCATTCGCATTCTTTGATATTCTAGTACTCATTCACACGGTGCATTCTGTTCCAATTATTCTACTATACTCTGATAGTTTCTTTTAGATGGCTCATATTATGAATCAGTAAGAAGTATAGACATCAGCATGTACTACAATATACTGTTCACAATCATTTTATGTCGTTCTCTCAATTATGGTTCAATGTGTTTATCATACCATCAACAGAACAATAAGAATTAATAGTTATCCTTTATTTCCTTCCTTTACTAGTTGAATTTTGTCTACACTATAAAAAATAATATTGACAAGAATAACGTGATGGGCGGACGAGTGGCATTCGAACAATTAATCAATTATATTAAATTGCCGTCATTATGAATCGTATCGATTGTTCCTTCGTCGTCAACAACAAAAGGTCCATATCTGACCTAGAAATGTTTTGTATGGAACCTCTCTTGGGCATTCCAGAATTGAATAATACTAGTTATTAATCATTAATTGTTTACAGACGAACTACCCTCTTTTTATTAGAATACATTTTTACACGGCACATAAGCCGAGTTTTTGCGACAAAACTTGTGTGTAGAATGATTATTCTACATTCGCAAATCCAACGGATCATGAATTGATGTTTGGCTATATACAATTATGATGAATCAACGACAGGAGAAATAGATGGAAACAAACATCATGAGTTAGCAACTTCAATGATGTAAAAAATGCAACTTTTTCTGTGTTGATTATTTCCCCGTTCAGTTAAAATGCCACAAGTACAAATGAGTTGCGGACAAACACGTTTGTAGACCAATTGCATGTATACTTCAGTATAATTTCAGTGTGGTTTGCATGCCTGGCGAGATTCAATCGTATGAGAAGAGTTCAATTCTATCAATCTTTTTTCTGCTTGTTATATTCTTTCAATTCATCGAGAATGAATTCACGTAATTTTTTATATGCCACATCAACATCATCATTTACAATCGTTAAATGGAAATTACCAGGCTGCTCACCTAGAATTGAGTAACAATCGTAGATAATTCATTTGGAATGTCAGCATAAGTACAGTTGCCATTGAAAAATTTACCATATTCCATTTCTTGCACTGCCATTGCCAATCGTCGCTGCAATGATTCTTGTGTTTCAGTATTTCTCGCCCTTAAACGTTTCTCCAACTGTTCAATTGAAGGCGGCTTGATAAATATTAGTAATGGATCCAATGATGTGTTTTTAATCTGTTTCACACCTTGTACATCGATATCTAACACACACATTTTCCCAGCATTCATGACATCATGAACAGCTTGTTTGCTAAATTTGCGTGATGCATATGGAGTAAAAGACTCAAATGTAAGTTATGAATATCCATGGGAAGTTTTCATATATAAATGAAAAAGAGGAGAATTTCATCTACATAAATACCTCGTTCCATACATATTGTTGTTAAACGTAGCAGTCTCTATAAATTCACCCTTATTCACTCCATCTTGCATTTGTTCTTTCGTTGTGAAATAATAATGTTTACCATGCTCTTCAGTGGGTCTGGGCGACCTTGTGGTATGAGAAATTGAAAACCCAAATGTGTCTGGGAATTCATTACACATCCGTTGAATCAATGTACTCTTTCCAGATCCGGACGGACCACACAAGACTAATGGCCTTGGGCCTCGAGTGAGCATGTTGGAAAATACTGTAATATCCAATTGTCTTTCATGAATATAATTTTTTATTTCTATCTATTCTATTTCATGGAATGACATTCCATTATTTGGAATATTCGTTCAAACAAACTTCATGGTTTACAATGATATTGAGCACACGACAGACTCGTATAGTGAAGTCTTCACTGAGTCTACTGATGTTACAATAGAGTTAATGGGTGGGATTCGATTGATATCGATATCAGAGAAAGACATTCATACCTAGTCTCAATGTCTGCAAGCTTGATGGAAAAGCCATTTGTTCGTATGCCCGATGTCTCACATGTTGGCAAATACAAATTGCCAAATTACTCGGGTGAATTAATTGAAGAATAAGAGAGTGAATTGATTATAATTTATAGTATCATACATATAGTAACGTCATCCATAAATTTTGCATTCACGAAGTCCATGAGATCACAGAAAAAGTTAATAATTTCAACGTAGTTGTATGACGTCACAATTGAAAAGAAAAATAAAGCTTGCGGTGCTGGATAGATACTATATATATGCTACTATTCCGCCTAACTGTATATAAACATACGTACAATAGTGGCGTGGATACAGATCGATTCTGAATGTTCTAGGTTATGTGTAAAATAAAAATTAAACTTGCGAATAACGAAAATAGCTCATTCATTGTGTAAATACAAATGAATAGTTGAATTGCATATATAGTCTAATAGATTTCGATCAAAATTCTCTATCACAACGAACAATCGGCACATATATTTATATATATTTGAAATGATACTCTGCAACTAGAAATATCCAAATGAACATCGGCGAATTGAAAAAATAGGTAAAGTCGATAGTGTACTAATCATCATAGGTCTTTTACCTACCTGAAAAAGCAGACTCGACAACTAGTGTAGCACGCTTCGACACACTCAATTTATCTCATTATTTAATACTTTATAAATTATGAAAATTTAGCAATTGGTTGGTCAAGATATGAGAAAATATATGCGCAATACTAATAGGTCTAACTGTGCACATGTCACGTAAACAGCTAATAGCATAAGCAATGATAGGCAAGTGAAGCTTTGCATCGGCTAGCTAGCTCATCACATAAAGACGAGAACTGTGTACGTTGCGCGCGCAAACGCGCGAGTCAATTGAATGTGTCTTATACGAATGTTTAACCAATCACATTTGGGTCAAACAGTTTGGCTTTACCCAGCTTTACCTATGTGTCGCCACTCATTCGTTGTATCCTTGAAATTTTTGTTTATTGACAATGAAATTGTGATTTACATTTTATTTTATTGGAAAGTTTCAATTCGAATCTTTGATTATATTGATGATGTTCGATATGATTTGTTTTGAGATGGCGCACGCCCAAGCAGTGCAATTTCCACCAGTTTACTTTCTGTTATACAAGCGAAAATGTCTTGTATGCGTTTGTAATTAAAGTAGTTTTCATAATTGTGTAATTTGGCGCCTTACAATATGGTGGTTGCGCAGTCGCAGAATGTTGAACATGAGCGATGGCGACCGTTTCTTCGTCAGGTATCGAAGACAATCGATTTTGCGGTATCGACTAACATCGGGAAAACAAATCGATTGAGAAGGGATAGAACAGTCGATTGCATTCGAACTCTATCGAATATCGCTCGTATTCATTCATTAATATGGCTATTGTGGCTTGTAGGAACACTAAGTAACAATCGCACGTACCACGTGGAATGATTAACTTAGAGCATTGATAAAAAAATGAATAATAATAACACAGACAATAACAATAGTGATGAAGAAATATCGGAGAAACATGGGAGCTTATTGAAATTTATTGAAAAATTGGATGGAGGTCAAAGGTAAGTTAAAATTGAGCAATTCAAAACATGGTGTGAGATGAAATGAGAATTCCTACTGCTAAATGCAAATAAAATTTTCGAATATTTCTAGGATAAAACAAGCAAAAAGAAGTGAACCAACTTTACAAGTTTCTGAGTATCACTTGGTGAATAGTGGAATTACTGAAGATGATGCTGTGTGTGTTGATGAACTTGTCAAGACGTTGGGCGACCGAGCTCATTACACAGATATCAATAAAAAGATCAGAGCAGCTAAAAAAGGGGTGTCTATTTTATCGAAGCCATTAGAGAAACCCGCTGCGGAAAAAGTAATTAATAATGAATCGCAATATGTAAATAAGAGGATCCTTATATGACGTCAATTATCGTTTGAAATCGTTATTTAGTTGAAACGTGCAGTTGGATTTGAAAATACTGCGAAAGAGTTAGAAAAATGGAATGCAATAGTAACAAGGAATCGAACTGTCCCAGCACAAGTCTTCCCATTACAACGGCCTTCATCGCCCTCGAAACCTGATGAATTTGTGAAGCGATTCAAAATTCAATCGGAATTGGAGAAAGAGCTCAATGCATTAGAGCCCGAAGCGCCGAGTGAAAACGGTGAAAAAACAAATGAGTTTGCTTTAACCTTGGGGGAAATTATGCAGAAAAGGAACGAAACTGCAAAGTTTCGTGTTCAACAAGTGAGTATTATCGAATCAATATTCTTGATCAATTCTTGTTATATCAATAATGTTCTCTTATTCTAGTCTTATATACAAGCGAAAGCGCATAGACTGAAGAAAATTAAAAGCAAAAAATTCCATCGGATTGCCAAAAAAGCGAAAATCAAGGAGCAGTTCAATGAATTCATGAAGTTGCAACAAGTTGATCCCCAGGCAGCGTTAGTGAAGTTGGATCAATTAAATAAAGCTCGTGCAGAAGAGCGGATGTCATTGAAACATAAAAATACGAGTCAATGGGCTAAAAATAAACAAATCCGGGCGAAATATGATAAAGAAGTAATATTTCCAACTCGTAATTAAATGGCATGTTTATATTAATTTTTGATATTTAAGTACTATACTGAATCATCTTACAGAGTCGCAGTGAATTGGCGAAACAACTATCGATTAGCCGTGAACTCATGGAAAAAGTGAAGGAACATGTTGACAGCGATGATGAAATGATGGAAAATGAAACTGAAGTCTCTCGACCGGTTGCATCTACTGGAAACAATCCGTGGACCAATGATGTGAAAACGTCTTCTGAAATTGACGAATTCGTTTCGGGTTTTCGTAAATATTGGGAAAAAAAACACGAAGCTAATGAACATAAAGAAATACCGTCGTCAAGTAATGGTGACGATGAATGCATCCCATGCGACAATCGTGCAGAGGAAAGTCGTGAATTCGCAAGCGAGGAAACTGAGTTGTCAACAGACACCTCGTCTGGGTTGGTCCAACCACAAGAAAAGATCAGGAAGAAGAATACAAAAGATTCTATTAATGCAAGTAAAATAAATGGGGTGAAAAAAAATAAACACGTTTCGCAACACAAAAATGTGAAATCATCTGGAGAACAACTACTCTCCAAAGCAAACATGACTTCACAGTCAACGTCAAAAGACATTAATGCTACCAAAGTGAAAGCTGGCACATCAGAATGGTCTATAGAAAATCTTGATGACACCTCGCCATTAATAAACGGCATTGGCGAAAAGGCATTTGTAATAGATGACATATTCGATGCAATTGACGATAATGCCAAGCGGAAAATTAAAAAAAAATTACGACGAGTGAAACGTAAATTGACAGAAGTTGCATCAGAGGAATCTGATAGTGCCGACACTCCGAATCATCCTACCTCTGATCTTTCATTCAAGAATATGAAACGACGACCACAATTGGATGAGAGTTTAGATGAAACAGTAACAAAAAAAAGTGACCAAAAAAATTCAGCTGTTTCGAGCCTCGATGAATACAGTCCAAGTGATAGTTCATTAAAGAAGAATTCTTCGACATCATTAAGTTCCGAAGTAGAAATTGATCCTAATAAATTCATGAATATTAGAACGCGACATTCCAAAGGCCGCGTTGCTAACAGTAATAAACAAGAGCAAGTTATGAATGATTGTAACGATGAGGCATACGAAAACGAGGAAATGGATGACAATATGAGCCAGCAAAATATCATAACTGAAGCATTCGCCGATGACAATGTTATCGATGAATTCAGAAAGGAAAAAGCTGATAAAATTGAAAAATTGCAACCCGAGAATGTGAGCACAAAACTGCCCGGATGGGGTGCTTGGGGTGGGAACAATATCAAACCTCCTCCAAAGAAAAAACGACGATTTATTCTCAAGTTTCCGGCAAAATCATCAAAGAATGAAGAAAATGAAGGGGATGTCATAGTGATCCAAGACAATTCAGTACTTAAAAAACATCAAGTTAATGATTTACCCTACCCTTTCAGCAGTGTTTCTGATTTTGAGACAAGCATCAGAGCGCCGATTGGAAGGAATTTCATTCCTGAGAATGCACATAAACGATTGATCGAACCTAACATAAAAACTCGAATGGGTAAAGTTATTTTGCCCATGGATGAAGGTGCTCTCATTGAAAAAAAGAATATCAAGAGCAACGAAGATCCACGTCGTTTAAATAAAATAAAATTGTAGGGAGCTGCAATCTAATAAAATGTACACATTCACACATGAATTCCCATATTTGAGTCGATTAATGTATATGAGAAAATTTCATAAACTCTCATCACCTTGATGTGATGTTTCATTTATTCATTTACGTTCTTTATCCATGTTTTTCATTGTTAATCATTATATTCTTATATACCACGCGTGCGTAAAACATCCTATATTTCGATATATTTTTTTATATTCATATATCTATATTACCAACGGAATGATCTAGTAGCCTAAAGAGGGCGCATAGATATGTAAAGGTTTACATTTGTGTGCATATACTGATAAGAGTAAAAGAGGAGGGTAGTGGTGGTGTAGTGGTGACAATGTAGAAGTAGTGGGGAGTAGACAAATTGAACGGAGAAGCCTGGGAGAACCTAACCGAAGAATGTAAAAGACGTGAAAAACGTGAGAGACTAGAAAGACGTGAAACAGCGAGGTTGCATTTGATAACTTTATCCCAGTACAACTACGAGTGGATTGGCCAGTACACAGTTTACAAATATCACCATCAGTACAATTCTTTCAACTCAGTTAAATTTCATTGTCATTGATAAAAACCATTTGACACTGGTTTATATCAAAAAGTTTATATTGGTATTTAATTGATGGTAGTTTTGCTACTCAACGGTCGTCGAAACTTCGTTCGACAGACGAGTGCCGGATAAATTTGCTGAAACACCAAACTGACAACTCCAAATTTACTGATTAATAATTGTATTATCGCGAATTATAATGGCGTCGAGTAAAGATGACAATAATGAAAGTGTGCAATTTTTCGAAGGTGTTGAAAAATTGCTTGAAATTTGGTTCACGAGCACCGACAGTGAGGATAATAAACGCGATCTTCGGAATATACCCAGGTAGATGTCAATATATTTATCAATCTGTCTTCATCTATCAAATTCACTGACATTCTAGATGATACTTGTAAAATCAAGCCGAAAAATACTGTCCAGGAGTTTTTCTAGCATTTCATTCTACCCCCTTTAACTCGCAATGACGCATTTCTTCGCCGCGCAAAATATAGACCTTTTGTTCTCATACTTTTGATTTTTAATGATGAATTATGTTTATATGCAACTTTATTCTCCATTCATTGATGGTGAAGAACGAGATAGAAATTGTGATGAACTGCAGTTTGTATTAAATACATGGAAAGAAAAGATAAATAAATGAATAGAGAAAAACAGCGATGGAATACCTAATGTGAGGCTCGGGTCAAGAATGTCGCAGTTGGTTAATTTATATTAGAAAATTGTCAATGATGATTTGTCTACTCAATCAGTGAATTGCATTCCTGCCCACATTTTTTCCTAACATCATTTGTTCAACTAATTATATGAGCACATTTTCATTTGTAATAATTCGAGAAGATATAGAATTCACTTTTCTCACTATCAAGTAACGAAATTATTCCCCCGAATCTTTAGAAAACAAAAATTTCCCCTTAATTCGAGAGATAATCAAATTCTCAGTCTTCGATAATAACTGATAGCAGTGGCGTATGGCTCACGCGTTCATGAAACTCCATTTGAACAGCACTATATGTTTTCCGCATCTACATATGAATGATTAACTCATCTATTTATATAAATTAAGTTTTGCGTCAAACGAAATAGCTAGTAATTTACTCATCCGCACTATTGCCCAATTTTCAGATCATCCATCATATAAATAATCATATATGTGCACATTAATTTCGGTAGACGCGCATATCATCTCACTCTATGCACTTGATGCTTCCTTGTAGAAATTTGAAGACACATTTATATCACCGAAATCAATGTTTAGCACAAGTACACCACAAGAATAATGTCAACCTAACAATATTCCATTTAGTCTTACAAGTATTTCTCACTTTTTAAGATACAGGTGGGAGGCCATGCTAAAGATTGTTCGGTGCGAGATTATCAGCTTTTGCAGGAATGATCAGGTTGATGCATATGTTCTCAGGTAATTTATAATTAATTAATGCTGAGGTAACACAATCAGTATCTTCAATTATCAATTGATATGTGTTCTATACTATCTTGTGTGGCTCATTATTCATGAACAAATATATCCATCGCACTACCATATGAATTAATGACAAAGTAGTGAATATGTACATGTACTAAGCTCACAAATGGTCTCTGATGGTCGAAATATGATCATTTCATTCATTAATATGCATCGCTAGATTATATCCGCTGCTTACACACATTAAAACTGTGATTAATATAATTAAGATGAGAGTTAGTCTTAATCATTGTTATTGTATTAAAGTTTCATTCACAAAGTTTCACTGTAACATAAAAATGATAGCAGGGAACAAAAATAAATATAATCGAAGTTTCGAACATGTTAATCCGGGCTGTTTTCTAATGATCATATTTGCCCTGCTATAGCACATTCAAAGATCAACAAGCTCAGGGTGGTTATCCGCGCTGATAACCCTAAATAATCAAAAGTTATTTCTATACCCAAAATACATCCTACGATTGTCATTAAGATCCAATATCATATTGGTATTCTATTCGTAATTCATACGAGAGTGTACAAATATAAAAACTCATTGCAACGTTGCTGAAGAAATATGAGTTAAAACATTGAGAGTCATATAGTAATATTTTAAATTATGCTCTTGACCATGTCATCATTCAATGAGGTGTTGACATTGTTTCCCTCTATTCCTACAGTGAAAGCAGTATGTTTGTTGCAAAACGTCGACTCATATTGAAAACTTGCGGTACAACAACACCACTACAATGCCTAGAATCGCTTCTAGATCTTGTGGAAGAATATGCTGGATTTGATGCAGTTGAGGTAATGAAATGATAGATTCCTTTTTACTTACTTTTCATACCCACTCGATTGTCCGTTGATATTCGTTAAACTCAAATATATATCAGATACTCGATGTATATACCTAAATCTTATTTTTGAGAATTTACATAGATTATAGATGACTGTATATATACAGTCTGTTATTCGAGGCCAATATATTTTCAACGATATAGCACTTGACCTAATACATGGTTGAGTGATGTCTTCTGTATTTTCGTACATACATATAACATACCGTATATGGATATGTACAATAGTAAACACGTGGTATATACATCGACTAGCACATTCTTTTAACTCTCGGTTTATTGATCTGAGTTAAACGTGGAACATCTCACCCAGCGCTCACCGTTTTCTACCCCTCTTGTCCCGGTCACTATCTCAATTTGTCTCCAACCTTTGAATCTCATCCTTGTACCCGATGGCTTTTCAATCTTTCTACTACTACTCATGTCGTTGGTATTCGTCAACTTTTGGATTACGTACCATATTTCAGTATGCCCTAAATCATTGACACCATCCGACTGGATACATAATCATATCCATCTATTCACCCTGATTCGAATTCTTCAATTTATTGTACGAAAGTCATATATTAACGGTGATATCTTCGGTGAAAGACAATTCAATTGTTCTGGAAGGAATAATATTGGATTTCAGTTGTTGAAGTTAATTAAGGTAGGGAAATTGATTAGAAAACCAAAGAAATTAATGGGAATCAATTAAATGATTTGAATATAGATAAACCAATCGCAGATATTACTGGCTGTGTCCAAATTGAAGCAAATTTGAATTAATCCAAACGTTGGTGGGGATATCAATTTTCAATTCATATCATACGATGAACGTCATCGCCCGTTATATTAATTTTTGATAGAATAAATTAAAACGGAAAATTTCTTCCAATGTTGGATATTCTTTAATGGATAATTAATGTTAGACATTTATAATCAACTTTTCAAGTGATGGGGCAATCATAAGCGATAAGCTCATCACTTTTGTTTTTCGAGAACATACTTAGGTATGAGCGTCAATTAAAAGATTAAAATACGAGATATTTGGCCGCTCAAGAATCACCCTGTGGAAATATTTCATTCACAATTTCATTGGAGATGAAATATTCGCGCATAAAGGGATAATTTCTGTAAATTGCCCCAATACCACCTACTACTATCGGAATGTCAATGATTGACGGAATTCTGAAAACATGTCCAATTTTATTTTCCAAAGGATTTATTTTATTCGCGAAAAAACTACAAGCGGCCGGAGCTGCAGATATCACCGCATCGTGCATTTGAGGACGAAGTCACGTTTCTCGATACAATCTTTCCAGGTACGTGTTCTATAATATTTTCAGGTGGTGAAGTTATAGCAAATTATTTCCCTCATTACGTAATTTTCACAGATGGTGAAGCTTATTGTCTCGGTGATGTGGAGAATGACTGTTGGTACTTATACACTTTAAATCGACCGAAACTTTCGAAAACACCACGTGAGCCTGATCAAACATTAGAAATATTGATGACAAACCTCGATCCCAACATTATGTCAATTTTCACCCGAGATGTATGTGCGTCAGCGACAGAAGCAACTCAGAAGTCTGGAATTGATACGCTTGTTCCCAATATGATAATAGATGATTTTCTATTTGAACCTTGCGGTTATTCGATGAACGGTGTTTCCAAAAGTGTGAGTGATTTTCATAAAATATGATGAATTAATTCTATTTCTATTTTTCGTCTTTGCCGGACATTTTATATCATAATTGTAAGATCACTTTAACTTTGCCATTCGGATTTTCTTTTCTTTTCTCCCAAACAGGGAAGCTATATGACTATTCACATTACACCAGAGCCAGAATTTTCATATGTCTCTTTCGAGAGCAACATTCCTGAGGCGACGTACTCTGAGGTTATTGGGCGGGTATTGAAGACCTTCAAACCTGGAAAATTTGTTGTGACAATTTTTGCGAACAAAGAGTCAGTCGCGGCTGATTCACCACGTGAACTTGAGCAAGCGGATTATATCAATTTTGATGGTGGATGGTTGCGCAACGATGTACAGTACTGCCGCTTCAAGAATTATGATTTAACTTGCGCATTTTATTCGAAATTCCCAAGCTGATGGTTCACAAGCGGCCCATCTAATTGCTTTATCACAAAAGGCATAGATGAGGCACAATATCAATCCCCTACCCCGTTCCGAATACCCCATCAACCAGTCGATAATATTTCCCCTTATATTCATTACCCACCCATCACGACGCACTCGACAGATTTTCTTTTTCACCAGAGAATAGTATCAGATGCTACAGCAAAAATTATTCATGACAGCGACGAAGACAACAACGAACACGATGATGATGAAGATGGAGATGAAGATGACGAAGAAGATAATAAGGAAGATAATGATGACAAAGAAGATAATAATGATGATGAAGATAATAATGATGGCGAAGATAATAATGATGGTGGAGATAATAATGACGATGATGATAAAGATAATGATGACGATCATCATAGTGATAATGATGATGATGATGATAAAGATGAGGAGGAGGTGAGGGATGATAATGATGAGAAGGAAAATAATGACGATCAAAATGGAGGTTTATATCGTCGATCCGATAAGAATACAGATGAGGCGTCGAAGATTGATTCTTATCGAATAGTACAGGATAAGAATCTATCGACTTTAACGTTATCATATGGCAAAACGCGACCTGAGCACTATACATCTACGCTTCTTCCTATGAAACCAATAATTAGATCGAAAGCATATTGTGATGCCTTACTGAGACCTCTAGAATTTGACGAGTTATCGCGTGAGCCTGTTATTCGACCTATCACGACCCGTTCTAGTAATGGGCTTAATCAAGAAAAAAGATTACGATCAACTGCAACGAAAACAATTACTTCTCGAGAGACATCTTGTAAAAATGTTTCTATTTTGCACGACTCAAAAACTGAATGGAATACAGAAAATGTACACATAACATGTAATCCTCTCTCATCTTCGTATCCATATTCAACACCTCATCATAAAGTTCCAACTAAAAATTTGCCTGAACACCCTGATCACGAACCAGAAAATAAACACGGAACTTGTGGCAGCTTCCTACCCATACTTGCCCTCATTCCGCAGACAATTGTGAGCCTCCAGTATCTCAATCCAAAAATCAAATTCACGTGGTGGCGCAATAAAATCTCGTGAAGCAGAGCCTGAATTATATTTTGTTTATCATCATCGATATTCACTTAGATTATAGTGGTGCTAATTCTCTGCAAATATGCTCTATATATTTTCCCATCGGCTATTCTGATCGTCAGCAATTGGTCTTTATCTTCCTTCAAACAACAACGAAAATTAGACCACTTTCCCCTATTGTCTGATCAATATTGTTATGAGCATACGCATTTGATATTTTCTTGTGTACATCAGATCTGATTCAACGAGACGATCGGATGCTTTATTCTTCTTTGAATTTCAACCGAATTTGAATTCGTCTATCTCATTTTAATAATATGTGTTTAACTTTTAAACATATATTTTCTACGTCAATCTTGTGAGGGATATTTCACATTTGCGAATATGATACCCTAAACATCATTGATTTTTCGTGCGCAATTTATTCCCAAAATTTATAGGCCAATTTCACTTGTGTGTAAAATGCACCATATTGAATTCCTATATTTTGGGTCACTATTATGCGGAGGGGACCTGTATCTCTGTAGTTATAGAAATGTATACATTTGTATGAGTATGATCATTTGCAAATCGCCATATTTATATTACGTGCATAATTGTGCCATAACATTGAGACAGTTGAGAACCGCTATTATCAATATTCCATTTTTTACTGTTTACCCATGAATAACCAAATGTTTATTCATCACACCGATCTTAATACTTACCCTTGTTCTCCCACTTTCTTCTTTTCTTCCCATCTCATTTGAGTCCCATAGTATCATTATTGTTATGCGCGTAAATATTTGAAGATAATGCAAAAATTGAAAGTACTGTCTATAATACGCATGACTATTTTCGATTATGTAAAGTCGGGTACGATTCTACAGTAGTTCATCTGAGAGTATTGTAAAACCAAATGCACTTTCTTCCTGTGACAAACTCGCGCAATTATATATGTATATAGTGACTGTTTACTATGCATAAATATATATTGAGATTATATGTTTATATTGATAAAAGAAAACCTACCAAATCAAAAAATAACTGATAATAATATTAGTGTAAATGATTATATTAATATAACGAAACACAGATATATTATTTAATAAAACATTTTTACCTACACTGACAACCACACACTCTCACACATACACACGCACATATGCATACTGATGTATACATTATATCTGAATTCATAGCAGTAATGAGCATATTTGATTGAGCAGATGTATTAATTAATCAAGCCACTGACTCGATAGGAGCCTACACTGTGAGGACAGATTTGTTTTAGATATCAATTCATGGATATTGATAAAAAAATTTGGATTTTTCAATTATTGCTGGATAATTATTTCTGTTAATACAATACAGAATCGCAAATACATCGATCATTATCTAAATCTTCATTGATTTGAGTAACAATTTATTTTATAATAATGCTAAAATATACTAATATACAGTTTTGGTTGAAAGTCACGTGATACATTTTATTTCACTTGTGTCCCAATACACATTCATCGAAAATTATGGATTCGTCATTTGCTGTTATAGATGTATACTGCTAATGTATGTAAATTTAATTGAATCATGTATTACATAAACAAAATAAATATTCTATTGAATCTTTGATCTTGTTCATTATGAATTGATATCATTTGGATTTATGTTCAACATCATTATCATATTACATTGGTCGGTTGTGTTGATGAACTATCAGAGAATCGTGTTCTGACACGATAAAACATGGCATGAAATCGAGCTCTGATGCCATCATACGGATTCTCAATTACAACATTCTGTCGTTGCTTCTGTAACTCTTCGTCCTCCGCATCAAGATCATCCCGAACTCGCTCCAATGCTTTTCAGTTTTACCAAAAACGCATTATGCATTATTTGCAGAATGTACGATGAGATTGAATGGATAATAGCATACCTTTTCTCAAGTTCATGTCATCCATATCAGTGTTACTGATTTTTGCCAATTCTTTTCGGAAGTTCTGTGTGATCTTCTTACGTATATGATCGGCTTCAATGTTTTGTTTTGTCCTTGGTATACGAAATCTAACACAACAGCAGAAAGCAACAATAATTGCCAAAATAATGGAAAGGACGATACCTGCCAGTTGCCAAACTCGAAAGCCGGCTATCGTTTCATTTTCTAACCACTCCTCTACTTCACCCTCAACGCAATCTCCTGGTCTTATTGCAACTTCGTTCGGAGAACAGGAAACTGTTGACGAAACTTGCGGAGATACAGATGTTATAGGTGTTTCCATTATCACAATTATCGGTATCTTCTATATATTTCGTGAATTGTTAGATGGAATAAACTGTCTTATAAGTCGATTCAGATGGAACTATCAAGAAATATTGAATAGCATATTACTGGTAGTGGTGGAAGGTGTGGCCCATGATAAAATCAGTTGGCACACCCAACTTTTTAGCTGTAATTCTCAATGTAGAACTCAAGATCGATAATTATGTGAAAACTAATATTTATTAGTATGGAATGTACCGGATATTTGATCAAGTTGTTTTGTGACTGCACAAAATATTGCATATGAATGTTTGTGTATCGTTTTATTCATATATGCATATTATGAATACAAAACCAAGTTAAACTAATAATATGAAAACAATATGTCATTTATTGTCGTGTTCATACTCGAATAACGACCTCCGTATTATTCTCCTGCATTCTTTGTATAATTATGATTTCCCAAACTGCAATGAATGACTCGGATTGTTTTAACATTCTTTTTATTATCCAGTTAATGTTTTGTGATTTTTACTTTCATGGCGGATAGAACAAGGACTTCCAGGTATACCATGTGTCCCATTATACTCTTCTCTATTTTAGTATTCCGATAGAAAGATGTATAATTTAATCTATTCCTTCCTGATAAAAGTTCGCCCACTGCAATATCAAAAAGTATGTGTACTGAAAACTATTCACCTTCTTCTCCATCTCATACCGCACATTTCAAGATCCATATCATCACACAATACTTACGTAATTGTTTTCTTTTCCGTGTGTTTTGATTGTGAACGCGCCCTATTCAGAACTTTCAAAAAATCTGAAGTTTTTGTTCGCATCCTCGAATGAATATAAACTTTGCTGCATTTGATATGGTAATGTAAGTAGTTACGGAACATATGGATCAGGTCAATCGTATTAGCGCGAGCTTCCTTATTTGTATGTCTTGGAAATAAGACTGTAAACGAAACTCATTGATATATTTTGCATAGGTAAGCTAATGGAATCTATTGAAACAAGAAAAGTCATCTTTCTAATCCCATACCGAATGTTATATATCCAATACTATCACCAATGGCAGCGTCGCAATCTTGAAGTTCGAGTGGTGGTTCACGATGATTGAACAAAACTTGTGGTGCTGTATGACTCGCTCTTCTACCCTCTTTCAGCTCTTGCAAAAACATCTTACCAATTACCATATCATCTTCATCTTTGAATATTGTACTGAATACTACTGTTACACGATCACTTTTGGCTTCAACATATCTGAAAATTGACTTCTGAAATAGTTTTTGTATGTTCCTTTTTCTCTCTATTTCCACTTGCCAATACGATTTCTCACTAATCATCGCAATGAAAATTAGTTGTTATCCTTACATAGTTTCCTGGTCGCGATAATGTATAACAGCCCTTTTGGGACATGCCTCTGGTGATTCAAGATATTGCTCCTGAAAGTCAAAATATCTTTCGAAAACACTGGCAAAACAATGTCTCTTCAAAAGTCCAATTTTTTTTACTAGAGATTCCCAATCATCAGGTAAATCTTCTAAATCTATTTGGACTGAAACATCGAATCCTGTGGAATCAACCACGCATGACTATTTAGATATGACCCAAACAATTATTTATATAATAATTCAATGATACAATATGGTATAATACCGGGTTCAGTATCAACAATATATTGCCCGTATTCTCTCTTGATGAGATCATCAGCGCCATGTTCCTTCAATTGCTCATAGAATTTGAGCGAAATACTTATCTAGAAAAAGATATAATTTCGATTGCTCATCTACAGAATGGTCAATTCATAAAAAATTAATTTATCATCAACTGACCCTAAGTTTTGACTTTTCTCCATTAGGATTGGAGACGTGAAACAATACTCCATCAAAATCAGCAATAGTAACGTCAGTTGATTCTTGTTTATGGCTGAATCAGTAAAAACATATATGGAATACAGCCACAGAGAAAAATAAAAATCATCCAAACAATATAATGAGAGTATTCGCTGGATGAAATTACATTTATGAATGATTTTGAAAGTAATTAGAATCTGTGTTGCAATTTCACAGTTAATGAGACATCGCCCCATAATTATGATCATGGTCATCACAAGTGACATCAATTAATTCACTAAAAATAACTGTACTTACCCGGATATGCAATTTTTAATCTTGTTTTGCAATGTTTCCTCAAGAATTCGGTTATTTATCTCCAGCAATATCATAATTGCACTATTATTATCTATCGTACACTATATAACAATATAATTGATAATTTTATGTCACCGTCAAGTTCAGCTCTAACTATATAATAACAAAGAATACAGACGCCCATGGAAGTCCAGATCCATAGCACAATCTGACCACATAATTGAAAGTAATCGCCCCAGCCAGTAGGTGGCACTACCGTCGATATCTACGGTAGGTTCGCGATAACTACCACCCAGCGATTTTGCATTTACTAAGAAGGAAAAAAACTGTATCAAGAGCCTCTTTTATCAATTTGAACACAACCTAAAACCCAGCCGATTTCTCAAAAGTTGGCACTTATAATTAATTCGGAGCAAGCTCCCCTCCCCCCCCTTCTGTTTTGGCCAATCATCGCGTGTTACATATACTCCCAAATTCCTTTCTATGAATGTGATATATATATACATGCATACATGTATGTATGCATGCATGTACGTGTGTATGCATAAGTAAAAGGTGCGGCCATTTTGCATACGCGGCATTCATCACTTGCTTCAGATATTTATGAATTTGTGAAACAATAAAAGGTAATCATACATTTCTACAAGTAAAATTTTTGGAATAGTTAAATTTTGAAAATCACGTTTGCTAATATATCAGCTCATAGAAAATATGAATCATATAGAAGGTAAGTGTGAGTAGTATGGCGTTAACCATGTAACATTGATATGATGCTTACGCTTCTCAATATTGGTTGTTTAAAGATGGTCATGGATTCTAGCGACATAGAAAGCCAACGAAATGGATGAATCCAACTGAAGGCACTGGATGCGCCGTTGTGTTATGCGCCATCTGCCAAAAAATTGAGAAATTGAATATGGGATTGATGTAATAACTGGAAAAAAGTCGAGAGGAAAAAGAAGGAACGTGATTAATAATATTGCACTGTGCATTATTGTATACTGAGTGAACATAAGTGTTTCTGTAGGACTGAAAATCCGCGGCAGCAAGAATTATTGCTGATGTCTCTAAACATGTTGTTGATATTCAATGGTGAACATGTACTCATAGTCGATTTATGAACTTACTGACGCTACATTTGATAGAAATGAATGAATCAACGAAGGAGAGTCAAAGCGCGATATATTTACATAAACGTTGGAGGTAATGATACTGAATTATCAACTGCAAAGTTATACCATAATACTATTTGTGCATTATTCGAAACAGTGACTAAATTGACTTTGACGTTGAAAAACAACTGTCTAAAACCAAATAACGTATGAAATCATCCATTCTCTCGTAGAGGAGTATCAAATATTCCCGAAAGAAAGCTGATTCAAATTGTCGAGGGAGAGGTTGAAATCTTCGTTTCTGCTTATGAATAAATGAATTTTGATTCAATTCATGACCGCCACTCAATAATTAATACTCGTTATCTACTGTTTGCGTCTGATTGTGGTAAAAGTAATAAAATTAATATATTGTATAAATACGGAATAAGCTTCTCCATGAGGATATGAAATTCTTTGACAAGAGTATATCACATATGAGGAAAGAAATGATGATCATGTCGGAGAAAAATATTGCAGATACAAAGAAATGTTGAATACTTGGACGATTGACTACAAATCGCTTTCGAGTACATTTGATAGTGAAAATATGTCTATGAAAAATAAAAGCAATTGCGTGAATCAGGTTAAAACTATTAATGATTTAAAAAAGGTAATCCCGAGAGTAAAAATTTTGGGAGCCAAAGTAAATACTCTAGAAAAATTAACGCAAGTTGATTGCAATAATAAATTTAATACTATGGACAGTGGAACATCAATCGCAACTCACTTCTCTAAGGAGAAATTAAGCAATTATTGCCGTACATGCGCGGGGTTGAAAATACCGTTAGTAGATATATTCGGCGATAAAGGCATTCAAATGCGATTGAATCAACAAATGAAACACTTGGAGAACATAGATAAATATGATAGCTTGTCAACACAGATGTGTATGGACTGTATCTGTGATTTAAAAATGAGCTACAAATTTTTCATGCAAATAAAAAAGGCTGAAGTGAAATTGAAGTCTATACATGCATCAATGAATGCGGCCGCATATGTACGAGTAATAGATGATCAATGTGAAATAGAACCTGGAGAAAATTCGACAAATTCCCAAGAATTGAATGATTCATGGAAGGTTTCAATGAATCATTCGCAATTGTCATCGCCGAAGCCAATTGATGAAAATCCAAAATCAGCCGATGACCATAGCGACTGTATATCGGAAGAAGATACGAATAGAACAATAAATGATGAAGAGAACTTGAAAAATAACAGTAACGATGATGCGGAATCGATTGAAGAGTTTGATCCCGATGATCCGCCCTTTGATTCAGCTGAGTTCGCGAATTCTATCACAGAATGTGAGATTGATACTGATAAAGATAAAAATGTCGAGAATAAACAATTGGCCGATGATGAAAGTATCACTGTGAATTGCTCAAATACCGTGGAAAATGAGGTGGTGAACGATAATATATTAATGGAAAACATGGGAGATGATAAATCTAACGAGTATAATATAAATATCGATAGTTGTATTAAAATAGAACATAATGACATAATACATGATTCATGTTTGGACTCGCATACAAAAATTAAAGAAAGTGATTTCGCTAGAGAAACTATCAAGCAGCCGAATATATTGAAGAGGAAGGCTTCGTGGCATGGTAAACCTGCCAGTTTTCTAAATACCCCAGATTCAAAAGCGACGGAAGCCAAAGTTCATAAGTTAAATACAGTCAACATATCTCCTTCAGATGAAGAAGGAATAATGTATGTGACTGTAAAAGGATCAAAACCAAATGAATTGCTCCTAGTGAAAGTTAAAAAAATGGATAAGTGCTACGAGAAAAAAAATGAAAAGAGTCCAATTGCAAGAACCAATGATGTTAAATTCATGGAGAAATCTTCCAAAATGTTGCCATTAAGAGATGTATATTGTGATCGGTCGAAAAAATTTGAAAATCGCGAAGCAATTATCGAAGAACAAATTGAGCAATACAAGAAGAAGCGTGAGAAGGTGCTCGGAGGCGGTACTGGTGTCAATACTGCTGCTATAATTAATGCTACTGATAATGCTGATGCCGTTGCAGCGGTGAATACGAATGAAACAATTGAACTCGATCATAGCACATTGAATTTTATTAATTTACGGCACACTTTAAATAATTCATCATTTGGAAATACTGTATCATCGGAAGAACAGTCTACGGTACAAAGTGATAATCAAACCGAAAATATACAACTGGGAAAGGAATTCCATATTAAGGAAGAGAATGAAAGTGATGCTCCGGAGAATGACCCAACTCACAATAGTGATCACAAAAATACCAAAGAGTATTTAGCGCGATTGGCGGTTATTAAACAAAAATGGGAGGAGGCTAAGTTGAAGAAAGAACTACTTCAGAAAGAACTCGATGAATCATATACGGAAGGAAATCTTGAAAAATTATCTAGAATACTGGGGGAAAAAGAAAAGAATTTACAAGAATTTCAGGAATATCTCAAGCAAAGAAAAATTGTTATAACACGATTGAAAGATGAGGATATTATATCATTATATGAGGATCGTAATGTTACAACAATGCATAATAAATTACCAGATTTAATAGATGAGAAACCTACATTGAATAGCATCGGTGGTACTGATTTTTTAGATTGTGATTATTGCCCACAAGTATTTCTTACTCGTGGCACACTTGAGGAGCATTTGAAGAGCCATGACTACAAAATTTCCTATTTTTGTGAAGATTGTGGTAATGAATTTCCTAGTAACAAATCGCGACGAACACATAATATGACATGTTTGAAGAAATTGATATGCAAGTACTGTGACTTTATGTTGGAATCAAGAGGAAAAAAGCGTCAACATGAGCAGAAGCATTGCGATACTATATACGGGCAGCTTTGCGACATCTGCGGTGAAAAATTCAAGCACCAGGGCACTTTAGATCAACATATAAAAACACAACATATGAGCTGGGAGAAGGTTTTTCAATGTCCAAAATGCCCGAAGAAATTCGCATTTAAACAAAAATTGAGTTTTCACTTGAAGTCTGTTCATACAACATTGAGGGCATATCTATGTGAAGATTGTGGAGCCGATTTTAAAAACCCAGCATCACTCAGACATCATCGGATTCGCAAACATCAGCCGACTAGTAATAAACGCGAGTGCCCAGTTTGCCATAAACTCGTTCCATTTTATAGCCTCTCCAAGCACATGTACACCCACAAAGCCTACACGATCGAATGTCCTCACTGTGAAAAAATGTTCAAAAATACATCGACATTGAAGCAACATGTGAGAATACACGAGGATCAGCGCCAATATCGTTGCGATACATGTGGTGTCGGGTTTAACCGTCGCGATGGATTGCGTTTACACATGAGAGTTCATGAAAAGTCTGATAGTCGTGCACTCAAAGAGTGTTCGTGTCAAATATGCTCTGAAAAATTTCCCAATCATTCCATGCTGGTAATCCACCGTAATAGGGTACACAAGGATGGTAGACAGTATACTTGTCAAATTTGCAATAGATCTATGCTATCCACTAGATCGTTAGAATGGCACATGTCACATATTCATAATGAAGCGCCCGCGGGAATCGGACAGGATGATTCGGAAACCGCCGTCGAGATGAAGAGGGTATCTTGCAATCATTGCGATAAAACATTCAAGACCGAAATGATTCTGCGAACACATATCAAAAATACACATATGGAAAAAAACCCAGTTAAATGTTTGGATTGTGATCTAATGTTTACATCGGAAGTTCGAATGCGACATCATATGATGACAATTCATAATCGATTAGAAGGTACGCTAACGTGTCCGCATTGTCCAAAGCGTTTTGTGAATCAACTGCGACTCAAAACTCACATGATTTCACACTCCGAGGATAGACCCTACACGTGTGAGATATGCGGTTTCAATTTGAAAACGAAAATTCAATTGATAAAACATCATCAGAATAGACACAGTGATGAGCGACCTCTCCAATGTCGTTTTTGTCCATGGCGATGCAAACAAGTTAGCGCGTTAGTTTGTCATGAGAGAACGCACACAAATGAAAGGCCTTATTCGTGTTCTGAATGTAAACAACGTTTTAAATATCTCGGTGATAAAAACAAACATGAAAGAAGACATGAAAGTCTCGGTGGCTCCGGATTCAAGAGAATTGTTTCTGGACGCAATGTCAAACAACCAAAAAACCAGGATGGTGAAGTTTCAGCTTCGGAGCATGAACATCTTGAACATGATTACGAGACCGTCGATGATCACTCAAATGAACATGCTCAGTATGATATAAAATATGATGAAGAGCAGCAGATTGTTGAGTTTGAAGCACAGGAAATTGACGATGAAGTACGAAAGTCAATGCCAAAACATCAACAAGAGTTTCAACAATACCATGAACGAGAGATTGATGAAGAGGACGATGATGAAGAAGACGAGGAAGAAGAAGATGAAGATGATGAAGAGCCTGATGATTATGAAGATGAGGAAGATGAAGAGGAGAGAGCGATTGAGTCGAAGATGGAAATGGAAATGGAAATGGAGCAGCAAAGACGAGACAAAGGTGAGGCAGACGTCGATGATGTAGAATACAAACCAGTTTATCGTCATGAATATGAAGCGATTTCAAAAGAAGCCACTGAAGCTGCTGAAGTTATTATGAGTATGGAAGATGCGACAGTTTATACTGAAGAGGTGACTGCAGATAATATAGAAAATGTAGAAATGATGACTGCAGAAATGATTAACAATCAGATTCTGCAAAGTGGAACAGTGGTGCATATAGAGCAACAGTATGATGATGGGAAAATTCAAGTGATTCCTGTTATGTTAACGTTGCCTGACTTAACAGATTCGACATCTGACATGAACTTGGCTTCTGGATCAATAATGTACAATAATTAGTTACAGAATTTGATATTTTACACTATCAATAAATTTTATTATTATATTAGTACTGTTTCAAATTTTTCCCACGAATGTTTTATAATCTAAAGTTAAAGTGTATATTGTCAAATGTCAAGCCGTTGACAAGATTGAAGGGTGTTAAAATAATGGTCATGTTAATTGTATGCTTCAACTCATGTAAGTAATTGCTCCAAAATACTGGATAGCCCCTAGAATTCATAATTCAATTTTTTTCCCTCAAAGCAATGTAACCGTTCTGCATATTTATAGTTCGTTACTTGAATAAGCACATCAAGTCTTTAGCAATTTACAATGATTTGAAACTTCATCACATACTTTTTTATCCTACAACGAATTTGAATATCACAACTCAGTTGTAATTATTGGAGTCAAAAATTGTTGAAAAACTGTAGTGCACATACATACATATTAATACACCCCTTCCGTCCCTCCCCTTCATATGTGTAGCAATGTTATCATTGCTACATCAATAAACTATCGTCAGTCACGTAATATCCCAACCAGTAATGTAATTTGATTAATTTCCTTGATAATGTATCAAATTGTATGAATCAAACATTATATGTATGTATGTGTATATTTATGTATATGATATAAAAGTGATCAATCAGCTGTTGCTGATAATGATGGCGAGAATTTCAATAATAACAAAGATATTTCCTAACATAACTATGCGTTATACTTTCGATTCATTCGGCTAATGGCAGGTGTATGGAACCTCGTTGGAATTATCACACATTTTCAATTGTTTGTAGATATTCCAATCCAGGGATCTTTGTGTGTAACGGTTGCTCTTCGGAGATTCACTTCGCGTGCATACACAATACAGAATGTGAAATGATAAGCTGTCAATCGTAGCTGAGGATTTTTGATAAAATATTAGGGAATGTACATTCATTAATCAATCAGCTGTAAATAAAAAAGGATATGTTCATCGTTCGAATTGCGAGAAATCAATATAAATTCATGTTGCAGAGATTGTTGTTCACAATTTCAACAGCTGATTCATATTCGTTTGCGCGGTACATTCTTTGTCACTATTCTGATAATAATCCACGAGAATTTGCCAAGCCTTCCGAGCCATGAAACCATCCGGTGGTTCTTGCCCTGCCTTTGCTAAACCTATGTAACAAACAAAATATATATCATAAGACTATTTACGACCCATTATTTGCTTGGCGTGCCGCACTGTAGAAACTAGCGTCCAGAATATGTTTTATTACCTCTCATACGTGTTCCAGACACGAAGTCGAAATCTTCTCGTCGTGTGGGATCATAAAAGTCCATTTTGCCATTTTTGAGATCATAAGCAGCTACTTTGAACGGAATTATTTCCAATTTTTGTAATCCCTGTGCCATACTTAAAACTCGAGCACCATGGGAAGGATCATACAAATTTCCATCCGGTGTTGCCGACTTATTTGGATGAGGTATACCTGCTGGATCCCGTCCAACGATATAAAAATTGGCACCAGCATTCATTCGCGCTTTGGCGTGCCATTGTACCTGTGAGAGTAACAAAAAGAAGACGAAGAATAGAATGCAACTTGTTTTAATGCTGAGTGTAAAATTGTCGATATTATGTCACACCTCACCTCAACTGGTCCAGCGTACATCATTGGACTGGGGAATATCGCGAGTAATGTGGAATTTTTATCTAAAATGCCTTCTTCAAGTACGGCTTCGTGCTGGCGCATTCGTGTGGGTAATGGGACATCATCATCCTTAGTCCATCCTCCAAGAGGGTGCAATAACAATATGGGGTTCTTGAAACCACGTTCAAGTAATAATCGTTGTCTTGTGTCCTGCATCAATAAAGCATGTCCATTATGTATAGGATTACGGAGTTGGAATGCAAACACAGCATCGGCATTCATCTGCCGACATTTGGCTCGTATCTCACTTGGAGTTAATCTGTAATCATCAAGACCGTCGTGCCACTTGATGCGTTTTAATACTTCGATATCGCCACCCATCAACCAATCCCCCGATTCATGAATCATTTTTATATAAGGATGCCGAATGTCGGTAGTCCCGAATTGCCGTGCGCATCTCTCTTCCTTTCTATGAAGATAAAACTCAGGCTTACGAAGTATCGCAATCGCTTGTTTCATATATCGTAATGTCACTGCTGAATGCCCTTCCAGTCTTTTTTTATCATCGGCAGTTATCGCCAGTACAATAGGCACCGATTGATTAATTATAACACCATTGTCCATTATAAATCCAAAATGTTGTGTCTGAAGATATTGATCTTCTCGCATGAAACCAGTGAGTGGCGCAGCCCATCCTTCAGCTAATACCTGGAGCCATTGTACATCTACTTCGGTGATGTCAATACCATCAAGTGTATTTGCCTCAGCGCAAACATCCGCTACACGACATGGTTCAACAAACAATTCGCGAATCTTTATATCCATTTGAGAAGCAATCGGAATCACTCGTTCACGTTCCAATAGATTAATTACCATTGATGCGGACTCTTGCAAAGTATAATGTTCCGTGGTCACAATCAAATTGGGATTCAGTGGTCGTTCATACATTTGATCGATACCAGTGAAGCCCTTTATTGTTCCTTCTCTTGCTTTTTTATATAAGCCCTTGGTGTCACGAGCTTCACAAACATCCAATGGAGTGTCAACAAATACTTCAAAGAATGGTAAGTCAAATTCTTGATGTATTCTTCGGGCCATCTGTCGGTCTTCCTCGAATGGGGATACAAAACTACAAAGACAAATTTGTCCGCTGTCTGCGAATAACTTAGCTACTTCTGCCACTCTACGAATGTTTTCTCTCCTGTCTTCTGGAGTGAAACCTAGATTACAGTTCAAACCCGTTCTGACATTGTCACCATCGAGGGCATAAGTTGCGATTCCACGTTCAACTAAAATCGCTTCAACTTGAAAACCGATGGAGGTTTTACCAGCGCCTGAGAGTCCAGTCAGCCACACTGTGCAACCACGAAACCCTGTTGAATTCCCGAGTTTTCGTCCTCGCGTAGCCCGGGTCACATGGTGGATCTGAGCACATACGTTCGTGCACAATGTGCGACTCTAAAAAATATATACAATAAATAATTGCATGAAGAAATAATTAAAGAGAAAATATTTCGCTATACTTGTCAGGGAAATATCAAATCATTATTATAAATTCAAGAGCATACGTGTCATGATCAAGAAATTCTACAATTTGTATCCGAAACATAATGGTACTTGAACATAATTACCGTCATTGCACGTTTGTTCGGTAGTAAATCATCACTTTGCTTGGACATATTACAAAGTTCGTTATTGCTCGGTGTTCTCTTCATTCCACATTCAAATCTCGCTGTTCATTCACTAACAATCTTAGTGCTATCAGTTGCCTGGAGTCAGTGGTGTCATTTCTATATCACAATATGACACGTAGCCATCGGCAAAATCAAATAAGTGGCCTGTGACGTATTCATGCAAATGTATTCACCTTCTTGTGAGAAATAGAAATTTTTGACATTCAACCATTGTTTATGAGAACTCAACAATGATCAACGCGGGTAAACGTGGCAAGTCCATATCCAGACTGTTTCATACCACACAAAAACAGGTGGCACGCAATCACATATCACACATATTGCACATATATATATATATGTGTATATATATATGTTCATTCTCCTGGATCGGCATATCTTCCAAAAAGGTCCCACAACGATTTGATTGTTAAATATTCGAATGATTATTATTGCTACACTATTTAAGAATATAATTAAATAGGCAGCCAGTGGATAAGTCGATTAATTTTCATGAATTATCTGCAACAATATTTCATATCATCCGCTATGTAATATTCTCTCATTCAAAAAATACTTGTGCGCGCGCACAATGAGCCTAATGTTTTTTTATGTGATCATATTAGGTTAGTAGCGCGTTCGATTTTTTTCAAGTGCTTCTTTGTGATTCAAGTCGATAGTTTGCGATTCGATTATTTGGCTATACCATCTGCATTTGAGTTTAAATTATGATAATTATTGATGAACAAGAGAATTAGTGCACGTTGTGCACGCAAGTGCGCATGTGAAGTTGAGCCAATCACGCTACAAGTAGTTTGGCTTCACTTATAAACGCCGCCAATTTCGTCTCTTTTTTAGTAGAAGAAGAACTACATTCATATATATATATATATATATATATATATATATTGATCAGTACGACGTGCATTCATACGTTTGAAAAATATTAATGAATATATATATCGCTATATCACTCACACATGTATATATACAATGCTCATTTGTTTACATTCATAGTGATTCGATATTGACACGATTCTCGCAATCATAATATGCTTACATCACAGTATTTGTAGCAAAGAAATGCAGTACATGTATATATATATATTTGTTTATATGAAAAAAATTTCACCAACGTCTGTATGTGACATAAATGTCTTTAAATTTGTAACCTGGTAAAATTTGAAACACTGATATGTGAATGTTCAAAGAATTATTTGTGCAAGACGAAAGAAAATAACAAAATGTTACACGAAATATTATTATCAATTTGGGGCTATCCGACTAGTTTGGCGCAAATAGTTGAAACTGATGTAAGTCCAAGAATTCAATACGTATCGATGAATTTGATATGATGTTTTTTCTGTAATACGCTTTTATTACAGACGATCCTGCTTGATAAATACTTTCATCCTGGAGAGAGGATATTGATGAAAAAAATTATAAATATTGCTAATGATTGCAATAATATTAGGAATTTTATAAAGAAACATTCAACAATCTGTGAAGATTTAGAAGAGGTTGATGGTATGAAGCGTGTGAACATTATAGTAGTACAACTATTTCAAGTGAATATTTATTTGATTTCTTGAGATATAATCAATAGTTTTTCATTGTAGAAGCAAGATTGCCTCAAGGCTTATATCTTCAGGGGCTTTGTGATGGCATGGATGAAGCTCTGGAACCATTTAGAGCTGAAATAATTGACTTGGAAAAAACTGTATTGCATGATGTTTACATACCTGCCACATTGGTACTATCTAAAATTGAAAACTACCAATTTTTGTTCAGAACTCTGAATAATATTATCCGTGAAGTAAATATAATATTGAGATATGCAAACCCATATTTATATATATATACATATATATACGATATATAGGTAAAATCATTCATTGATTACAGATAAAAGCGCAAAGATTACACGGATGTGCATTATTGCAATGTTTACATCAATATATGAATACAGGAATTCCCGAAGTCAAAATAGCAATACGCAAAATGACGCGTTGTGTCCATGCCGTATTTTATAAACAATTAACTAGTTGGTTATTGTACGGTCATTTGGAAGATGTTAACAAAGAATTCTTCATTCAACGTACTGAGTGTTCGCAGGGTGGCATTCTGGTTCATGGAAGCAAAAATAATTCTGGCTGTAACAAAAAAAGTAATGATATGTGGAATTATGACATAGTAATAGAAATGCTACCATCTTATATTAGATCATCTCTGGCACTTAAGATTCTCTCTATCGGCCAGACTATTATCATATTTGGAAATGATCCTCGTCAAGAGAAAGGTATGATAGTGGAATAGTTATTACAATATGTCATGCGTGCCCAGTCCTTGATTTTGATTAATTGATTAACAACATTGAAGAGTTACATCAACATTTTCATTTGATTTTTATAGTTTGTAGTGCGATAGATAAGTCTGAGAATACAATATGGGGCAATAATGAACACGAATACTTTAGGAAATTGCAAAGTCTCCAAATGAAACCTGTATTCAATATAACTGAATTCGAAAATACCATTGATGAACTGAAGAAGTGTGTTACCAAGCTATTATGGCAGGTTGCTGTTGATGATGCACAATTGTTGCAGCAACTAAAATTGATCAAAGACTTTTATCTCATTGGGCGTGGAGATCTATTCTTAGACTTCATCAAACTTACATCGCATATTCTTAATAAAACACCAACGAATCACACTTCAAGAGATATCAATCTAGCATTTCAAATGACAATGAGGAGAATGATGTTGAATGATGAGAGTGCTGCAGATAATTTCAATTTCATTGTACCTACACCAGAGATTCAAGTGTCTGATGATATCAGTCCACATTCTGCGGGTGTCACCCAGAAAGATCGTGAAGATCCCATCGGTGAGAGATCTCGCAGGAGAAATAACTTCATAGTAAAACAATAAGTGCAGTGTTAATATTATTTCCTGTAATCTCATTATCGTTTCTACAGATAAACAAGGATGGGGAATGATTCTTCTTCAGTATAGAGTCACCTGGCCCCTCCAACTTTTGTTTAGTCCCAAAACCCTAAATGATTATAATGCTGTGTTTCGATTTCTACTGAGAGTTAAGAAGACGCAGATGAATTTATGGAATTTGTGGATGGATCATATGCGTTCAAAAAACATGTAAGCATTATTTTTTAGGAATTGTTCCAAAGTTCAAATTCATCCAATTAAAATTGAGTGCATAGATAAAACTATGCATTCATGAGACGAATATATTTTTATTATGATTTTTGTTTTACTTCACATGTTTCAGTGACATCGGAGTCCTACAATTACGTAACAATCTTGTCTTCATTCTCGACAATTTGCAGTACTACTTGCAAGTTGATGTTTTAGAGAGTCAATATACATTAATGGAGAGTAGAATGAAGAATACAAAAAACTTTGAAGAAGTACAAATGGCGCATTCTGTATTTTTGGCAAACATTATGTCGCAGACATTTCTGTCAACCAGTTGTGAGAGGTACAAAAACCCGGTGAATAATTTGATACGTTTACTTCTCCGACTCTGCGATGATTTTATCCTACAAGCATCAATGTGGGAAATCACAAATCTGCTTAGTACAGAGAAGGAGGAATTGAAAACTTTAACTGATACTTTAAGTAGCGTCATGGATCTGTTAATAAAAACCTTGAATAGAGTACGCGCACAGCCAAGTGGGAAACATTTGGCGCAATTGCTATTACGTCTTGATTTCAATCGATGGTTTAGCAAACAAACGGGATGAGTTTTCTTTACGTAATTCGGAATGGTTTTATTTATGCTGGCAAAAATACAAATACAAATTAATTTTCACTCGATACTGTATTCATCCATATAAAAGATTAGAGTTACGCAATATGTTATAATTCCACAAATTAAATGAAGCAGAACGACCAGGCCATTATGTTCATCAGATCGTCATTCATAGTAGACATACTTATGTCTCCATGATGATCAACTCCGCTTCTCCATATGGTGATATTGTAATCAAAGTATTTACGAAACAATGTTCATATTCGCTTCTTGGCCACTTTCATGAAAAGAACCATATCTATAAAATCGTATGAAATGAAAGTGTTAAATATTCATTAAAATAATATAACTTCGAAATCAACACGAATAAACATATATCTCTTTTTTCTTACTGAAAAATATTGTGATCACGAGGGCCACCATTAACCAAACCCAACACCTCCAATTTGATTTCGTGTGTTCTTCCAATTTCAATGATTCTGCCTTCAATTTCGAAGTATTAGATTCGGTCAATCTATCTGACTTTTCTAATGTTTTTATGTCTTTTTTGATGAGAGCGCTAGCAGTGAGTGCATACTCCTTCATATTTGTTGTCATAGAAATCATATTTTCTGCTATTTTTTCCTGCATATTTCTATTATATTTCAACAACGCATCAATATCACCTTCTTGTGTTGATGCACCCAATGATTTTTGCGTCTTTTTCTCATCTGTAATATACATAGATACAAAAGATATGTATCATGAATATAAACTGATTAATATATATTTTCCCGCTTGTCTCATCAATTTTTCATACCCCTGTCACAATTCAATAACTCTGATTTTAATTCTCGATTGTACTTTGCTGCAGCCCTCTGATGAATCTGTGAAACTATACTTGATTCATTCGAGTTCGCCAATAATATTGAAGTTTTGGGCAACATTTGAACAGCCTCAACCCTCTCAATTGGATTCGCCAACTTCTCTGTTTCAATAACTCCCTTTAGGAAATCTATTCGCTTCATATACTCTGCAAGTTCATCTTTCGACGGCTTCCTGAAAACCAATTCTTTTATTTATTCGACAAATTATACGTAGAGACTATGTATCAGAAAATTATGTTGTGAGGAATTAATTAAAGATTTTTACACCGCCAATGACTGTAGTTTATCCATTGCATCGTCCAACGCATGCATGTACTGCAAAGACAGAAAGAGGGTACCAATGGTAATTCATAGACTAATGTGAACGTATGATATATTGTAAAATACCTTTTCCAATCTCCAATTCTGATGGAGATCTTCTTTGGCTAATAATTCACATCGATCTAGGAGCCTGCTTATATTAATTTCTATCCTTGATTTACGAGGAATTAATGGCTGTTTAGCCAATGTTCTATCACTCTCCATTTTCTGTAAATGAAATATACAAATCAACCCGATGAAACATATGAATGGTTTCATCATCAATTAATTCTATAATTATGATAGTAATTGTTGAGGTATAAACATGTATTCTTGATTCATTCCAATTCGTTAGAAAATCAAAACTTATCAGTGAAAATAGGAATAGACATTATAACTGTTGGTATGTCCATAATACGAATAAATGTATTTCTCTAATGGATTGAAGGCAGCATTTTATGAGCATTCAATTATGTATAAACAGCTCATTGATAGAATTTACGTATGGTTAGAGAATATATCAATTTCGTCTCACAAATATGTCATCACCTTTGTTAAATATTAGCAATACACCTGACGCATGTAACAAAATAATGATCATTCCCATGAACATGAAACAACTGAAATTTACAGTTCATATGAAAAATCAAAAATACGTGGCTACATCTGGCATTCATACATATATATATCTCCAATATACCAATATTATATACACAATTTCTTCCTCCTAAAATGGACGTATATACACGTGTTTTCATGACGTCATCTGACGCATTTTGTGTCGATGTATAGATATATCATATGATTACATGCGTCCGAATCCTACAATATTTGCTGCGAAAATCCGTAATAATGATATATGAAAGAAAATGAGTCGTGTATTTGGATGTCAGTGGTCATCAGCAGCATAATTGGTTCAAAACTCGATTATTCAACCAATAAGATTACTCGTCTCTTTGGACTAGTTGCACTTCATGCGCCGGTGTGAGTATCCATATAAAAAACATTTGCGTCTTAACCATTTTTGTATTGTTTTCAGGCATCTTTCAAATGACAAATTGTACTGCCGATTGCACGTGTTTATTCTATCCAAATAAACCGTCGTCATTATCATTTCGTTGTTCACCCACGAAAATAAAATGGGATATATAATATAATATATGATAGATAAAGAATGATATTAGGTAGTGGATGAAATGCTGGAAATATTTGTTCTCCATACAAAAATGAAAAACGAATAGTATAGGAATAGCATTACGCGCTAACTTCACGTATATGATGGAACACGCAGTTGAGTGATAATTACTGAACTGGCAAACAATAACGTCGCTCGGTGGGTATATCGTCATATCCATGTGCAAGAATATTACATGTAACTAGTAAATGTCCAAACGATGATACATCTAGACACAATTACACGCGGTGTTTCTCTATTGCCTTTTTGTGTTGTGTGTGTGTACACGCAATTCACATAAACGATCGTTACGATGGTGTTGTAGATGTGTGGTAAAGCGACTAGAAAAGGGAACGTGTGGATGTGTTAGTTAACTGTGCGAACGATGTATATAGTACAGAGGTAAGCAAAGAGAGCTATAGATGGTGGTTGGGGAGGGGAGAGAAGAGAACGATAAAGCGAGTGCAAGGTAGTGTGTGAAATGAGGAGCAAAGTTGGTTGCGCGCGGGAATCGTCGACTGTATGTTTGGCCCTTTTGTGCTTGTGATTTATCCAACAATAATTGTGATCGCTGTCGCGGATTGTGATTTTTAACCGCCAACAGCAAAAATCACCGTGTGGGTGTCTTCATTACGATAAGTTGAGACACTGGGAAAAGGTACGTCGAGCTCTTTATGTCTCTTTGGTTTAGCACGACGCAGCGACGCAATCGTGATATATCACGGAATACTTTTGGAGCACGGTATTCGAAAATTCACGATACACCAACGGTTTTTTCTTCAATTCAACAAATGAATTATTGGTAGATGTATGACTGCAAGGCAATAGTTTATTTAATAAATATAATTTTGTAGTGAATACATTTAGACTTTGTTAACGCCGGACTCGCCGATTTTCACATAACCTTGTTTTCGATTGTCAAATGTAGGTTAGGTTCAATGATCACAGTGCGGTGACCTTCCCTTCTGCACGTTTTTCTACATTTTCAAACGTTTTTTATAGATACAAAATGAAAATTGAATTCAAATTATAATATTTGATGATAGAACCTCGAGTCGATAAATAATTGATCTTCTTGATTAGAATTATAATGAGAAAATGTCTAGCTACAACAATAATATTGCTATAATGTACGTAGAATTTCATCGTGTTCATTCGATTTTGCATAGTCCCACATTTCATTGATAATTTATCGGTGAATACTTCATGTTGTACATAATTTGGTATTAATTGGAAAATTTTCATACCTAATTTTAGTGGAGACTTTCATTTTAAATATCACGAGATGTACCATGATATTTTCAATTAGTAATTTATCGTTACAGATTGTTCGTGAGAAGAACCAAGCTGATACAATGGCAACTTTAGCAGAACAAGCTTCAAAACTGCTAGATTTCAATCAGAAACTAGACATAACCCTTCTGGACAACATAGTTGGATGTATGTACGATGGGACAGGCGACCAACAAAGAATAGCACAGGAAGTCCTCACAACCCTGAAGGAACATCCAGACGCATGGACGAGGGTAGATACTATTCTAGAATATTCACAGGTAATTTCTGATAATGAATTTAATACGAAATGTGCGATAACTTGAAACACGCAGTTGCCCTTAGTTGTACGTATTTTCTCATATAAATTACTGCATTTAGAATCAGGAAACGAAATACTATGCGTTACAAATCTTGGAACAAGTTATCAAAACGAGATGGAAAGTATTGCCGAGGAATCAATGTGAGGGTATTAAGAAGTACATTGTAGGCTTGATTATAAAAACTAGTAGTGATCCCAAGACTATGGAAGCTTCAAAAGTTTATCTGAATAAACTCAATATGATTCTCGTACAAGTAAGATATAAATATATCATACAGTTGTATTAAACAATGCATAATATTTTTATCGTCAACTTTATGGAGATAAGTGGATATCAATATATTATTACATATACAGGTGCTGAAACGGGAATGGCCAAAAAATTGGGAATCGTTCATTGGTGATATTGTTGGTGCAAGTAAAACGAATGAAAGTTTATGTCAAAACAATATGGCAATATTGAAATTGTTGTCGGAAGAGGTTTTTGATTTTTCGAGTGGTCAATTAACACAGACCAAAGCTAAACATCTCAAGGATACCATGTGCAGTGAATTTTCACAAATATTTCAGCTTTGTCAGTTCGTTATGGATAATTCACCCAATGTACCCCTAGTTACAGTAACACTAGAAACATTATTAAGATTTTTAAATTGGATTCCGCTTGGATATATTTTTGAAACAAAATTGATTACGACATTGATTTTCAAATTTTTAAATGTTCCGATCTTCAGAAATGTCACACTAAAGTGTCTCACAGAAATAGCCGCTGTCACTGTGACAAATTATGACGACATGTTCATAGTACTTTTTGCTAATACTATGCAGCAATTGGAGCAAATGCTACCTTCAGATACAAATATTCGGGACGCGTATGCATTTGGTCAAGACGAAGAGCAAAATTTCATTCAAAACCTTGCGATGTTCCTCTGCACGTTTTTAAAAGAGCATGGTGCATTATTTGAAAAGAAAGAATTGAACGAGACGCTATTGAAAGCACTCTACTATCTTGTGCTGATTTCCGAAGTCGAGGAGGTTGAAATATTCAAAATATGTCTTGAATATTGGAGTGCTTTAGCTACAGATATTTATAGAGAAAATCCATTTTTGCCATCGTCAGTCTTCATGCCGACAAACAATATAGCAATACCACCAAGACGAGCATTTTATAGCCAAGTATTGACTAAAGTTCGATATATAATGATTAGCCGAATGGCTAAACCCGAAGAGGTGCTTGTAGTTGAGAATGAAAATGGTGAAGTTGTACGTGAATTCATGAAGGACACAGATTCAATCAACTTGTATAAAAACATGCGCGAAACACTAGTATACTTAACGCATCTTGACTATATAGACACAGAAAAAGTGATGACGGAGAAATTACAAAATCAAGTTAATGGTACTGAATGGTCTTGGAAGAATTTGAATACACTGTGCTGGGCCATAGGTAGTATATCAGGTGCAATGCACGAGGAAGATGAGAAACGTTTCTTGGTCACAGTTATCAAAGAATTACTGGGCTTATGTGAGCAGAAGAAAGGAAAAGATAATAAAGCTATTATTGCAAGTAACATTATGTATGTAGTGGGACAATATCCACGATTTTTACGTGCTCATTGGAAATTTTTGAAAACAGTTGTTAATAAATTATTTGAATTCATGCACGAAACTCATGATGGTGTACAAGATATGGCTTGCGATACTTTCATAAAAATAGCATTAAAGTGTCGACGACATTTTGTCACAACTCAAGTTGGAGAGTCGATGCCGTTCATTGAAGAAATACTATCCACTATCAGCAGTATCATTTGTGATCTACGGACTCAACAAGTACACACATTTTATGAGGCAGTTGGTTACATGATAAGCGCCCAAGTTGATGATATTGCCCAAAAAGAGAGAATTGAACGATACATGTTGCTTCCTAATCGAGTGTGGGATGATATTATCAGTCAGGCATCGAAAAATGTCGATGTCCTGAAGGATCAAGAAGCCGTAAAACAGCTTGCCAGTATTCTGAAGACGAATGTAAGAGCGTGCAAAGCTCTTGGACATCCGTATGTCATGCAATTGGGGAGAATATATTTAGATATGTTGAATGTGTATAAGGTAATTTGAAAATATGATTTCAGTACTTCTCTTAGTACATACGTATTTGCGCAATTCACTGCAATTACCATCAATTAATATTTCTCCAATTTTTTCATCTCTCTTTTAGGTGATGAGTGAGAATATCAGTGCTGCAATAGCTTTAAATGGAGAGTCTGTGATGAAACAGCCTCTAATTAAGAGTATGAGAGTAGTGAAGAAAGAGACGTTGAAATTAATCTCGGATTGGGTGAGCCGATCGAGTGATCATCAAATGGTATGCTGCATATTATCGATTATAAATATGTTTAATTTCATTTATGTTGATTGGCAAACGAAGCGGTCATCACTCTTAATAATGTGAATGTTTATTGTAGGTTTTAGAAAACTTTATTCCACCACTATTAGATGCCGTATTGTTGGACTATCAAAAAACAAACGTTCCATGCGCCAGAGAACCAGAAGTGCTAAGTGCTATGAGTACAATCGTCAATAAATTGGAAGGACACATTACCAGTGAAGTGCCCAAGATATTCGACGCAGTCTTCGAGTGTACCCTCGAAATGATAAACAAGGATTTCGAAGAATTCCCTGAGCATAGAACTAATTTCTTTCTGTTATTGCAAGCAGTTAATGTCCATTGTTTCCCAGCGTTTCTTTCAATACCACCAGCGCAATTCAAGTTAGTTCTTGATTCTATTATATGGGCATTCAAACATACTATGAGAATTGTTGCGGACACGGGTTTGGCAATTCTATATCAACTGCTTCAAAATATTGAGAAGCATGAACAAGCTGCACAGAGTTTTTATCAAATATATTTTACGGATATACTGCAACATATATTCAGTGTAGTAACTGACACATCACACACAGCTGGTATAATTCATTTTCTCAAAATTCATTTGATCATTTGTTATTCATATATGTTGATTTTAACGACTACAATTTTCATTGTATGATAATAGGACTCACGATGCATGCAACTATTTTGGCATACATGTTCACTCTAGTTGAATTGGGAAGAATTCTTGTGCCTCTTGGTACGCTACCTGATAACAGACTCTATGTACAAGACTTTGTGGCAAGATTGCTCAAAGCTGCATTCCCACATTTAACCGATAATCAGATCAAAATTACGGTCCAGGGCCTTTTCAATTTGGATCAAGATATTCCAGCCTTCAAAGAGCACCTTCGGGATTTCCTCGTCCAAATACGAGTGAGTACATTAACTGCATCAATATCTATACAATTGGTAAATTTGGTATCATTAATTGTGAAAAAATGATATAATTTTATTCCTATCAATTATAACCACTAGGAGTATACGGGCGAAGATGATTCTGATCTATATTTGGAGGAACGCGAAACAGCCTTACGGCTCGCCCAAGAAGAAAAACGAAGACAACAGATGGCTGTGCCTGGCATATTGAATCCCCATGAGATGCCAGAAGAGATGCAGGACTGAATCACTCACATACCTCATTTTTTTTCTGCACATTTGAACGAAAGACAATTTTGTTGTAGATATTGTCGTATCCCCTTACCTAAAATCGTCTTTAAAAGTACATCATTTGCAAATACATTATTGCAAAGCGAATAAGTACACGCAGAATACTTACTCCTCGTGTCAACATGCGTGAAAAACGATGGTACTCTTATTGTACAGGTAAGACCGAATCGAGGTGGTTTGTTCGTTTGTTCATCTGTTATAGGATTTTTAATGAAAATTAAATTTTTGTTGTGGATAAAATTTGAGTGCCTGATTTAAAATAGTGCTATTTCATGTCACCCTAAAGATTACAATCCGTATGGTAAGTTAGTCTCCGCGGGGTAGGTAGATAAAGAAAAATAAGAGAAACAAACAAGCACCAGGTAGCACTAAGAAAGGTTTACTGCCAATCAACAATTAATCTTGTTGTACATTACTGGAAGGCAGATGATTTTTATACTTGACAAAGAAAAATTGAGATTAAAAAGTGAATAAATACAGAAAAGAAGAGGGAATAAAAACGAAAAAACAAGACAGAAAACAGGCATAGTAAAATCGTCATGATGAAACAAATGTTCCATCAAACAATATTATGAGTTACGTAGGAATCAGAATTTTCCTTTTTCAATAACAGTAATCACAGAATCGTCATATCTGTGACGATATACATATGGATTTCATTTATTGGTTCCAACCATGCTTCATAATTAAATTATTCCGAGTGTCCAACTACTCTTTAAAATCTCAGAAAAATGTCGATTTTTACTACAGCCTCTACTGTTTTGTCCAATATTTGATTTTTCTATTATCATTAATATTAATATTATTATTATTATTATTATTATTTTCATGAGATGCGTAAAAATGGAAAAGTTGGTGATGGCGATATATGTCAATGTTCAAGAATGATTAATGACAGGGAATGTAGTGAATGGGGCAGCTTGTATGTTGATGTTTATTGCAAATGACTTCAAAACAATTCCGAAGGATTCCACTTTTTTTTTCTCGGCGATGAATTGATTGAAATGCCTATCATTTGCAGTCTGATTATATCATCAATCAAATTTCTTTTTGATTTCTATGATATTGGAGAAATATATTTCTGTCGAACGATGTTTGAAATTCATTTCGAAGACCATGATAATATATTGTCCAGAGGAGTATCACTGTGTGTAGAAATGTGTGGGCCATGAGCGAAAGGAATACATGTAATTGCGGTAATATAAATAAACAAATAGAAATAAATTTGCATACGAGACGAAAAATAGTGTGTCGAAATATGGATCTTGAATGGTTGAAGTCCGTTGAAGAATAGGTGTGTTTTTATCAGAATGATGCTGTATTGTAAAATAAATATTTCTTACTAATGGAGATCTTTGCACGTCAATACCAATTGACATTTTGCAAATTAAAACTGATCGTATTTCAATAATTTATCGGCAATTTTTCGTGACCTACCCTATTCCCCCCAGCTGAATACTTCTGTGTAAACGTTTTGTTTTATGTCATGAAAATTTCCGCCCCAGATATAGAGAATGATATGCTATATATCAGCTTTATAGCTATTGAATGAAACTGAATGATCATTCGAATTGATTACCGTCATTCATTTCTAAGAACTAACACCTATGATATTCAGCTACTATTATTTTACATAGGCGTATTCCGAAAAATTCCAGAATTTTAATATTCAAAAGATAAAATTATGCCCCGATATCAATGTTTGGTACATCAACTTCTTGCTGAAATCCAAGCAATTCTCCAATGTTTGATCGTCCAAAAATGTTGTATGCGAACAATCTCATCATCAAAAATTGTATATTCCATATATTTCCATTCATATACATCCAAGCATTCTCCATTCTATGACATGGATGCATGAAAAACTGAAATATTCGTGGCGATCAGTGTATACTTTATATAATCCGGTGCAGAGAGGAACATCAGCTTGAACTGAAAAGTATATAAGCTATGTTACCAAACAAACTGTTCAGAGCCGTAGTGCACACGCAAATAAGCGTTGAGAAAGTTTACGACTAAAGTATGAAGCCATAGTACTATTTATCAATCATAATTTTTTTATTATCGGCATGAAACTTCTCAGGTATCCAAAATGTGCTTTATGCTATGAAGCTTTACATTCTCCTGTAGCCTGTAAGTCCATGTCCACTAACATAATCAGGATTGATAATTAAATGAGCAATGGCTAAACAGGGGGTCAGTCGAGTTGGAAATCCAGGCTCTAAAAACGGACTAAAAAATATCTATCAACTAAATTATTCCATTAGGAAGTGAATGATTGAAATATTGCTATTCCAATCATCAAGGATTTGGACTTATAGGTCCACTTACAAGTGGAATCCATTGACATGCCATGAAAAGAAAATCTTATTGTGACTTTGGCTTGCTTTGGCTCACCCCTATATGGGAACGTATTCATTACATATAAATGTATGTATATATATATTAATTTTTTCCTTTCGAATCGAACAATCGTTTCACTCATATACATACAGAGGGGGTACGCATGGACATATGTACGTAAATACACATTAGGACTATTAGGAGTATCATTTCACTGATATATACATTACATCTTCATCCACGTTATTGTTTCAAAAATGCCGAATTTAAATAACATAAAATATACTCATGAATTCTTCAATAATGATCCCTTGCGTCTGAAGGAATACATCAATTGCCGCATCGAAATTCTTATGCAGAATCGCAGCACTTATCAGGGAATTCTTTATACAGTGGATCCAATATCAAAGAGGTAAAGTTTCATGATTAAATGATGTGTCTATGATGTGATAACGTCCCGTGCATATTCATATCATTCATTGATACATATTCGTTCAGACTTGACTATAAACTGTTCTTATACAATTTTTGCATTGGTTAATTCCAGTGTTGTACTTGTTGAACGCAAAAATGAAGGATATCATCTGAGAGTAATAGTTGGCGAATTTATTGACGAAGTTAAAGTGATTTCGAAGCCAGAATCAACTATACCACAGCTTTTCGTGGTACCGCAGTATAGAATAGGAGAAACTGAATTAGCCATGAGAAAGACACAGATAAAAAAATTGTTGATAGACAATCGATTCACAGTTATTGAAAATGATGGTGTTTTAGAAATTGGTGGGATATTATTTATCGAGCCACCTTATCAAATTGAAAATTGCATTTGTACGAACCCTATTATTTTGAGTAGAATACAGAATATCATGTCCCAAGCAACTATTAAATGATGACGACTATTTTTACACACATGTCATCCTCCTACGCCCCAATAACGTTTCACGTAAGAGAAATTCAATGAATTTTTAGCTGTAATTCAACTTCCATCTCTTCTCGTTAACTACTCTCATATATCAGTATTTTTTACGTGATGTTTATTATTAATGTACGTTATATGACAATATTCATGTGTTGACAATATAATAAAAATTCATATAGCACATTGTTCTCATGGGCGATTTGCTTTCATAGCGTAATATAACCGTCCGCTGAGTAAAGTTCCATCAATTGTATGTCTATAACATTTGATATGTTTAAGTTTATTGGAATAGCACTTCTTTACAAACCCCATCCGAGTACATTCATGCAATCTTCCTCATTCATTGAATGTCAAATCAGTGGGACGCAAACTCTGTGGTTCATACGAAAAAGTAGGAATCGGATTGAATCAGGTTAATATGCAAGCACAATATATTGCCAGCCTCATCTACCGATGTCAAGTGTTCAATTAGTATATTACATCTATACATATACACACAATTATTCCCAGAAATTTATTATAGCCTAGACCTATGCGTGCATGTAAAAAAATTATAATACAGCTGCACAGCCAAAATCATACTGTAATGATGGAAATGTGTAAGATACGAAATTCTTATTTTATTATTCGTTGCATTTGGTCATTTCATAATTCGGACGCTTAATTATTATTTATAATGTGTGTAACGATAGTTATATTCAAGCTAATTGTCGGAATAATATTCGATCGGATTTGGATTGCGCACTTTTCGAGAATATCTTAAGCCTATTTTATCAGCCATTTCTTCGATATTATCCAATACATAGTCTATTTGCTCTTTTGTGTGCGCTGCGGATAAACATATGCGAATTCGACATTCCATTAATGGTGTAGCAGGGAAACCCACACCGATAGTTGCTATTTTTCGTGTTGTTAACATTCGGACGACTGCACCAATTTTTGAGTACAAGTAGACCATTATTGGAACTACTGGAGAATCTTCATGCCCATAAGTTATCAAACCAATTTGTTGGAGTCTTCGTCTGAAATATCTTGTGTTCCTTGCAAGCTGTTGAATGCGTGATTTCCCATCGTCAGTCCCGTCCTCACCCATAATTGTCGTCATCGAGGTAATTATTTGTTGTGCGATTGGTGGCGACATCGACGAAGCATAAGCATGAGCATGACTATGAATTCTCAAATGATTTATCAATGTCTGAAACCATAAAATTTTTCATTTGAAGATTTATGCAACCAGCTAAATCTATCAATGATATACCTTTGTTCCAGCTATATAGCCCCCTGCCGATCCAAAACTTTTTGTGAAAGTTCCCATGTAGATATCTATGTCACGAGGATCGATTCCATAATACTCACAGATCCCTCTTCCACTTTTCCCCATTGACCCGATACTGTGTGCCTCATCCAAATAAATATACGCTTTGTACTTCTTTTTGAGAGCTATTACCTCAGGAAGATGAACAATTGATCCTTCCATAGAGTATATACCTTCGACAAATATGAATATTTTCGACCACGGTTTTTGTGTACCGGGTTGTCCTAATGCTATCGCATTCTTCAAACATTCTTCCAAATGATTCATATCTGCAAATCCCACGTTATGATATACTGTACATTAATATTCCTGATAGACATATTGAATTCTTGCAAATAATTGATTTTGAAATATACCGTTATGATTGAAAACTCGTATTACGGATCCTGATATTTTCAATCCTAAAATTAACGACGCGTGATTTTTTTCGTCACTAAGGACCAAGGAACCCGGTGTGATGAGTGTTGGTATATTCAATGCGTTCGTAGCGAAACCCATTCCGAATACGATGGCATCTTCTACTCCTAGAAATCTTGCAGTCAGTTTCTCAAGTTCATTCTGAATATCCATGTTTCCTGGAAATATATTTCATATAGTTTCGTCGTTATTTCCAATTGAACTTTACGTGAATGCATACCATTAGACTGGTGAATAATATGGCCCTATCAATCACTGACCTAGTTCTCGACGAGTACTGCAATTGGCGCATCCATATTTTCTGAGAGTTTCAACACTTTGTTCGGCGCAGTGACCCTCAGATTGAGCAAATCCTAGATAATTGTAGGAGCCTAAATTTATGCATGTGGTTTCGGTGCCGGTAAACCTTGTGAAACATAAAATACATTCGGATTGAAGCATATATTTCCATACAAGTATCACATTGTAAAAAGAAAAAATAAAAATCTATTATGGCTGATACATGACTAAAACAATTTTTCATTCCATCTGCACATAAATTCATTTAGTTTACGACTTACTCAAAAGACCAGCCACTATCACGTGTAATCCGATCTTTCAATGTCAATGTAGCTCCAGGCACTGAGCATATAGGACGATTCCAACAATCTCGAATTCGACGATATACGTATCGCAGATAAAATGTTTCAAAGCTTTCATACAGTGAAGCGTAACCCTTTAAAAATCCACAGTTACATTTATTCCCTCGAATAAATTATAGGTTGCTATATACAATATCAATAAATAATGAACCTTTCTGTTTTGTTCACGTGCCACTTTCGGCGCGAACAATAATTGATTGATGAATCCTAAGAACATAAGTATGTAGAATCCAAGGTGAGTGAGTGCCTTAGTAAATACTGATTCGTGCTCAAATGATTCCTTCAACTTGTTTGAATTTGTGTCAACATACTGGGTCGATCCATGATGTTCATACTACAAATCATTCATTATTTCATTTTTATCTTGTTTCATGTGTCGATCGAAGATGAATGTGTACATTAATATGTTACTTGAGATGTATTATATTCATTTTGATAAATGATTGTACATACGTATAGTACATAGCTTTAACTATTGTATACATTAGAGGAAAATGTAGAAGCTGACCTGGCAGTGATTATTCATTTCCTCTGATATCAATGCAGTTTTCTTATTGCCGGTATGTCGCATTTGCACTGAATAATTATCATCTTTCATTTTGGCCTTTTGTACCTGTACAATTACAAAATCAAGGTGTAGAACTGTGAAATGAAATTCAGTTATTTTATCAACTTTTAGAGTGCGATACGTGTGACTTGTGATTGGTTTGTAATATCTGAATTTATGCACTACAACAGATTACAAAACATCAATAATTAAACGTACTGTTGATAATTTCAATGGTGATTATCTAAATATAATTATTTCCTCTTGTTCCTATATATGTTTTGTTGACTTACGTTTTTTCAATACCTAACAGAGCTTAATTATTGGCACAATATCTATTGACATTCGCTCGAATATACCACGTTGCCATGTACATTCAAACAGATTAGAAACTATGCACCAATCCCGATATAAACACAAAGATGGTATAGGGAGTAAACATAACCATTATGTACAAAGGTGTAAGAAAATATATTGAATTATAGTTATAAGGAATGAGGTATAACACTTCTGTCCAATTCCGAGTAACACGCAATAGAGTGATTGGCTAGAAGTCTTGGTCCGTATTTTTCGTAGTGTCTCGTTGCGTTTGTTATTAATAACAGATCAATCCGCTAGTGGCGCTGTCGCAGTGGCGATGTTTCTACCATAACCAATAAAAATGTTTTCACTATTGCTTAAAATATCCTCAAGTTTCGCGTTCAGTCATCTTTCTAATCTCGGAATGTGATTGTTTGATTCAATCCTACGTCTTCTTTACAAGAGGACAAGAGAAAAGTAGCAAAACAGTCAGAGTTTGTATCGATGCAGAGTTACCAACTGTTGAATGTGGAAGGTATACGATGAAGTTGGATGAAACTCGAAAGTCGTGATAAAATGCGACCTGATTCATTATTGGTTTTGAAAAACAAGAGACGCACGCGCGCGATCAAAGCGTCTGGTGTTTATAATTTCGGCTTATTGTTTCTTGTTCCGAATGGTTCCAATCGTTCCGTTGCAGCATGAGTTGCCTATACTGTGAGGTAAATACATATATACATACACAATAAGGCGAGGATTGTTGCTCACTATACAATCTATTGCTGACCGTATGAACCTGACAGCCCAGACTTCCGCATGTCAGCGTTGACAGTGCCCTAGCATCAAGCGGTTCTGTATCAGGGGATTAAAAGTACATGAGACGCTCCACACGCATGTCGTTCATAATATAATCCGGCGGCAGAATTGTCAAAACCACAACGTAACGACACAAGTAAACTCCTATTGTGGGCAGCGTTACTATTTATATGCCAATGTGGTGACAGATTATTCATGTGAATCGTGTGGTAATTGATAATAGATTGATAGAATATTTGACTTCCAACGTAAGGCTGTAGAGAAAGAAGAAAAAAATTAACAATTTAACGATGGAGAAAAATGAACATCAGCACCGAGTTGAAAATGAACACAGTTCATTAGTGAATAAGATTCAGCGTGACTCAGAATCGATGGATGATTTTGAGCATGTGGAGCATGTTACGCCGTTATCATCGCATGTAACAAATTTGGAGGATGATTTCAATGCTGCGTCAAGCAAGCTTGTAAATGTGCAGAGTGCTCCAACTCAACAAATTGGAAATACTGGAAAGTTCGAAGACCCCCTTTCCGAGTTGTCGGTACTTAGATCATCAAATGAGACTATGCCGCAGCAGGTATCAGTAACCCAGCCGTCTTTTATGGATACTGAAAAGTTTGATAGTACTACATTGACTAATGCGCAGTCGTCAGATACTTTCGCTGCATTGCAAGATCAGGTGTTTCCGACGAATACAAAAACCGTTAAAGGTGTGACAATGGATTTTATACAGTCAGAAAAATTCAACTCCAATGAGCAATTTTTCCCTCAATTAGAAGAGGAATCATGTAAATTCGGGGACCCTAGTAATAATGGGGATAAAAAAGCTCATGAAAGTTTAACCCAAGAGGGATCACAGCAACGTAACATTTCTCCAGATTTGTTATGCGAGGATGTTGGGTTCTCGAACAATGTGCACAAAGACAACCTTGAATCTAGTGATAATTTTGAACACAACTATATTCCTGATATGACTTCCGAAAATGAAAATCAAGCACAAAAGAATAGTCAAGCCCTCAGTGACGGTGTTTTTAGTGATATCAAATCAACTGTTCTTCCTGCACCGGAAGAGGCACCAATCCTCGATTTTCTGACTGATGATGCGTCATACAATGGCAAATTTGTTGGAAATAAAGCGACAGTGGAGAAAAGTTCCGATAATGATACTTGGAATTTGTTACAAAATACTGCTCCGACGAAGCCTTTACCACCTTTACCAACAGAATTCGATTCTGAACAAGAAGATAAAGAGTACTCAAATATCAACGAATTCCCCTCTTCTGGAGTCGTGAATATGTCTAAGAAACATGAGGTGTTGGAAAACCGTCGTCAGATATCGAGTGGTATTAATGATTCTTGTGATTTGAACTCTACCCCTGACCTAGTGCCATCTTCCATCAAAGTAGCACAAAAACCATCTGTACCGCAACATGCCCCATTGTCTGGGATGGGCAACTATTTAAGCCATCAAACAGAACGGAAATTTGAAGAAGAAATTGCTCCAAGGAAAATATTCTCAGATATAGGACTGGGTAAGTATTGATGAAAATCAATGATACATAATAGTCAATAATCAATATTGCAGACTGTTTTGGATTTGTTTTAATACATCGTTATTCTATTATTTTGTACAATAATGAACTATCAATCGAATCATATAATGTAGTATGATATAAGGAGCAACACAGTTACAGCATAGCTGTCGTAACCAAACCCTAGTCAACTGAAAGGAAAATATACATATATACAGGGATGAATAGAAACAATGTTTAAAAATGGTTTCTAACTTCAATTTTATAGCTCATTCTTCTTTCAAAAGCTTGAGATAACTGTAACAAACATTGTTTTCATGCGTCGATGCCACTGTTTGCATTTAGATAATTAATCAGACGCTTCACCTTTTTGAAATTTTATTGTCACAAAGATCAGAAAACAGTGCTGAAACGGACGAAATTTTGTTATCGCACTCCTAAAGTCCACCGTAGAGTACAAATTGTAATAAGATCATTCACTGCAATCTACATCATTGAATTTTTCCAAAGATATTGACAATCAATTGAGAGACATTAACAATTATAACTGGTAACCAACTTGTTTCATTTGAAAAAATTCCATGACCACATAAATTAGAAAAAAGGAAAAAATGAATATGTATATGCAATAGTTTTAGCAATAACAGTTAATTGGTATCTGAACAAGGGATTTAGGGAAAATGAATACACAAGAATATTTATTCATAGAGCCTCAATAACATTTGTACACAACCAACTTGAACTTGTAAAGGTAATGGCTAAGATATTGTCTGTTTCGATACACATATGTTCAACGATACATTTGATATCACTACAAAAGCGTATCAGAGTAGATGGTGTAGTGTTATTGATCGTCAATGAATCACCCGCGCACCCTTATTTCTTATACACTGCGTGTTGACTGGCTTCTTCACTGTATTACTCCTTTATCATATGTTGCACGCACGTTACCCAAAATTATTTAAACAAAAAACTTGATGCGACTCTACCTGGATATCATATATCACACTCACCCACATGTTCTGAAATTATAAAAAAAAACCACATTAAATAAACATGAATTATTTGTGTTTATAGTTGGATGTATTGGTTGGAATTAATGTTGCAATATTTATAAATTTTCGCTTGATCTATTCGATATTAAATAAACATGAATTATTTGTGTTTATAGTTGGATGTATTGGTTGGAATTAATGTTGCAATATTTATAAATTTTCGCTTGATCTATTCGATACGCGTTTTTTTGGTACAACAAAATTTGATCCTAAAATCATTAATTATATCAATAATCATGCATACGCATAATGAAACCTTCCAATAAGAAGCCTGTACAATGTGTGGTCTGGTTTATATACTGCATGTACTTGTTTTGCGGTGATGATAGATCACCAATCAAAAACATTCACATTTTCTATAAAATCGAGTGGTGAGAGCTTTCTTAATTGGATTCAATCGAAGTGATAGCCTGTAGTAGGTGATAGTAAGCAAAAAATGGGGATATCACATGAATATTTCACGTGTTTATCAATCATTGATAATGACATCGTTATTCTAGATAAAGTGAGGGATATTATCATATATCTACAGCGGAATATTTTGGAGGCAGTATCATATGCCTTTGTTTCCAGGTTCTCTTACTATTTTTTTTAATAATCATTTTTCATATACTTTGTCTTCGGTTATCTCAGACCCACAAGATTTATTACAAGTTCGTGTCCATGATGCATGAACAGAAAGTTCTATGTGTCATATTGAGTATATGATAATGAAGAAGAAATTTATATACTAAATTGTTATGAGGAATATAATTTGATTTTAATTTTGTAAATTTCGATGTTATGAATGCGATAAAAAAATATTGAGTTTCTTGAATTAAAATTGTCTTTTTGTTTATCATGCGAAACCGCAGTGAGAGAAATGAAAGCGGACACCGCATTTTCCGTAACACATGTTGGAAATTGAATACTGATAAATATGAAAATGATAAATCGTCTTTCACTATTGTACTAAAAAATTTTATATTACATTACTTATTAAAAACATATTCCTCACGTTTACATTATCAGTTGATTAAAAATTTTTTATACATGCAAATTTTCATATTTCATGTCTATTTAGAATTTTACTGTTCATTCCATTATGGCATGCAATGGTTAGATTTTATTGTGTTATAGAATACATAAAATAAGATCGTTAGCTCTGGTTTGTTACATATGTTAAGTTCTTCATTACCTACTCATATTCATTGTTTGTATTACATACCCGTTACTATCCTCGAGGTGACACAACGATTGAATCCGAGTTCACCCGAACGTTGGTAAAGCCGACTATGCGCGTACAATTGCGGCGTACGCCATACCAGATCGATAATACTACTCAGTTCGGAATTTGTCGTGTTTCTATATACACATTAGCTTCTACATCTATGAATTATTACCATCTTCTCCATTGATGTAATAGCTGTTGTGACACCTATTTACATTTGACAATCCCCAATTTGTTATATATTTATATATTACACGATAAATATAAAGATTGAAGTGGAGAATTAATTTTCTGACGAACAAATAAACAAATACGTATCGCGCCTCCACTCATAACCCCACCTTTTTTTCCTCCATTATTGTGACGTGATCTTAAAGAAGTATTTCACGTCGTGAATGTCACATTGTCAATTGAATGTGCAGTGATTGGGCATTTGATTATAGACGAGTGATAAAATAATTCGTCTGAAACACTTGACAGAGTTTGTGGCGAATAAGTGATAAGTTTTCGATTTGTTGCACGGTCTCAAGTTGAATCAGCATTAACATGGATTCAGAAACGAAGGCTTGTCCATTACCTAAAAAAGATCAAAATGACAGCGACGTCTGCAAAATACCGAATAATTCTGCAAGTGGTTGTCCTTGTTTTTGGAATATTCTCGATCCCCGTAAGATTTCGAACATTTTTAAATACCACAAACCATTCTTTGAATAATTTAGCTATATATCACATGTCACATTCTTCATTGTTATTTATATAAGTCGTTTAAACAGGCGTTGACATATCAGTATGTATTTTGTTTCATATTATTTATTAATCATACAGATTCATTGCATAATTCTTCATAATTATATCAATTATTCAAAGCTGACTTTATTTCAGTTGCCATTGGAAAATTTTCTTCACAGTTTGCGCTATTAATTTTCAAACAGGAACAATTTGTCTTGAGATTATCGTCAGTTTTACAATGTACAAAAAACATGTGATCAATAATAAGAGTGGAGTTTGGACTGAAGCTTGAGGATGTGTGATCCACCTGGTAATTTCAATGCAGTGAAGACCATTTTCCACTCACATTATTTTTATTACATTTATTATTTACTCTCCTTATCGAAACGGATGGGACGGGGGCAGGGGTATCTTGAATACGAATTTCCTTTTCTATTAAGTGTGATTGTTGCCATGTCGCGTTATCGACGTGAAGTTTTGGACTTTCATCGGGACACCATCGTGTTTTAAATATTTCCCATAACATACTGCTCGTACTCTCAACACTTGAGTGTAAAATAACAATTAGTTTTGTTTATGAAGTAGAGTTGGATCGATAGTGGAGTTTAAAATAAATATATAAATGTTAAAGTTTAAATATTGAATATTCGAATAATATAATAAATAGCCAATTTGTCAAACCAGACATTGTATAGATAACTGCTTTTCTGATATTACTATTGCGTGATTTTTGCAACATCTTTCATCATCATCCAACATGACAATGTACATTGTATCTTGATTACCAATTGAAATGAACGCTTATGAAAAAATATAATAGACAATGCTACTTTAATACTACAACGTTCTATTCCAATATCGATCCCAATGCGGATGGATTCATACACGTTAAACAAAGGATTGAAGGCATATTTTACGATATACTCATGCATTCTATTCTTCTAACATCTTTTATTTGCCCATGACAAATATAGGAACTTGTGTTATACTCACGAACGATCATGATAAAAGACATCGGTTCAATCGTAGAATTAACATATGTAATTGTTCTTTACAGACGCATGGTTTAATCCGGAAAGACTGACGCCAAAAGGTAAGAATAGTAATGATTGTTATGTGTTTTCAAGTTCGCTATCAAGAGTTCAATATTACATTCATGGAAACCCTTCATAAAAGAAGTTTGCGAAATCACGAAAACATATTCACGCCCAGACATGTCGTTGTCAATTCTTTTTTTATCTATCTTCATACACTATTCATATATATTGTGCGTGATCCATATTATCACTGGTAGCCAAGTAACATTCATTCTCTGCCTTTTTTTGCTCATCACTTGTCTTTCGTACTTTTCAATGCAATGACGTGTCAACGTCAAATTGCCATTTTATGCATATGAATTGCATCCAAGTGTGATTGTCACTGTATTTTCAATATACATGTGTATCTGTCTTCAATATATATATAAAATTTGTCTAGTGTCGGTTAACTAAGAATAAACGCTCGGCTAGCTTGGCTGGTGAGCTGCCAATGATTTCCGTCCGTTGTGGGCTTTAGTCGAGTCCCGTCGTATGTTCACTGTTTGTCTTAAGAATATCAGAGGGAATACAAAGCAAGCGACTGTGAATACGAGCAGTATGCAGCTAGACGACTAGAAGAGGGTGTAAAAATTTGCATATCAGTTCAGAAAATATATAAGTGAATAGGGTGCGACAATAACTACGCGGTAGAAGTTAACTGGTGTCAATCGTTGTGCTCATCGCACGTTCTCCGCTCTTCTCATAGAGTATTTGTCTATTGATTCACTTGCTCATAGAATTGTACTAAATCCCATTGATAAGGAAATTGGTCAATATGAATGTGCTAGAAAAATTAATGGAGATTAAGGACATTCGGCTGAATAAAGAGGAATGTAAGTATATCATCAAGGGTAATGGACTGATGCCTCCATTATGAGGAGAGGGGTTATTCAAATGTATTTTAGATGGAAGCTGGGCATGTAATATATCATGAATAAACAAAAACTCCTTCAATTATTATCTCTAATTAGTATATGAATGTTCATGTCTATAAGAGAAGCAGCAGTTTAATGAAAATAGTTAATTTCATGTTGATTTTATTGTGAAATCCAATTAGTCATGTGATAATAAATACAGAGATAGATATTTCAAACACAAATCTGTAATGTGTTAATTGGAAAAAAATGTTTTCTTTAGGTATTGAAATAATGTAAAATTATAAAATTGCTTTTGCTGATATACAAATTCTCTCGGTATCCCCGCAACTGCAGAATTTTAATAAAGAAAGAAAGCACTCGCTTTATCTATTTTTAGTGACGAGAATTGGGTAAAACTATTACGTAAGATGAATTCCCGATCGAGTGCCATGCCGTTTTCTCAATTCCATCAACCATTATGACCAATGTGATATATTTTTTTTTTTCGAACTCTGTTCACAGTAATTATTCGATTTTAACTTCATGTTATTTAGCATAATATAGAATGTTCGTAATGATGAATATCAAATCAAATTTCACATCTTTATGCGTAACACAAACAGAATTAAATATTCGCAAATGGACATACTCATTTAGGCATAGATTCATCTAATTCATTTATGTAGGTATATCCATAATGTTCTCCAATGTGATCATTGGACAGTTAGTTTTATTGTTGGTATGCTACTGTGTTAGTAATTCGCCTCTACTTGTCACATGAATCATAATCCATCTAGTATGATCATATACAGCCTTCGTATTATCACAATCATACATGACAACAACTCATCAAAAATGATTGTACTCTAGCAAAGAAGTAAAACCTGTCTGAATATACATATATATGCGTATGCAGCCGTACATACACTGTGGAACAAGTGGCGCTACCTTGACTGGAAACAGAAAATATATTTTACCGCATGAGACGAAATAAATTCCTTTCTGTTTTTTCATTGAATGGTTCTATCATTCTCAGATCATTTTTGATATTTCATATGGAAAAATAAGAGAAAAAAAACTTGACTTATCTGACATACCTCTTCCTTCAGTTCGCCACGTGGAGCATACGTGTTGTCAATATCTTTTCGCTGCTGCCCCCTCTGTCTCATACTTTCCCCTTCTTTATTTAATGATTGAAACATGAAACGGTGATTTCTTTCATGGTGATACTCACAGGAGTGAGTAGCACAGTGGTTTATAGAAGCTGGTAGACTCGTTTTTGCGTTCACCGGCAAGTTGTTAGTGCCCGACCGTGGCATTGCAACTGTGTTATATTCATATATTCATATAATATTGCTCAGTCTGCTCCAAAAACGTTTTCTTTCAGTTTTGTATAATTTTTATCTAACAAATTGAAAATGGTGCGAAAAGATAGAGGTAGAGGAAATGTGGCTGATGAATTACCTGAATTGGGTCCCGGTGAGTATAGAATTTTGTTAGATCAAAACACGTTGATATATTATGCTGATGGTGAGAACTCTGAAGTTTTCTATGTCATAGCAACTTTACCGTCGTACGAATATTTTATTCGAATAAGATTCATCCTATTCATACAGTAGCTTGTGATCATTGAGACATATGGTGCCATACTGTCCACGTGATGACTTTTTGGACAATCTCATTCACTCATTTCTCATCTAGAAGGCGAATTGATAAACGCACTAACTTTCAATCTATGTACCAAAAAATTTTCATTGATTATTTGATGATTACAATTATTTCTATTTTCATCTATCATCTGTGCCGCATTCATTTTTATGTATTGTATATTTAAACATATATCGATAAATTCAACACACAAGTACATATTGATTGTCCGTCAGCTGGATTGAAGGTGTCTGTGTTGACTCTTGGTGTGTAATCGAATTTGGAATTGCCACCTGTGTCTCGAATAATACTTATTCAACTAAATAATTATTTGTATATGTATGTGTTCGGTTGGATTATCATCACTGTATGAATAATATGAAGATCTGTAAATTGATTTTTATAATATATAACATGAATGTTGGTTGCTGTAAAGGAACTGGTGGTGAAGCTTAACACTGATTTAGATGCTAATCAGTATTATGGAATAAATTCATTGAATTCGTCAAAGGTTCTTCACAAGTGCATCGCTGTAGTCTAATTTAAATATGAATATTCGATTGATCTCTTTATCTATTTTATCAAACTTAGTACCATCACAGATGATATGTTACGGAGCAATATATTAAATTGTCAATATTTATGTACAATATATTTATATAATATACATATGGAAGACTCTAGGATTCTGTTTCAATGCTTATGGCATTATGGAGTATTGAAAGCTAAACGTTAGGAGTCGTAATGTGTTGAACATTATGGAGAAAGTCTCGTTGTGTTTGCTCAGCGAAGTTTGGAAAGTAACCTATATATTTATTATAATTCCAGATTAAAAAGGATACAGTGTAGATTCTTCGTCTTCACTATGACTTCTTGAATCTATCATGCTATAATAATCTAATAGTACAACATGACATTGTCAATACAATCACTAAATGTTATGAATCAATCAGTTCAATTAATTTCTCTAGACCTAGAAACACTATGAACACATTTTTCATTTTAATGAATCAAAATTGATATTTAATTAATATATTTTTTTCACGCATATTGTTGATGAAGATGTACTCATTATTGTAATATGTTCAACATTGCAGTTGCCGCTCTGATCTACTGGCGTCAACCTGAGAAAACTGGAATGGTGTTTGGTGCGTTGGTGGGTGTACTCTTGTCACTGGCCTGTTTCAGTTTAATCAGTGTATTCTCTTATGTGGCCCTTTTAACTCTAATGGGCACAATGGGTTTCCGAATCTACAAAACTATCATGCAAGCTGTTCAGAAGACATCAGATGGTCATCCATTCAAGTGAGTATTGAAATTGTTTCTATTATGCACATAGCAATACACATAATATGTATATGCAATTCAGTATGTTTATTAATGCAATTACCTCAATTACAGAGACATTCTTGAAATTGATTTGACACTACCTGCTGAGAAGGTCCATGAAGTGGCAGATGTTGCAGTCGCGCACGCCAATGCTGCTGTTTCTGAACTCCGAAGACTCTTTCTTATCGAAGATTTTGTCGATTCGCTCAAATTTAGTGTTCTTCTTTGGTCTTTAACTTATGTTGGGTCTTGGTTTAATGGCATGACGCTCATCATCATTGGTATGTTGCATATGTATATATATTGATATAAGTGTAGCATAAGTAAATAATAGTAGTATTATTGAATATAATATTTGATTTACAGGAGTTATTGCCCTCTTCACACTTCCGAAAGTTTACGAAACGAATAAAGCGCAGATAGACCAGAATCTTGCATTGGTGCATGGAAAAATCAATGACCTTACAGCCAAGTGAGTTAATATGCAATTGAAATCATAATGTCACAAACTTATATATCATTATATACAATTATCAAATGAACGAATAATTCAATGCACATATTAATGAATGTGTTTGAATCCGGCTGTCGATCAGGGTCAAGGCAGCCATTCCTTTAGGTAAAAAGGCGGAGCCCACGAAGGAAGAATAAAACATAATATAGTTTCGAGAGTTTGGGAATCAGCCAGACGAGATTGACGATTGATCACCTGGGAGAAGCTGTGGGAAAATACCTATGAATGACACAGAGAATGGTAATTAAATTTGATCGATATGAATTGGAAAATAATATATGTGTGTCTGGAAGTGATGAATAAATAACAATCAACTATGCACAATGAAGGAGATACTGTGGGGCGACCAATATCGCGCGCGCTCGCGCACGTGTGGAAATGCATAAGCACTGATAATGAATAGCTATTGCTCTCCTATAAAATAAAAGAAATAATGTTAGTTAATAATTGATTGTTCATTCATTATTATCAACATTGTGATAGAATAGCATTGATCGAAATTGATCTTGCGATTATATAATGGGGTCGCTTATTTATTTATTTATTTTTATGTTGCTTTTTTTTCCATACAACGTCGTTGTTCCTCTTAAAATCATGACGTAACGATTTTATAGTGACCGTCAATTATATATTTCCGCCATATTCCCCTCCCTCTTCCTCTCAATTCGCCAATAATTCTCTGACCTCATAACACTGAAACTCATTCACTCTCATTTTCAAATCCACCTTCAATACCACAACCAAATAATATAATGACATCTGCGTATTCAGAGGGAAAAACATACAGAATTCCAATTCTGTATCAAAGTTCAATCTTTTACTCACTGCATTCATAGTTCATTTGCGCAATTGTTGTATCAGATTGATTGTTGATCCTCCTTATCATTTCATATTATATTTTTTTTCATCATCAATGGACTCTTCATTCACAAACAGAGTGGAGATTTCGCCATAATTATTGTGAATGTCGAATGTATATCAAATGTGGTATATGGAAATTATGTAAATTGGCGAAAAATAAATGAAATTATGAAGGGGGAGGAAGAGGTCGATGATGTTTGTTGAAGCTTAAAACATTAATTAATCAATCAATTGTCAATATCTTGATGTATGCGCTAAATGGAAATTGTTTCTTTTTTATCGTTAGATATTAAGATACGTGGAGAACAGCGATTGCCCTTGACTTGTTTTCTTTTATTTTTTTCAAATTTTTCCTCATTAATTGACAAATGAAGCATAGAACGATGGGTGGAGCTAATATAAAGAGGAATATATTGTATCTAACAACTTTGAAATGTTGAAAATTCGAGAAATATTACTATTATTATTATCTTATTACAATTATATAATTAATATATATCATGAATCCAATCGCTCGCAATTTATAAGGAACAAGAATAATAATAATTATCCAACAGCAATGTCAAATGAAGATCAACATATTATTACGGTGGATCATTGATAGAAAACAGATGCAATCTTTATATTATATTATAAATAATCTGCTATACACATAAAATATTTGAACCACATTTTCAATCTTACAAGATATAGTGGTAGTATTCAGAATTTGAACTGTAATACACATACTGCTTCGTGACATGTTTTCATTATGGCATCAACATTCGCACGATTTATTTATATGAATAAAAAATGGTATTCCTAAGACGAAGAGTTAACTAGTGTTTCTATTGTGACATGATACCTTCTGCAATACTCGTTTACCATTACTCATAGAATCGCTACCAGCATGCTCTTATTAATAAATGAGGTGGGATTTTTTGTGGAATATTTCAGGCAAACTTGGAGTTGGTATATATATCTATATCTGTCTTACCACCCGTCGATTCGTTGACACTTCTCCACATTCTGAGAGAGATTTCTTTGAATGCATCGCCACGCATGCGCGACCTTGGGACAAGGTGACCGTTCATCATCTGAAAACACTTACGATGACTCGAGTACACGAGAATATTCTGATCAGTAATACACTGGCTCTGATTTGCGGTAGTAACGTTCATGGTGAATGCAACATTGTCTCCACATAATATCAAATTTTCATCTGTTGCTTATTAACAAAATATCATAAATTGTCAAGATGTCCATGAGTGAGGTGGACCATGAAAAGAGAAAGCAAATTTCAGTGAGAGGCATTGTCGATGTTGAGAATGTCGCCAACTTCAAAAAGACATTTAACCGGCATCTTCATTATACCCTTGTGAAGGATCGAAATGTTGCGACATCCCGAGATTACTTCTTCGCATTGGCACACAGTGTTAAAGACAATCTTGTTTCGAGATGGATTCGAACACAGCAATATTACTACGAACAAGATCCAAAGGTATGCTCACAATAACATATGAAATCGTATCATTTATTTTTTCTTATTTTGACAGAGGTCTCATATTCCACGACCTTGTTACCAATACGGTCAAGAAATATGATATGCCATTGTGAGTTCATTTGGTATGCGTCCAGTTGCGTTATGTCTGTCTGATAAAGGGTCATGACAGATTTATTCTTTGTCATTAAAATAATATACTGTCTATGTAAGATAGTAATGTATTTCAACCGTGTACAAGAGTAATTGTTCTTTTTAAATACCATAGATATGCATAAGTTTGATGTCTTGCGTCGGTTTACCCGAGTTTTATACCATTCTCATCACAAAAATTTAGTTATTTTTGAATCATTGTTGCAGAAAATTGTTAAATTTATTATATATGTTGCAATTTCTCATTGACCTTCGGTGAAATTGGCAAACGAGATATTCACAACATTTTAGTCAATGCCAAGATCTTTTAATATTCTTTCTTGCTTCTTATTGTTGTCGTTAATTTCGATTGAATCATTTAGACTTTACGGGTCAATTTTTTATATGTCTACAGTAATAATTGATGTTAGCTTCGTCTATTTAAATATATTGTCGTTGATTACTCGAATGCTAAAACTGTATGATGGGATTTGTTGCGTTTTACAGAAGACTCAACGCGATATATTAATAGCCGACACAAAATACCATGCGCCCCGTGAAAAATATTTCCGGAGGTGATCTTTGTAGTTCTTTCGAGACCCCAGATTCCAATTAATGATCTTAACCACCTTTTAAATTCCAATTAAATCTTAAACTTAATGATGATATGTCAAAATATCTCTTCAAATCCTTAGTAAAACTTATGGGGAGAAAAATCTGTTAAAGGTTTTTAGAGTGACTATGTTTATCTTTCGTACAAGAATTTTTGCATCACGAATAGACTAATTCAAGTAGATCACTACGCTACGCAATCATCCCCATATTTCATCTGAAGATAAGAATTAGACCTATCTCTTTTGTTTATTCTATGTTTGTTCCGGATAGACGGATGCATTGATCAATACTATCAATAATTACATGCTAACTTGATATATATATATGTATGTGTGCCGTAGATCGCTATTGTATACATTTTTCTGCTTATAGAGGGTGTATTATCTATCATTGGAATACTATATGGGTCGGACTCTTCAAAACACCATGATCAATTTGGGGATTCAAGGTGCGTGCGACGAGGCCATGTATCAGGCAAGTAATCAACTTTCAAATGAGTTTATGATAATTATGTGTATCCATTCGTATGATGAAGAAATCGATATTTCATGATGAAGACTTTAATTTACACTTAAAACTTTGAATAGATGGGGTTGGACATTGAAGAGTTGGAGGACCTCGAAGAGGACGCCGGATTGGGAAATGGGGGGTTGGGCCGCTTAGCCGCTTGCTTTCTAGACAGCATGGCTACTTTAGGCCTGGCGGCATATGGTTATGGAATCCGTTATGAATACGGAATTTTCGCTCAAAAAATAAAGAATGGTGAGCAGATTGAGGAGCCTGATGATTGGTTGCGTTATGGCAATCCATGGGAAAAAGCACGACCCGAATTTATGCTACCCGTCAATTTCTATGGACATGTAATCGATACGGCTGAGGGTAAAAAGTGGGTCAATACTCAAGTTGTATTCGCTATGCCTTATGACAATCCAATTCCTGGTTACAAAAATAATACGGTTAATACTCTGAGATTATGGTCGGCAAAATCACCAATAGAATTTAATCTTAAATTCTTCAATGACGGTGATTACATTCAAGCTGTATTCGATCGTAATCTGGCTGAAAATATTACCAGAGTTTTATATCCCAACGACAATTTCTTTGAGGGTAAGGAATTACGATTGAAACAAGAGTATTTCATGGTCGCAGCTACTCTACAGGATATCATTCGGCGATATAAATCAAGCAAGTTCGGATCACGTGCGTATTCTCGCACAAATTTCGATCAATTCCCTGATAAAGTTGCTATTCAACTCAATGATACTCATCCATCATTGGCGATTCCTGAGCTTATGAGAATTCTTCTTGATGTTGAGGGCTTACCGTGGGAACAAGCGTGGGATATCACCAAACGTACTTGTGCCTACACAAATCATACAGTTTTACCTGAGGCGCTGGAACGTTGGCCCGTCTCCATGCTTGAGAGTATTCTACCTCGTCATCTCCAAATTATATATCATATTAATTTCTTGCATCTACAAGAAGTTGGTGCAAAATACCCGGGTGATTTCGATCGTCTTAAGCGTATGTCACTTGTCGAGGAAGATGGTGAAAAACGTGTGAATATGGCACATTTATCAATTGTTGGTAGCCATGCAGTCAATGGCGTTGCAAGAATACACTCCGAAATTCTATGCAATAGTGTTTTCCGTGATTTTTATGAAATGCATCCGGAGAAATTTCAAAATAAAACTAATGGTATCACCCCACGCAGATGGTTATTGTTATGTAATCCCAATCTTTCTGATGTAATCGAAGAGAAAATTGGAAGTGAATGGACTTCACACCTGGATCAATTGCAGCAATTGAAAAAGTGGGCTAAAGACCCAGCATTTCAGCGTAGTGTTGTTACAGTGAAGCAGGAGAATAAGATGCGACTTGCGGAAATGCTGGAAAAAGATTATGGTGTCAAAATCAATCCCGCGTCAATCTTCGATATACAAGTGAAACGTATTCACGAATATAAGCGGCAATTACTAAATTGCCTGCATATTATAACACTGTATAATCGAATTAAGAAAAATCCCTCAGCGCCGTTTGTACCGCGAACGGTTATGATTGGTGGCAAAGCAGCACCAGGTTATTTGCTCGCCAAAAAAATTATAAAACTTATATGCGCTGTGGGAAATGTCGTTAACAATGACCCCGTTGTCGGTGATAAATTAAAGGTCATATTCCTTGAGAATTATAGAGTCACGTTGGCTGAGAAAATCATTCCGGCTGCTGATTTGAGTGAACAAATTTCAACTGCTGGTACTGAAGCTTCTGGAACTGGAAATATGAAGTTTATGGTAATTTTATCCTTTATTTATTCTGGTATACCTTGATGAAAATACATAATTGAATTTTTAATTACAGTTGAACGGCGCATTGACGATTGGTACATTGGACGGTGCGAATGTTGAAATGGCAGAAGAAATGGGAAACGATAACATTTTCATTTTCGGAATGACAGTGGATCAAGTGGAGGAATTGAAATGCAGAGGATATGACGCATGGCATTATTACAATACATTACCCGAAGCAAAACAATGCATTGATCAAATATCTGGTGGCTTTTTCAGTCCAAATAATCGAGATGAATTCAAAGATATAACTGATGTATTGATGAAATGGGATAGATTCTACCTATTAGCCGATTACGAAGATTATATCAAGACACAAGATCGTGTTTCTCAAACTTATCAAGATTCATCCAAGTGGGCAACGATGGCAATTAATAATATTGCCTCTTCGGGCAAATTCTCATCAGACAGGACAATCGAAGAGTATGCCCGTGAAATTTGGGGAGTTGAACCATCGTGGAAGGCACTGCCTGATCCTCATGAGCTTCGTGATATGTAAATTTTTAATTCGTTCGTTCACCGTCCTACTATATTATTCTCTGTTAACAGTGACTGCAATAAATAACTTCTGTTATTTATGACAATGCAACAAATTTCCGTCGTCGATAAGCAAAAATGTTACCATATTTTCACAGCTACAATCTTCCCAAGATATATGTGGTGGAGAGAATATTGACACATCATGAACAAGATTAGACAATCGTTCTCATTTACCAACCATACATAATATACAAGCATAAATAACATGCATCAAATTTATAATAAATGATTTCAATGTTGTCACGCACGCGCATACACATAAACACACTTCAAATCATGCTCATGGAAATATATATCTTCCAATATCTGGTCACCTCGGTGTTAACGAAAGGAATGGCGCGTATCTCTATAATATTTAATATGCCAGGGGGTACATACTACGACATACCTGACTTGATGATATATATATATATATACATATATATATACATATGCTATACGTCAGTTGAATTATGAAAAATAAAAAAATTATGTATATCTGTATACGTACACTTTTAATATTCTCTGATCGTCCAATATAGTTTCATTTCATTCCTTAGACACTTATCAGATATACAGTGTATAAACTTTTGAAGTTTCGAGTAACTTGTACTCCTGAAACAAAAAGAGCTCCACACTTACCACTCAAGGATTATGAAACCAGACAGCATGAAGGATTAATAGTAAGTTCATGCTGCTCTTTTGCCCACTCAAACCAAGAACAATGATGGATATGGGAATGGTGAGCAAGGAAAATTGAATTTTGTGGATGTATGTACAGTATAAATAAACTGTACCCATAAACATATGGGCACGAATTTTATACTTCAATATTCATGTTGACCGTGCTGAATATGTAAAAATACTCTTTGCATACCTCTTCAATGTTCACTGTCACGTTGCTCGAATGCGTGTGATCATATGTATATGTATGCACATATATGTATAGGTATATGAACCATAGCTTTTGTAGATTCATCCACAAGTGTGGATTATACATACATTGAATTTTAAGTTCGGTGATATCTAATTGTTCAACATGTCGGACGACCGACGGGATGCACTCGAACGTTTCCGTCTGAAATATCAGAATGAGTGTGATGAAACTGTTTTATTTTTGGTGAGTAATATTACACAATTGATTGATTATTTTGGAGATAAATCGTGTCAATGCTTGGATGCATTTGTTCATCGATGACTCGTTCAGTCTGTAATGTTCTTAAATTCATTCGATTCCATGTTGTAGATTATTATAGATATTGCACACGTGGTATATGCATATGTTGTCGTGTGTATATTTAATCATTCATTGATGTGTCATGTTTTGTGTACATCTTCTATATTTACCCTTGTTACATGTATAGTTGCGTGCGCAGACTCTGAATATTGTATGGATATTTGAGAAAAAGCGCCAGTTTTCAATCTGATGTCACATCTGATGATTACCACATTGTCGACTATTTATCATGTATATAATTGGAATATATAAGATGAATAGTGATTTTTACGTTAAATCATCAAAATTCCGATGTTTTTGTTGCAGAGTGAATCACAGCGGGTAACATCAATTGGATTACAACCAACTTCTGCTATCATTGTAATCGGCTATTTGCCTCATCAATCCACGAGGTATTACAATTTGTTTTGTGTATTGGATTATTTACATTTTTTGAATTTCTCATAGATGTAAATTATATTCTGATAATTATGGTAATTATGTGGAATTTTATTGATGGACAATTGAATAATGTGAAACATTTGACGTCTAAACAAAATTCAACGATTTCTTTATAAAGAGAAGAACGAATCATTTTAAAGTTTGTGTATGGATATTTTTATTCCTATCTTTGTAGGTTTCATATCAACTTGACATGTCGTTCAAGTGGAAATATAGCATTTCACTTCAATCCAAGATTGGATCGGGGCTATATTGTGAGAAATTCCAGAGTTAAGGGCTCGTGGGCGACAGAAGAAACGTGTTCTCCAGCAGCTCCTGGCAGTAAACTCTTTTTACGAAATTCTTATTTTCATCTCGTAATATTTTGCGCGTCACATGAGTTTTATGTAAGTTTCACAATCGCATATTTCGTTTATTCTATATCTCAATGCAATGAATAAAAGAATTATCATTGATGTGTGCACATTTAGATTGCGGTGAATGGTCAACACTTTTGTACGTTTTCATATAGACTACCTTTAGATTCAATCACGAATTTTGAATATTCTGAGGATGTTGAAGATGTGCGGATTCGAAAAACTACTTTTTGCATATATCCTGATCCTAAGATAATAACTCCAACTACGAATAATGTACTGACTGATCGGCAGCCACTCACAGACAATCTCGTATGTTTTTTTTTTTGATGATTAGTTATTATTCAGTAGTACCTGTACAAAATTTTGTCAACATATTATATTTCCATTACAGAATGTACCAGCGACTATTTCAATCACGCCAGAGCTCCAATTTGGCGCCAGAATCTTCATCAAAGGCCGTCTCAAACTTTTACCTCACTCGTAACTAAATTCAATTTATTTTTCATGAATATTCTGGATACTTCTTTCACTTATATACCTGAATGGATTTTCAGATTTTATATAAACCTTCAAAAAAGTAAATTGCTTTATCCACATCCCGAGATAGCATTGCATCTCAACCCACGTTTTCAATATGGAAATAGTCTTCCATGTGTTGTCATGAATTGTTGGACTGGTGGATCGTGGGGTCATGAGGAGCGCCATGAGGGTCATCTCACCTGGGCTCCCGGCCGAGAATTCCTCTTAACGTAAATTAAAAAAGAAATTTTACTTTTTCTACTGATATTCTTTTGTAGTTGCATCTCCTATATGAAAATATATATTCATATATGTAATTCCCCTTGTTTCACAGGATACGATGCGGATATGATGGTTATGCAATTTGGTTGGGGAACAAAATGATCGGTGAATTCAAACATCAAATAAAACCTTTGATAGTTGACACATTGTTGATAAATGGTGACGTGGTAATAAACGAATTGTCCTTAAGTTTTGGAGACTGAGAGCTGTGGTCAGTAACTGCGGTGATTGGAGAAAAAAAAAATATATAATCGTGAGAGAATAGCAGGGCATATGCGAGAATCGGACTCAGTTTATTCTATCTGTGGCTGCTCTCAATTGAAAAATTATTCGTGATAAGCAAGTGGACAGTATCTGGCTATATCTAGAGTGGATTTCGTCTCTCCGAGTCAAGGTGTATCAAGTTTATAATCTCCAATGTTTTGTGGAGTACTTTTTTTTATGCTTTATTTATCTTCATTCGATTCTCGAGGTAAGGTTTACACTGTTAGCTTGCTCATCTGTCTTCAAAGTCTGTTTTTTCTTCCTTTTTGCCTTTGATAAAATTATACGCACATTCAATCACGTGATCCTTTTTCTTTTTGTCCCCTTTTTTTTTCATCGACTCTCATAATTCGATATTACTCCAATTGTGAAACATAGAAATATGTTAATACAGCTATTTTAATAAAATTATTGAAGTTTTGACTGAATGATATTATGACTGCTTCAAAGATTAAAGATGCCCTTATCTGCGTGTATCATTTGCAAAATGAAGATATGATATTTATGACATGCAGGTAATGCCCATCAGGGCAAAAATATTACAAAAAAGAAGAAAAGCAACTCTGTCAATGGCTGTTGCAGCCATTATCCATTCTAATTGTGTTCTTCTCGTCGTCGAGCAGATTATATTTCCGCTGTCTCCACTGCCTGCATTGCTCGATAGTAAATCTGATGTATAAATTGACGAATCATTCATATGACTCTCGCTTAATTCTTGTTCACCAATTGAATGTTGTGACTGGATCTAATTTTAACAATAATTAATTTCCTATTTGAATTGTGCTGAAAGACGAGTTGACATTCATAAAATCATATAATACATATTGAATGACATACCAGTTGAGTGAGATCTGAAAGGCCCAAATATTTTCCTGGCCATCCAAAAAGAATTTTCCTCACAGTGCGTGGTAATGGTCGACAATATGGTCTTCGCGACAAGTTTATTACTATTGTGGAAATAACCAAGGATATGATAACTTGGTAGAGGCAACCACTGTAAAACATAACTAAAACGATTCGATAATGTTATTATTAGAATTTAGTGTTGAGCAACGAATAATCATGTGTGAATGATGACTACCTATCAGCGGTGGTGTTGAAGAATGTGGTGGTATCCTAATTGCAAAGTAAATGAGGAATAGTGAGATTATGAGGGCAGTGCAACTACATAATATCAATTTTTCTTTGCTCTGGGGCGGTAACCAGAAGTTGACAAGACACAAAATGACAATCGCTGTAAACATATTGTCTGATTGTAGTTAAAATATGTCACAGAATAATTTGTAATAACTAAAATATTTTACCAGCAGCAGGTGTTACAAATAATGAATTGTACAGAGGCGAATTCCTCTTGATTGTGAGCGTGAAAACCAAATAGATGTAGGGCTCGTCTGGACAGCATGCGTATGTAGTGATATTTCGAAGTCTTGTGAGCTCCAAGAGTTTCCACTCGGAATTTTTGATTAAATGAACAGTCCCTTCTAATGAAGTATTGTCCAGCCTCAAGTCTATTTCATTACCAGGGTGAGTCCAAGAACCAAGTTTTAACGCACACGTTTGCGTATCGAATGGCCACAACCGAAGATCCAAATCACATAATGCATGGAATTGTGTAGGTGGGACCCAAACCACTGATCCATCCTCATAAATATGGCAGTGAGTGTCTCCATAATGTTCCATGGCGGAAATTGTAACACTCAAAAATTTCATCAAAATCTCACGATCTATATATGATAAAGCTAAAATATACATACCTGTTGTAGAGAATGATGTCTGGCTGCCACACTTCATGATTACCAACTTGGAGTCTGCGAAGTCCACCATACTCCGTAGAATTCCATTTCAATTTATCATCTATCCACAACTGCATTATTGAATAAAAAACGATATAAGCTGATACTATGTACATTTACTTACATAATTATTTTTCAATACTTGCAAAAGCTATTATATTCTATCAATTCCTTTCAATATATCAATGCATTTCTATACGCAGTTATTTACCATTTTCACCCATGCTTGGATACTTATTGCAGATTTGAAATCGTCCTATCACAGATAAAAAATACTTTCATATTTATACATGCCAATAAGAACAGTATATCAATTATAACGTCAATAGAGGAATGATCAAGTATACATGCCACCGAGATATGGAATATAGTTATGCCGAAATAAACTCTTGTCGTGTTGTAATGCTGCGCTGGTCTAGCAAATTTGTCATACTTGAGAAGTAAATCACGTTTCAAATGATCTGTCCATGTGGCATTCCATGAACCAGATGCTGAAACGAAAATAAGATGATAATGAAGCTATACTACACATTCAATATATGTTTATATGTGAATATTCATCTATGAAAAATCGTCGGTGAACGAGCTGGAAAGAGCCAGGATATTCGTATACATACAGAACTATGTATAACATATGTCATAAACGTGTCTGTATGATTTGATGGATTGGTCGTGATGAACACGAAACAAATGAAGGCTTAAGTGGATAAACGGTATTGCATATTAACTGAAATAGCTAGGAGTGAGTCCTAAAAGTATTTCTCTATCTGTCCTTCCAAGATATTAGTTTATACATAATATTTGTTCTTATCTTAGCACTAGAAGTATCTACGACGCTAAACACGTTTAGTTGATGTGAAATGCAATACAAGTGATATAATTGAATTCCCACCTGAATGTTTAGTAGATAAATATATACATAAACCCTCGTGACAATTTTATAATATAGAGAATATTGAAAATTATGGATGGGATCTATAATACCACAATTAGTTCCAATCAAGGTATTATAGATACTGTGGGAAGACGTTTGAAATTAATTTTCGTTTGACTTACATCCAGCTTCGATATGCCGAACAATACTGTTGTTGAAGCAGGAAAGAACGATGAAATAACTGATTAAAGCACCGCACAGACGCAATTCTATATGATACATTTTCCCATTGAATGTTGCAAACACTGGTTGATTTGGTGCCACTGTCCAGTCGTTACTGACAATGGGACTGTTGGCAATTGAATGATATGACTATATGGCATTTGAGTGTTAACAGAGGCAAATATACGTAAGGGCATTCTACTTCCATTACACCAACTGCCCACAACCAGATCAATTATCGTATAAAAATTGAAATAGCTGTCATGTGCTCTCCACAGTCATTCCTTCTATCTGCGAATTGTGATAATATAAACTTCACTGTTAAATTTCATTGATTCGATTGATAGATTTTCATATCCTATCTCATATTTCAAATTAAATTCGTATATACGTGTTTTTGTGTGGCGGGAAACAAAACAAGCCACTGTGCATTAATATTATTAACAAATTTTTTTTTTTAATCTTTTGTTTTCTTATGGTAAAACGTTCTTCATCATGACACCATGACGCATGACGAAGCGAAAGTTTAATATTCATATTATTGAAGTTATTCGACTAGTACTCCCAATATATAGAATTGAAAGATCAATTAGAGAAGCATTATTCAAGATGGAAAATAGTAGTCAAGGTGAGGCTGTTTGATGCTTGAAGAAAGAGAAATCACACTTTTTGATTGATGTGATTAAATATATATACCTGCCTTTCTTTTTGTGTATATGTAGTTAGCCAATTTTCGAGTGAGCAACCAATCACAAGTGTTCAATTATCAAGATCATCATCGACTCGGACACCTAGTTTTTTCATAGATCGAAGATTATCTGAAGCAGAAATGGAAAGAAGGCACGAGTGGCTTCAGAGAACACGTCTGAGCATTGCCAACAACAAAACTCGTGCTAAAATTTGCTATCAAGTTGCTTTTCCTGATAAATTCAATGGTCTTTATTGTGCCCATTATTCTCCAAGTGGTAAAATTATTGTTACCAGTTTTGGATGTGGTGCAATACAGGTTGACATTAATAGGGATCCAATTTCTTATCATTTCTAATGGCTTTTAATATGCTGATTTATCTTGAATAATCCAGATACGGAATGGTGAGACTGGACAATTGAGATCCACAATGCGTAGTGGTGTGGATAGATCATTTCCAGTGATGTGCTGTCGTTTCAATCCAAAAAACGAAAATATCTTTTATGCTTCCAGTGCTTGCGGGAATATATTTATGTGTATGGTTGATACCAATGAATTTTCTCGATATATAGAAGGTGAGCACTGCAATATGATCACTAATCAATATAGTTTCATTAATGTTATTTTATAATTATCCTGATAATTTATAGAATCAGCAAACGAAGTCAATGCCATTGACATAAGTGTCGGTGGTGAATACATTATTTCAGGTGGTAAAGATTCTGCTTTGCGACTTTATGACGTCGAAACAGCTAAAGTAACATGATCAATATGATAATCATGATTTTTACAAGTAATATTGATTTTAATAATTCAATTGAGCATGATTATCGCAGCCAATTCATATTTACAAGCGAAATGAGGCTGATTTTATGGAAGAAAAAGTTGGGAGATACCACAGAATGCGTATTTTTGCTGCTAAGTTTCATCAGTCATATCCTGATCTCATAATTACTGGTGGGTGGGATGATACTGTTCGGGTACGTTTAACATATTTTATTCAACTGCTGCATTTTGTTGGTGACAAAATGAAAAGTAAGAAATGCAACCAATATATATGTGAGTGGACATTGATTCTATTTAGGTCTGGGATCGACGAGTTCCAACAGGTTCAACGCTTGTGATAAAAGGTCCACATATTTGTGGAGACGCGATAGATATGAAGGTTTATGTCAGAAATTTTTCATAATATAAAAAGAAACATTGGTAATCAATATCGCTTTTTGCTGACATTCATACAGGTATAAATGATTTTAGTCGGATGATTAATTTCCAGGAAACGCAGATAATAACGGGATCTTGGGTAGTGCGAGGTAGTCTTCAACTTTGGGACATGACAAGTGGTAAGCTTATTGATACCATTGTACCGGAGAATAGACCAACTAGCTTGGATGGCGAATTCCTTTATGCGGTTCAATATTTCGATGGTGATTGTGGTGGTGATCACGTTCTCGTAGGTGGTTCTGGAACTGGTGCAGTTGAAGTCATCAATCTTAGTGAAAAGAAGGTAATACTGATCATTTGTGGGCATTAAAGGTCCATCAATACTATATAACCATTTTTTTGTCATTTATTTCTCTGACAAATTGCAGGTTGTCGGTAGTTTCAAGGTGCAAAAAGCTGTATTGACACTGGATAGTAATCAAACATCCATTGTATTTGGTGGTATGGAATCAATAATTCGTGTAGCAAATTTCAGTTGATTAAAATTTTATAAAATATTGTATAGAAATGCGAATAAGTAGAATCATTGTAAAGAATGAGATAAAGTGAGGTGAGTGACTGCGTATTGCATGTATAACGTAATAACGGATACAGCTGTATCGGTGAGATCATTGTAATCATTATGATGATGACGATGTGTTAGGCGGGGTAGACCGGCGACAACAGTTTTTGGATGAGATGGTAGAGGGTAATGCCAAGTCGAATGTCGAGTGATGCCAAAGTTAAATTTAAATTCGGCGTTTCCATGGCCGTCCGCGCGTGTGCTAACCCTGGACCAATGATCCAGGGAGCAGTCTGTTCATGATTCTCAATGTGACCCGTGTTCTCAACACAGGAAACAATTGATTGCTGATTAAATATATCGATACTGCTACACTAATTTCACAAGTTTTCTCCTAAAAATTATCATTCTTTTTGCATAGTCTTATTCAACAATATATGTGTGCTTTGTGCCTGTCAGAGTTATTTCTTCTCAATTTTTAATTGTCAATGGAGTTATCGCTTGATGAATTCAAATAGTTGTAGTTGCAATAGTGAACATTTTTTCGGTTTTCGTGAAAACAATTCACTGAAATCGAATGCATTGAGAAACGGACGAGAAAAACAAAACCGAAAGTGTGCCCAAATAAGTGAAACAGGTAAATTGTTGGCAAACAATTTATAAGAGAAAATTTAGTGGTAATTCATCAATTTTATGAGTAAGATAATTTGTCTATGTTTCAAAAAATATTTGTATCATGTTGTTTTACCACATGTGGTTGAATGAGTGTGTCACATTGGATGTTTTATCACGGTAATGTATCTATACAGAGCATCACAGCACCATGTCAATATTGAATAAATAAAATAAGTTTGAGAGTGACAATAATTATCATGAAATCCACTGAATACGATCACCTCAATGTGGCCCAGAGACACGTACATCCCGTTCCGACTATTTCCGTTCAATTCGTCGCGTCTTATTTTTGGAATGGCCTACCAACATTTGCCGGCCTCAATTTCCAAACATCCATTCGATAATTTCTGTCTTTCCTCATTTTTCTCCACTTGGTCTCTTATTCACAACCATGTTTCATGCAAAATCTAAATCGTGATCCATTAAATCAAGCCTTTTATAAAACACGCGATCTTGACATTTGTTTTTACAAAAAGTACATGAGAACTATCCTCTTCTCAACAATAATAGCAGTAAAGAAATATCATTTCTCTATGTTCATAGTGTCTTTATCTTCCAAACATTAATCTGAACATATCGTTTTATCGCGTTCGCTTTTGATTGACTATCGCAATAATCAATCACTCTAATCAATGAATTTCAAGTGGATTCATTGCCCACATTTAAATATGGTCAATCAACTTGTGTGACATACGAATCTATAAATGTTGGAATCAAAATTGTTGACTTACGTCAGCTGCTAAAACCATCAATGAGACATCCGGTCACTTTTCATGAAAGAAAGAAATGCATATGCTGCGTGGATATGACATCGGAAACCGTTGCGCAACTGGAAAAAAAAAAAATTATGATATATTGATGCTATATATAAAATGACGAAGTCATAATACAGCGGGATATCAGTGCCGCTTGTTAAAATATGATCGATTTGAAATGAATGAACTCTAAACAATGATGCGCTATTCTTCACAAACAAATACAGACTTTGATTGATTATGGGTATTCCGATATCCCAATTATAAAATAATAACAAAAAGTCACAGCATAACTTTGTTCATAAATGTCAAAAACATCGAAGTCAAGTAAACTAAAAATTTATTCGATAAGGCATGTACGCATAATAATACCGCTATAATGTAAGTAAATCTATAACATTGTAAGATTGGTGCCTTTTTATAAGACGTTAAGATTTGAAACAGGTAAAAAATGTCGGAGCAACCACCTCGACAGTCGGCCAATGATAACCCATATCATCCTGTCTCGCCTACAACTTTCGGCGCATCATCACACCCTACACAATCGCCACATACGTCACAATTAGCCCAATCATCAATAAGGCCACGAATAGGATCGTTTAGTCCCATTTCTTATCCTGTGCCATATCCAAGGACGATTCATCCAATGAGCCCTGTTACTATTGGTATGCCAATTTCACCGGGTATGTCACCTGTTGTTGGATGTCCATCTGGATTTATTCAGTGTCCACAACCGAGGTGGCCTTCACCCATTCCATCCGGAAACTCTGCTCCACGACCGTACATACCACAGGTAAGTTTGATTGCAATGACAATAATAATGGCAATAATAAAAACAGTAATTACGATTATAATATTCTTAAAACTAAGGCTATGCCGAGTTCGATGGAATGTAGACGAGTTGGCTCGGAACCTGTGACATATCATGACATGCCCCCTGTTTGTGGTCCACCTGAATATCTAATTGCTCCATACCAAGCTGGTGATAACAAGTACACAGGAGTATCTTTGGAATCCCCACACAATAATAATGAGGACAGTGGACCCAGTACTGCTGAAATCATTGCCAGTCAAAGTCAAGACTATGTCGACGAGAAATTGGCTGAATATCAAGCTACCATTATTTTCCTTCAAGGTCAGTGATCTCTCCAGGATTTCATTTATGTATATGTGTATGTATCGCTAGTTGATTGTTGATTTTTGTTATTACTGCGTTGAACATATGTAGTAATACGAAGGATGCGAAGAGATTGAGTAAGAGGTGTGAGATCATCTATGCATTCGTCTATGTAAAGAAATGACGACATTACTATTGGCTTTTTCTCTCACATTTGTGTGAGTGAGTGAGTGGATTTGTCATGTATGCATTTAATTGTTATGCCCAGTTTTTATTGTGCATATTATTTCACGTCTCATTTAATTCATCACACACAAGTTGGATTTCTGTTAATCGACTACGGTGGTGCAGAAATCCTCGAGTATTTCTTCCAATGGTGGAGCTGAAATGTTGAAGTTTGCCACAGTGCTTTCAGTTGTTATGAGATGGAGATTGAGGGCCAATAAATGTTATTGTTTATTATCTGAAACGAGGTCCCATAAATGTCGTTGGAAGTATCACAAATCGGTTTCTCGATATCAAATCACTAGCGTGAAAATTGAATTAGAGATTGATCTCCAACTGGTGACAACGTTATGCATGTATATACATACAAGCATTGATCGAATTATCAAACATGATTGTAACGTATATGAATCGAAGCGATTTTGTCTTGATCAATTTATGAAAGTGATCTTTCTTCTCATCTCATTTATTATCTTTTTATGCTCTTGTATATGTTTGCATAAATTGTCATTGATAGTTGGAACATTAAAGAAATTATATACCGGCCCGGAATTATTATCTTATCGTTCATGTTTATATCAGTTGGTTAAATTTAGACAGCGGTCAATTGAAAGAGTCACACACATTTTATTCTCGCACACTCTACCCACAACATAATTAATGCAGTATGTATAGTCTGGGTTCATCAATTATTGAATGCTATATATATCCATTGCACAATCGCCCTATATATTTTGTGCTAGTTAAATTTTTTGTTAATGAGTTAAACATTTTTTTTTTTTCATATATCTTTTGTAATGTATAGCGTGAAAAGTTTGAAACGAGATAAGAAACCCTCCGAACAATAACTCATTTAGGGAATGAATCCAACTACTCGATTAGATTATTCGATAATGTCTTGAAAATATTAATGTCTAATCAATGAAACAAAAGAATGTTTCATGCGCATATGAAAAATTTACCATGAATGATTGAATGTCAGGAGCAATTGCACATTGATAAAAATTGCGGGATTGATAGAATGGATGACGCTAAATTTATGTAAGAATATGTATATTGGTCGTGTTAATTTGGACTAACTTGGTGGTTGGAGTTAATACAATACGGCAAACAGCGATGCCGCGAAATTGTTCGATGTCGATGGGGGACGCATCTTTGTAAGCATACATACACACATGTAAGTATGGTGGGAGCATAAAGTTTCAACGCAGCCAGTATTGAACCGGCGCTCAAGTAAACGTCACGTGCTACAATTTCCTTTTCTCAATGTTTTCACGTATATAATAATACACAATGATACTTTTCGTAAATGCGTTTAAGTATACTCGTTGATTCAGGAAATCATTACTTTATTTTGGAAACATTTATAAAAAAACTTTGTATATTATTGGTGACAAGGTTAATTAATATTAACTTCAACTAATTGTTGTTAATAAAAGGTGAAATTATTGCCCAATCAAAAGTGGTACCTACGTTCTATGTCTAGAATCAAAAGTAATATATGAATACATTCGACGATATTATAATAACCGGTTTGTTTTGGGAACATCAATTTTAACGTTCATGGTCTCTTCACAACAAACATTATCGCATTTTTAAAACATTGAAATATTTTGGAATATATATGACATTACTTGTAAATAAACAATGTGAAAAAACTATGTGTTGATATGTAGTGAACAAGAGAATACGTCGGTGACAATATTAAATAAAAATATAGTGAGAATAGGAGTGGAACATGTCACGACCGACCGCACCCAGAGGTGACGATTGTCCACCGACAGGTGATAGTCCTAGAACACCACGTGGCACGTGGCTTCGCGACCGGGTTAGTTTATTTGAAAATGTTGTATCGACTCAGGGACGTAGTACCAGTAACGAGGACCTTGCTGGGCGTAATTACGCACTAATGCGTTCTGGATCAGCATCATCACGTGCGAGTTTTGGTTCTTTTGAAGAATCATTTGAATATTCACATGAAGAAGACAATTTCAATGATTCAGGAATTGTTAAATGTGATAGAACAATTGTTAAAAGGAGCGTTCGAAAAGTTATGTCAACTTCTATGTTTTCAAATCGATCAAATAATACATTATCTGAATCAACCAGAACATCACGCGATGAACATCTTGATAATACCGATTTTACAATTTACACTGATGACATTCGCACTCATGACAGTAAGTCGAGTTCAGTGACATCATTCACAGAATCCTGTCAACCGGAAAATTTGCACAGACACGATGAATTGAATACACCTGTAGATAAGATGACACGAGAGGATACCGCATCTTCCGACTGGTACACTGAGTATCACAATCAAAATTTTCAAAATGCTTCTGCGCGTGTGGAATATGTGTGGAATAGGAGCGAGTACGATGCTCATATAGCACAAATAAGAGGTTTGACGCGCTGTTATCTATTATATTGATATATACATTATTGAACCGACAATGAGACTTTTTCTGGCGCAATCAAAGATATAGAAATATCAAAGTTCGTTCACGGTGATTTTTCTTTTCTAATAATTCACTTTTAAAATTATTGAATCTAGATAGAATTAAATTGTTACTCAACACAGTTGAATGTATATTTTTATTCCCATTCAGGTATTTTACTACCTGAATACAATTCAATATTGTATTGGAATGTCTGTGTATAGTTTTGTCATCTATTTATCTCAAACAACATTATTTTTTTGTTAGATGTTTTCATCTTCTACCGCGTATACATTTAAAAATATGTCATGGTCATATGAGTAGTGTAAATGGAGAGCCGCATGAAATTACATCTCGCTGGAACTATCAGCGATTGATACATAACTAGTCACCTATCAATGATATCCAATCATGTCACTCCTTTCAGATTTACCGAACTTATACAAGAGTCAGTATCATATATAATTATTACTTTTATATCTCTTTCTGTGGATTCACAATTGTAGTCACGAATGCTCAAAAGAATCACGAACGATCAGATTTTCATATGAAAACGACGAAAAGAATAATTCGATATCATGACGTGACATAAACTTTGGCAAAGGATTGTGGAAGTTTATATATATGAATATATACAAGGGGGTGTAGCCTTTTATACATCTCCTACACAAAAATATGATAATAGATTATTCGAGTCATTCGCGATGTCTAAGAGCGGAATGGCAGTGCCAGGCCGACGTTGCCAGAGGAAGCATGACTATTGTTTGAGTATTACATGTACATTTATTGGATTCGTGAATCGAACAAATATCACGCGTACATAATATTTAACTAGCTGTCCGCAGTAAATGCACTATAACTATGTATTGTTATTGGACATTCACTAATTCAAGGTTTTAATTCACTTCTGCTGTGAATACGGCACTAAAATCATTGTTATCATTTGCAACTGCATAGTATTTACTGATGAATTCATGCTGGAAACAGAAAAATTGCGTCATGAAATTATTTTGCAATAAGTGTTCAATTTTGTATTTTCAGATGAGCAAGAACGCGTTCAAAAGAAGACATTCGTCAATTGGATAAATTCTTACCTTTCAAAGGTAACTATTGTTTTTTAAATTCGATAATTTTCATTCGATTTTAATGAAATTAAATATCAATGGGAATTGACATTATAAGTGGTGTTGAGACATGGCACTTTTTCATTTGATAAAAACTCTTCAACTATAAAATATGAACACAATCGGTGCCTGGCTCTTGACTCACATGTTTCCTGATCCTTCGAAACTATTTTTTGCTGCTCGTGACATGCATGTCAAGAAAGTAGCGTGCTCGTAAATACTCTTCTCTTTTGGAGAAGTTGCAAGTCTCGTCCCGATCGATTCTGCTATGGAATGGCCGATACAAAACTAAAATTCGTTTGGTATCATGAAAACTCTCAGTGTTATGAAGCAAATAATAGATGAATTCATGTTTCAGAGAGTTCCGCCTCTCCGAGTGGATGACCTGATCGAAGATTTGAAAGATGGAACACGACTACTTGCACTATTGGAAGTGCTCTCGGGTGAAAAATTGGTAAATTACTTACATCCAAATTGAATTTCGGCCGAATCTTGGCGTGTGACGGTTTTGTCGGATCAGTGATGGTGCTGTGATCTTCATTAGTTATTAATTTGTGCATTTTTTTTATATCAATGCGGCGGATTCGATTTTGTAACATCACATGCAGCCGATTGAACGGGGCAGGAACTTAAAGCGACCACACTTCCTCAGTAATGTTAATACGGCACTTCAATTTTTACAAAGCAAAAAAGTGAGTCTATCAACTTTTGATATTCCTTCAGTATATCATACATGAGTGAATATAATATTGATAATTTATTCCTTCACTCATATTTCAATTCTCCACTATTTCAGATCAAATTAGTGAATATAAATGCATCTGACTTAGTCGATGGCCGTCCACCAGTTGTTCTGGGCCTTATTTGGACCATCATCTTATATTTCCAGGTACCAAACTTTCAATAATAGAATTATAAATTACTGCGAACACAGAAATATCGCACCTAGAATCGAATAATGATCGGTCAATGAGTGATAATGAACAATGGAACTATTTTTCATAATCAAAAAGTTCCGGATTCTTTTTGTTATTTAATATTTTCACAATTGGATATTTTGGCATTGGATTTTATAACTATATTTTCTACGTGGATATTATTTTTATAGGACCGATGGTTTGCGGGAAAATAATTCATGACAATTGATCTGTACGACATTTGGTCCGGTGAAAAAGATATATGTACAGATATTTGCGTATCAATTCCTTTGGGGATCAAATGTCGCGGATGGAATGTCGTAGATTTTTTGTGTTCACGGAAATTGTTATGTAATCAAGTATAACATAAAAAAATGAAAGACACAATCGAGTTTTTCCATTGGCATAATTAATTTGAGCTAGTGCGGCATTAATATTTCATCAATATGTCATGAGTCGTGTGTTTATCAAATATTACTTTGAATTACAGTAAAACTTCTTCTTGTTACGATTTTTTGGACCTACGTAAATTTTGATTTTGATCATTGATTGACCTCTGATATCCCTGAATTAATTTGGAATAAAGGAAAAGTGAGGGACAATGATTTAAACAAAATCTGTTAACTTTTGTTACTAATATTAAATTTTTTTTGGATTGAGGCCTGACGACAGGTCGTAAAAATGGGAGAATTCGTAACATTGTGAAGTCGTAAGAAGAAGAGGTTTCACTGTAAAAGCAATGAGACGCGAGAAAATATCATGTTGCTAATTTAATTTATTCTGACGAACAAGCTAAGATCAAAGGATCGCAGAAAGGTGAGTGTACTCATTTGATGAAATATCACGATGCTATAGCAATGCGCGATAAAGAGAATTCAGACAGTTCCAACGTTTCGTACTCATCACACTGCACCCAGTACCAAAGTCGTACTAACACTTGGATCATTACAATATGATAGCGATTTGATTACTTATAACGATCAATTTTTATCATATATTCCTTTCTGCTCCCATCATGAGAAACAATAGCTTTTAGATCTTGAAAATGAGAAACATCTCTCCATTCATATTCATCGGTGGAGACGATGATCATGTGGTTCAATTATAAGTGTATAAAATATATTCGATTCTACAATATCACAAGACAACATACAGTGGATAACGTGTGATTATATCTCATTTTCTGTTTCCTTTCGTTTTTTAGATTGAAGAGAATACAAGAGCACTCGAGTATCTCGGTCGGACATGGGGCAGTCATAGCAGTCTTGATAGTCTTAGTACTCAGGGTTCAATTGCGAGTGAACGGAAAAGAGCCAACTGTGAGAAATGGAAACAGGGTGCAAAAAAGACATTACTACAATGGGTGACAAATGCATTACCCAAGTAATATACACAATTAATATTGAATTAATGATTGCATATTTTGAAATTTTTTCTCGTAATTTCATTTCATCTATGAATTCGGATTGTAATTGATTGTTTTAGAGATTCGGGAATACAAGTTCGAGATTTTGCTGCGAGCTGGCGCGATGGGAATGCTTTTCTCGCAATAATTGATGTGATAAAACAGAATTTAGTGAATATTGCGAAAATGAGAGGAGCTTCTAATAAAGTCCGTCTGGAGACTGCGTTCCAAGTGGCCGAAGTAGAGCTGGGTATCGCTCGACTATTGGATCCGGAAGATGTAGATGTGCCTCAACCGGATGAAAAATCGATTATGACATATGTTGCACAATTTCTTCACAAATATCCGGAGCCTAAGTCGCCTCGATCCAGCTCACTTCCGACTGTTCAAGAAGAATATCAAATGCTTCTTTCATGGCTGAGTGATCGTACAAGACAACTTGAACAATTAGACTTGACACACGCGTTTCCATCAGACTATTCTGAGTATGCTGCTGTTAAAGCTGATATCAATGATAAATGTGTGCTTTACAAGAAATTGCATGATGCTATGAATACCTCCACCATAATCACCATCACTCATGACTCATGGGAAATTATTGAGAGGTTGTGGAGTAGAATGCAGTACCTCATGATGAAATGGCTTATGCACCTTGACTCGCTACTACCAGCTGAGCTTGGAGAAGTGGCCAAATGGTTGTCTATGGCAGAATCAATTTTAATGTCTGATAATGATATTCCTGATGAGATGAATGAACAAACCGCTAGTCTTATTTCTCAAAAACTGGAGGACCATAAGAAGTTTTTTCTCAACCTTCCAAGCATGACCGAAAAATTTGCACATGTAAAAAATTTACCGATAGCTCGTCAAATACCTCAATCACAATTGGACGATATGCAAATGAGATACGACCATTGTCCATCCCGCGCTAATAAACGCAGGATTAGATTGAAATTTCTAGAACACAAATGTTGCTTGGTTGCGTTTCTTCATCTCGTCGAAAGTAAACTCGAAATATGGAGTGTGAAATACGGTAGTGAAGAGAATGTTGAACAATTATTGGAGCAATATAAAAATTTTGTATCACGTAATAGAATTTTCCAAGAATTTCAGAAAGCTTTTATAGATATGCAACAAGTAGTGAATGAGTACAAATGTGAAAGTAATATTGATTGTGAGGAGAGTCACAGTATCGATAAATTCATGCGTGAAACTGATGCAAAATGGAAGAAGGTGTCAATGGATCTCCGATGTGTTCAGAGCATGCTCGAAGAAGTAAGGGCATATTGGCGTCGATGGAATAATATTACTGATGAATTTTCAACATGGCTTGCCAATGCTGAAAATGCCCTTGGTCTTCCTGACGATGAGAAAATGGAATATTTCCATGATATTAGCGTGTGGATGGATAAATTCAATCAAATATCCGATACGGCAAGTCTTCTCATAGCTACAACTGATGATCACGTAGCAGTGGCGTTACGCAATCGGTATGATGATTTGACACATCGTTGGGAACGTATTTTTTCCGAAACGAAGCGTTACATGCATGCCGGTGACTTATTGAGAAATCGAAGGGATTACCAAAATGGCGTAGAAACTTTGCGTAAATGGTTAATGGATGCTGAATCAGCATTAGCTACATCGCAATTAACATCAACTGAAAAAATTAAGTCGTATGGTGAGCAGCTTCAGTTACTCAACACGCAAATTCAAGATATTGAAGAATTATTCAAGAATATTAGTAAGAAATTCCAATCTCTCATTCAACATTTATCGCGCGATGAAGTTGACAAAATGATGACCACTATGAAGAAAGAGAAAGAAACTCTGGTTAAAGTACGGGCACTTATTCCAGTGCAGTTGCATCTTTACCATCAACTTCTCGTTCAACAAGAATCACTCGAGGCTGGACAAAAAGAGATATCCGACTGGTTAGATGGGGCTGAAGATTTTCTATCAAACATAAACCTTTCGAATGGTAGAGATTCAGCTATGAACCAGTTAGAGCGCCACAAAGCTTTTTTCTCGCGAACACTATACTACAAGTCGATGCTGGAGTCGAAAAATAAAGTGTTCCTCAGTATTGCGAGATCAATCAATGCTAATGGTAAAGTTGGAATGACTGAAGGTGGTGCACAGTTACATCAATTGCACGACCGATTCAGCTGTGTTGTACGTGCTGCCCAGATGAGTGAGCAGCGTCTTCAAGAAGTGATACGGTGTTGGACTAAATTTCGGGATTGTGAGAGGCAAATAATTGAATGGATAACCGCAGCCGAGAATCTCATGAGTGACAAACATATCGACAATCGACAATCGGTTAATAACCACAAGAGCTTTTTCAGTAAAGTGAACGAACGCTGGATGCAGGACTTGATCAATGCTGGACAAGATTTAAGAAACGCTTTGCCCGTCGAACAACATGATGCAATCACAGAAATTGTCAATAAACTTCAGAAACATTGGAAGGATGTATTGACATTGGCTCCATTGCATTTGATGAGATTAGAATTTCGTTTGGATGAAGCAGCTTTCATGCAATATCTGAAAGAGATCGAGGTTGAATTGAACTCTGAGCAGCAAGCCTTGATTAATAATGAAGATTTTGAAGCTGTTCTTCAACGTAATAGGAATTTCTTCGCCGCCCAAGGAATTGTGATGAAGGTTGAACAAAGCCTTTCGAATCTAAAAAAAATTAGTATGGCTCACAGCCAGATGAGAGCCGCAGATGATGTCAGCCTCCAAGACGCCATGTCGCAGGCAGAACAATTGTGGAATGAATCGGCCCAGCGAATTGAAATCATGAGAGAGAAAATAAGTCAGATTCCCAAACAATGGGAGGCTTACAGAAATAAGTAATATATTTCACCACCAATCCCTCTTTTGCACTTCATGATAATATAAATAATTATTATTGACTCATTATAGATTTAACGAGATGGTTATATGGATGGACCAAGTTGATAACACTCTGAGGAAGATTTTGAAAGAAGTGAACAGCGCTGAAGAATTCGAGTCGGAAAAGACTGTATTTCAGGTAAACAGACATCACGTATTGTAAATGCTTATATTTTTTAAGTGAATTCCTCTATGTTGTATGAACGAAAAAGAATACTTTTGTTCAAGCCAGTACTCTACATTAGCGACAGCATTATACATACCATTCAATGAATCTTCATCTTGTAATAATAGAAAATTAATATTTCTAGCGAGTTTGTCATGAAGCTGATAGTAGGCGCGAAGCGATGAAGTGGTTAGTGCAGTCCCTAGATAATTTAACAACTAATCGTGCAGATCACGAGGCAGTGGTCGAGCAAAATCGATTGGATGAGTTGATTACACGCTACAAAAATTTGATCCCGACTATTGAAATCACTATGACGAAAACCGATATATATTCGAAGTGTTATACATATCGAAGGGAAGTACGTGAAGTTTGTACTCTACTTCGCGAAGTCAGGGAACGAAATGATATGGAGAAAACGACGGAAATGTCTGAACTGGATTCAGAAGCTGTGATTCAACAAGAAAATCGATTGTGCCAATTGGAAAAACAAAGAGCAAATATTCTGAGTATGCTGCAGCGTGGAAAAGACCTGTTGAAAGATCAACACGCACCAACATTTGTCTCTACTGAAATTCAACAACTAGAGAAGAATTGGAATGATACCTATGGGCAAAGTATTGAAAATGTAAAGAAGCTGAAGTCCCATCAGAAATTGTGGGAAACTTTCCGAACTGGAAAGGAAGATATTGTGAATATCGTGAAAAATGCTAAAGAACAATTGGAAAAAGTTGAATCTAATATGAAAGTTCACAATTTGTCACAACTCTCTACTGAATTGAAAGGACTACGGGGGTCAACTTCAACGTTACTTAAATCCACTGAGACGATAATGTCACACTTGAGAGAAACACGTAGCGAAGTATTCCAAGTTATACCGAGTGATAGCCAAATAAAAATTAATGAAGAGTTTACAAAAATTGAAAACATAATAGAGACTACTGTTCAAACCATTGAGAAAAGGATCATTTATCTTGAGGAACATTGTGCTAAGTGTTCTGAATTTCAAACACAAATATCGGACTTGAAGCAATGGGCTGAACAAAATGTAGTTCATACCACTGCTGATATTGAAAATGATGCAACTACTCCCGAAGATAGGGTCAAGAAAATAGAAATTCTGCAGAAACAAATTATGGAGAAGATCAGTAAAATTAACATATTGGAGAAACAAATCCGGGAGTTTATAAAAGGTGAGTGTATCAGAATAGTTCAAGTATGTTAGAAAACCCTTTTGTCATTTTTATTCCATATTCTTGCAATTAGAATATGCAAAATTATATTTATTTCATTATTTCGTTTTATCCATTCGAATTTTTTTCTATCTATTTTTAGATGATGATAAGAGTGATGTTAATCGTCGGTTTCTGGTTGAGATTGAAAACTTGCGACGTACTATTGAGACTGTACAGAGCAATAATATCGAGCGAAAAGACTTAGCAGTGCGTAATTTGAGTACTTGGAATGAATATCAAGTTGAGGTTGAGAAAATGAAACCATGGATTGAAAAAGCAGCGGCGCAAACTGTTATGGTTGAGTCAAAGCCATCGACTTTAAATCAAGCAACAGAGAGACTTCATGAAGCTAAAATTTTGAGAAGTCAATGTGAAGAAAATTTGCCACGCGTTCAAGAGCTATTGCGTATGAGCCATCAGATAATCGGAACAACTGTGGCTCGAAATGAAAGCAATGCAATTCATGCAAATTGGAATGATTTGCACGATCGTCTTAACCAAACAATCACCAAACTGGATAGATTAGTATCATTATGGAACACTTTTGAGTGTGATGCCAAAGATTTCGATGATTGGCTAACTCGAAGTAGTGAGACATATAAAACTATGCCCAGTAATCAAACACTTGATATAAGTATATTGGAACACAATTTGAGCTTCTTAAAGGACCACAATAGGATCGTATGTGATCGGCAGGCCCAATTGATATCTTTGCATCAGATATCGGATGCTGTGAGCCATGGTATTACATTGGAGGGAGCGACTAATCTGAAAGGTCGTGTAATTGAAATGAAGACAAGAGTTGGGAAACTTGCGGATACTATACGACGTGATATCAATTTGATATCCGATGCATTATTGAGTAGACAAGAATTCTACATGAAGATATCTGATTTTGAGAATTGGATGATGCAACTGAGAACACGAATTGATGAAATTAGTGAGATGAATACCGAAAATATTGATACAAATCTTCAAATTATTCATGCATTACTTCAAGAACGTTTAGAAAAACAGGCTGACTTCTCAATTATTTATGAAGAAGTGAAACGGCTTTGTGAACAAGGTACTTCCGCAGAATGTGATGCTCTGAATGATGTTTATACGAATCTTGTGAAAAAATATGAGGGTTTGGAAGATGATTTGCAGCTGCGGAAAGAAAGCATGGAAAAATGGTGTGAACTTTTAAATTGGTTCAATGAAATGGGAGCCCAATTGGACCATATCAAATATGGATTGGAAACAAAAGGGCTTAGTGTTGAACATTTGAAAAAGTTAGCCACAGAACTGCAGGCCATTCTTTTGCAAATATCTACTAGGAAAAATTCCCATGTTTCTCTCATTGATAATTCTTCAGCCGGTATTCGCATGAAAAATCTTCATGGAAAACCATTAACAGCCACTTCGCTCGTACAAGAATTGGAGTCTAAGGCGATAGTATTGGAAACACAAATGTCGAAGAGACAAGATAAATTAGAAAGTCTCAATTCCCGATGGGATTCTTTTAAGAAAAAGCAGCAGAATTTAAATGAGACGATTCTCTTAGTGCAAACAGATCTCCAAGATATTGCAATAAAGGTTGATACATATGATAAAATATCTGTGGCTGTAGAAAAAATTGACGAGTTGATATCCAGATTTGAGATATTAAAAGGCGATCGTGATAGTCTTCACAGAGAAGGTGATGATTTGATTAAGGACGGTCAAGAAGTTACAACGAATGTTCAAGTTATTCTGTCTTCGATGGATACGAATTGGGATAAAGTGAATGAATTACTTAGAGAGCAGCGTGAAAAATATGCTGAAATGAATTTAGTTTGGTGTGATTATCAGGGAGCTCGCGAAAATTTGATGAAATTTATCGAAGACTCACAAGTTTTAAGTCGATCATCCTCAAATGTTCCCAACGACTTGAGCCAAACAAATCTAGCCCTGGAAAAATACAAACATGCTTTGGAATTATTCAAAAAAAGCCAACTAGATTTGGAGAAAATGGATGAAAAAGCTCAACAATTGATCAAAGCACCGTCACTTATGTCACACTTCAAAACTGAAACTATCGAAAATGATTTGTTGATAATGAGAAATCAGTGTCAAGAGTTGTATAAGACCATCACTGAAAAAGTGCAGTTGTATGAAGCTCAAGTTGTGATTTGGAAACAAATTGAAGATTCTGAATACGATTTGACTCGTTGGCTGAGTGATACAATTGCGGGACTCACTTCAGCATGTGATAGTTTAGTTGATGTCGAGAATGGTCATGCGAAGTTGGCACGATATCGAGAAGAATTACCGTCGTATCAATCGATTCGTGGTGATGTCAATAACAAAATTGGACAGCTGATCCAAATGAATAACAATGTCCACATACCTGCATTGACAGAACTCGATCAATCGTTCGAAACTCAATTCAATCTTGCGGCAGAGTTAGTCAAACGATTGGAGTCTCTTACTGCAAGTATGGATGAAGATGAAAAAGTAATTCGGCAAGTGTTAAAAGAATCAAGCGATAAAATTTCAGAGATCCGTGAAAATTTGATAAAATGTGATGATCTCGTGGGCGACAACTTGCAAATTTTGTCTAGAATAAAAAAATGCCAAGAGTTACAGGGTGAAGTGGAAAAGTGCGATAAAAATCTAGAGATGATACAAAGAAAAATCGGCGAATTTTCCAAAACCTATACAGCAGTTGAACGCTTCAGTCTTCCAAATGAATTACAGTCGTTGCAGCTACGGCTAGATGGTGTATCAGATCATGCACGAAAGATAAACACAACTCTGAAGGCCTTCTTGTCGAAACTTTATCATGAAAAAGTCAGTACTTTACAGAGAATAGTGGCAGCCCACAATGATAAAGTGCTATGGTGTGAACCAGAACACATAAGTGATCGTTATAATCTTGAAGTGAAAATGGCCACTCTCGTTGATGTTGAATCAGGTATCAGGGATATTGAACTGAAGAAAACAGATGCCGACAAATTTTTATCACTTTTAGAAACTGTTGAGTCTGATGAAACCATCAACGGGCTGAAGGTTGAACAGGATAAGATTGCAGGAGAATTCGCATCACTGAAGGAAAAATATAATTCAATTAGAACTACATTACAACATAATATTGCTTTGTGGCAGAAATATGAATCAACATTCGAGAATGTAAGTACATGGCTGAAAGAAATGGAAATTGAAATGCGAACGGAGAATTCGTCATTAGTCGAGTTGTCACATGTAGAAGAGAAAATTGAGAAAATTGGTAATTATCAAAAGCATGTGCATGCATATGATAAAGATATGTTGACATTAACCCAAATTGGACAGGAAATACTTGCGGTGAGTCCAGAATCGCGCGTACCTCAGTATGTGGGCAATTTAAACACACGCTATGATGCAATTCAGAAATTTCTATCACACCATATGGACAAATTACAAGAGCTGAAATGTGCAAGGGACCAATACAAAAATCAAATCAGTATGCTTGAAAATTGGATTGATGGCAAGGAGAAAGAATTGAAATATTTTGATGAGATCTCCGGTCCAAAAGCTATAACATTTTATCAAACGCGATTAAAGCAATTGGAAGCTTTTAATACCTCTCGTGAACAGGGCCAAATTATTTTCAATAAAACAGCCGAATTCGGCGAAGCACTTTTCCCACAAACAACATCCGATGAGAGAGAAAAAATTCGGACTGAACTTCGTAATTTACGCAATCGTATTGATGCTTTAGTTGATAGATCCAATATCATTCACAAAAAAATTGAATGCGACATGATGCACAGATCATCATTCGAAGATAAATATGAGCAAATAAAGCAGTGGTTAATCGTTGTAGAAACCAAACTTGAAAATCAACAGCATCTTCTACCAACACTTCAAGAGAAGAAACTAAATTTACATTCATACAGGGTGTTAGCTCAAGATGTGGAGGCACATCGGAAAATACTCGAGCAATTACAGAATCGTACGAATGATATTACTGATGACGAAGCTCGTGATATGTTGACGAGTGTAGTTGAGGGATACAATAAATTATCGATGGATATTGGAGATAGAATTTGTGTTGCGGAGAAGCATGTAGCAAATCATGATGCTTATTCTCAGACATTTGATAAAATGCGAGATTGGCTTGATGCAATTACAAAACAATTTTTGCCATTGTTGGAAGATTTGGGTACAGAGGGAGTTGATACAGCAAAATATAAAATTACACAACTTGACAATGTCTTCCAACGAACAAAGGACGAGGGTGATCGTATTTTCGAGGACTGTAATCAACAGCTCAATATAATATTAGAGCAAACTTGCATAACTGGCCATTCGACACTCGTAGATAAATTTGGTCAACAAAAAAAAATATGGCGAGAGTTTCTGGTGCGATGTGAATTGATGAAAAATAGATTGGAGCAAATGTTGGACGAGCGGAATGATTCGGAAAAAGCCATTCAAGCTATGGAGGAATGGAATAAGCAAATGGAGTTGCGAGTAAAGGATCAAACATTGAAGAGTAGCGAAGAGAACAAACGTGATTACTTAATGGTACTTCAAAGTCTTGAAAAAGAAATAGCAGAGAAAGGTATTGAAATCAATGCTACTATTGAAAAGTGTCAGGGAATTCATACCGAAACAGAACTCTCAACAAGAATTTCACGCCAAGCTACTAAATATCAATCTATCAAAAATCAAGCCAAAGAGGCTGTCGCACGTTATGAGCAATACGTTAAAGAGCATAATTCATTCAATAACAGATATGACGAACTTTTCAACTGGATCAGAGAAATGCAACGGGAGTTGTCGAAGCATCATGAAATTGTAGGTGATCTCGTTGTGCTTCAATCTCGACAAAGACGCATACGTGATCTGGTAGATATTAGAACGAAAAAGAATCCATTATTCGAATCAATAGTAGATTCCGGCGAAAAGCTTTATATGCATACATCCCCGGACGGCCGTGAAATTATCCGTCAACAGTTGAGACATTTGAGGACTCATTGGGATGAATACACTGAGGATCTTCAATTGGCCATGCAAAAACTCGATCAATGTCTCACACAATTTGCAGAATTTACATTGTCGCAAGAACAACTGACAGGGTGGCTACGCGAAATTGAAAGAGATATGCACCAGCATACAGAATTGAAATCAACTCTTGAAGAAAAACGGGCGCAGCAACAAAACCATAAAATTATGCATCAAGAAATAATGTCCCATCATAATTTAGTGGAATCCGTTTGTGATAAGGCACAGCGACTTGTTGATCAGACAAAAGATACATCATTGAATGTTTACCTTCAGTCTATTAAGCAGCTCTTCCAAAATATTGCTGCTAAGTCACAGGATCTCTTGGAGAATTTAAGTGATTGCGTTGATAAACACAACCAATTTAATATCGAGTGCAAAAACTTTGAAGATTGGTTGAATGGGGAGAAAGAAAAATTGAGGGATTGTCATGATATTACTGGTGAACGCAGTGATATTTCTCGACGATTAGCCACATTAGCAGTATTAAAACATGGTCAAGCAAACGGTACGGATTATTTAGAAAAATTGAAGGGCAGCTCGGTGATTGTAATCAAAAGTACAGCACAAAAAGGATCTAACATTATCCAACAACAAGTTGAAACGTTGTTCAATGGCTTTCAGCAATATCTCGTCGATATTGATACAATCGAGACAAAGCAGAATGCTGCCATGACGAAATGGCAGGATTTCGATGATTCCATAGAAATTTATACAAAATGGTTCCGTGCTATGGAGATTGCATTCAAAGATCAACAATTGCAGACATCTCTAAATGAAAAAGAGAATCGATTACAGTATTTCAAGGACATGCGTGATTCTATTATAAATAAAGAAGGGGAAATTGATGAGTTTGTTGATAAATCCCATCGTTTGTTGAATTCGAGTGGTGTGGAAAGGATCAAGCTCATGGTATCACAAATTACTAACCGATATCAATCACTACATGTGTTGAGCAAGGATGTCATCAGTCGATGTCAAAGTATTGTTGATGACCAGAGAGTGTTCGATGAAATATTGGTAACAACGGATGCGAAGTTGTCTGCATTGGAGCAGAAATTTTCCGAGCTTGTTATCGATGAAGTATCGGACAGCGAGATCGAAGTGAGAGGGTCTCATTTGAAAATGCTCCTCGAGGAGCAAGTTCAGATTGAATCACGTCTAACTACACTCTATACTGCAGGTGAAAAGATATTACCGACTACATCGTCACAGGGGCGCGAAATTGTTCGTCAAAAATTGCGAAATATTCGTGAACGATGGGATAATCTTGTCGAAAAAATTTTAGAACAGCAAAAAAAACAAGACGCCCAATCACTTCAATGGTCAAGCTATCAAGAAACACTGCAACATACGTTTGTTTGGCTGGATAATATGGAGAGCGCTATGAAGCTGGACGCTGTTACGCCATGGTCTACTCTACAGGAATGCCGTTCTAAGTTGATTAAGTCTAAAGCTTGGCATCAGGAAATATTGGCACACAAAAGAATTATTGAAGCCATTTCTGATAAAGCAAATGCATTGATTCAAGCAACTCGGGTGCCCCTTAATTTGCAGGACTCTGTGAATTCAGTATCGACGCGATATGAAAAATTGATAAATGATTCACAAGACACGATAAATAATATGGAAAAATTCGGTGAAATTCTACAGCGATTCCACGATCTCCAAGAGTCTTATCAAGAATATCTGAAACTACAGTGGGAGAAATTGGCAAACTATACAGATTACACCGGCAATAAGGCCACACTTCAAGCAAGACTCGAAAAGTTGATTGCATTACGGGATGGCCAATCTGAAAGTGAACTTGAGCTTGAGGTGCTTGGAAAACATGTCGAATCAAATGGCCAGAATTTACCTGCACGTACACGTGAATCGATGGAAAGAGATGTTACAAATTTCAGGTAAGCCAAACAATTATTTTATCGTTATCCCATTTACGTATTTAATATTTGAAGAACACATCATTCAGTCATATGGAATTTCAATTATTTCTCCTTTGTATAGATTTGAGAATAACAAGTTTACGGCGGCGGTAAATGACGTGGTGCGTCGCATGGAAGATAGAATTCATCAATGGGTTGAGTATGAAAATGCGCTCGAACAGTTGTTGACTTGGCTCTCGGAAGCTGAGGCTGTATTGAAGAATTATACATTGAAAAATACATTGGATGAGAAAGCGGAACAGTTGGAAAAATACCAGGTAACATATATATATAAACTGTTCGATATAAAGTCATTCATTATTTTTACTGGAGCATATTTGAATAAAGTTCTCTACGAATATGAAATTGTAAATGGTGTAGGGATCATTATTCCTCGGCTCAACTCTGTTTTCTTATTAACTGGAAATTTCATGTATCTTCATCCACCATACACTGTATAAGTCAATGTCGTATAGTACCTCCATTAGAGAGTTAGGTTTTGTAAATTATAATATCGTTGCAGTTGTTGATAGCAAATCTACACAAACATGAAGCTGAATTTGACAAGATGAGCGATGAATCATCGGAACTTCTAGAAATGAGTAGTGAAATGAGGTACTCTCTCAATATTCAGCAAGTCACCTTGAGATTTCAATCAATACAATCAACGGCAAAGGTAATTATATAAAATAATAGTTCAAGAAATTATCAAATTAAATTTTATTTTTGAATTGAATATATTGATAATTGATTGATCAATCGATTGATTAGGATTAGCATTTTGAAAACAAATTCTCGACTAAACAAATCGTATTCGTTACAGTAATTAGATTTATAAATTTTCCATTGACGTGTTGACTCAGTACGAATTAATGTTTCTGCATGGTTATCTATTCGCATGCATGTGTGATCGATGAATAAAAGCTTTCTAGATGTATAAAATTTATTGATTTTGATTAGGAATTGGTGAAAAAGTGTGAACAAGCAACAATGGATCACATGGCATACGTTGAGCGTTACAATCAATGTACAGAATGGTTAACAGCATCTGAATCTAAGTATAAAGCCACTCAGAATAGTGCTCCAGCAAATAAGCATGAGTTAATCGATCGAAGTGAAATTTTACGTGAAATTTTATCACGTATAGCTAATGGAACTTTGCAAGTGAATAATACTGTAGAGGCTGGCGAACATTTATATCCAACAACGGGATCAGAAGGTCGTGAAACTATCCGGCAGCAGCTGCTCGAACTTCATCGAGCATTGGACACGCTTTATGATGAAGTGACGTTGACAGAGCGTGATATTCGAGTGAAAATATCGCAATGGTCAGGTTTTGATGATTGCAGTAGTACTTTTGACAAATGGTTATGTCAAATGGAAATGCGAGTGGGAGCAGATATTGAATTGAAAACCACTTTAGATGAAAAGCGAATACAACTGCAACTCTATCGTGATTGTCTCCATGACATTCAGGGTCATCAAGAAAAATTGTTGGCACTCCGCGATAAAGCAGAAAGTCTGCCAGATCAAGCAGAAATGTTTTCGAAAATTCTTGATGATATGACGAATCGTTATTTAGTAATATCGAAACGAATACAAAATTATGTGGATAGATATGAAGCGATTGTGACTGATCATCAGCAATACAGCAAAGCTGTACTCGAGACTCATGAGTGGCTCGATGCGACCCATAATGCGGTTAATCTATGGGGTGATACCGATCTTGATCGTCTGTCTATCCATACAAACCTTGAAAGACTCGAGAATTTACTCGGCGGTCTGTCAGAAGACGAACCTCGTATACAACATATCAGAACATTGGGAGAGCATGTTATTCCCGGAACTTCGGAATCCGGCCAAATCAATATCAGATCACAGATGGATTCATCTCAACAGGAATGGGAAGGCCTGGTGTCAACCGTCAAGTTGACCATTGAAACATTAAGAAATAGGCTGCAACAGTGGCAAGACTTCGAAGAATCAAAAGAAAAATGTTTGAATTGGATTTGCGATATTGACACGAAACTTCATGCTGTAGATTTGAAGTGCACTTTGCCTGAGAAGAAGGAACAATTGAAAGAACTTGGCATCCTTCAAGGTCAAATTCGTGCACAAGAACTTGAGATTGACGCTATAATGGATTGGGCCCATCAACTTGATAAAAATATATCATCATCGCGTACATCAAATATATCAGAATTGCGAATCAAATATCAGCAGATAACATGTCAAGTCAAGGATTTGAACAATCGATGGCATCAATATGTTACCGATCATCAGAATTTGGATAACAATTTGTCATCATTGACAGTATGGCTTGGAAATATCAAGGATAAGCTCGCGTTTAGTTCAGATTTACGTATATCAACACAGAAAGATCTCACTAGTAAAATGGAAACATTACAACACCTTTTACTTGACAAAGAAGAAGGGTTTTCAAAGGTTCAGGGTGTTGTTGAATTGGCGCAGACAGTCATGGCAAATACCGCACCGGCTGGTCATAAACCGATCAATGAAGCTATAGCAAAATTACAAGAACAATGGAGTATCCTAACAGCAAAAATGCTAGAAACCAAAACAAATTTAGATGATTCGATGAATAAATGGGCTGGGCTTCTAGATCAAATTCATGCAATCGATAAGATTATTGATTTTATGAATACTTGTGTCAGTGAGATGCTACCGTTCAAAACGACTTTGAGTGACAAGAGATCCCAGCTTGAACGTATTGAAGCACTCGAGGAGAAAGTTCGATGTGAGAATGTGGAGGTGGAAAGTTTGAAAGTGCGTGTGAATGAGATGATTGCCAGCGGGCAACAGGGTATGGCAGCTTCTCAGGCACGAGATATCTTTACGAAGTTTGATCAATTATTTGAAAAAATTGTTTCATTACTTGCTGAACGTAAGGATCAATACAAGGATCACAAACGTTATAAGGAAGCTCATGATGATTTAATTGCGTGGCTCAGTCGTGCGAGAGAAAAAATACCTTCATTGAAACAGCGTACTCTCAGTGATAAGCTATCAATCGAGAATTCAGTTACAACGTTAGAAAGCTTGTTGAATAAAAAAGCTCAAGGTGAACTCCTGGTGGAACATTTGCAACACACTGGGAACGTTGTATGTGCAACTACTAGTCATGAAGGTAGTGAAATAATTCGAAATGAAATTAGGGCGTTATCTGAAAGTTTTGAGACAGTATTTGCTGATATCACACGGCAAAAAAATCAATTGGAAATAACTGCGGGTCAGTGGCGAGACTATAAAGATGAATATGAAAGACTCAGTGACTGGTTTCAGCAATTTGATATTCTTATTAAGGCACAAAAAAATTCTCTTCAGCCAAATGTTGAAGAAAAAACGAAACAGTTGAAGGAAGTTCAAAATGTTCTAGATAATTTGACGACAAAAGGTCAAGAACAGATTGACAAATTCAACAACACTGCATCAGCACTTTCTTCACCACATTTGGATTCATCATATATAAATGATCAATTGCGTCATCTCAATTCACGTTATCAAGTTCAAATAAACTTGGCCAAAGACGTACTCAACAAGGTAGAAAGTAATCTCGCACAGCATGTAGAATATGAGTCGAATCTTGTAAAAACAAGAAATTGGATTGAGAATGCAAGACAAATACTCCGTCATGGTACAGAAGCTCCATCAACAAGTAGTCGCGAAGAATTGCAAGAGAGATTGGAGAAAATACAGGACTTGTTGCGAAAACGCGAAGATGGTCAGAATCTTGTACACATCACCGTTAATTGTGGTGAAAAGGTAGCGAGAAATACTCGGTCTGATGGCAGAGAGGAGATAAATGCCCAACTGAAAGAGATACAAAACGACTGGGAGAGATTAGTTAGAAAGATTTCCACGACTAAGGTAAATCTTGAAACTAATCTTCTTCAATGGGCAGATTATAATTCATCATACTCCCAGCTCCAGCAATGGATGAATGAGAGAGAAGCCAAACTTCAACAGGTTTGTGAACAAAAAATCTCTAAAGCAAAAAAAGGATTGGCTGGACTCAATTCATTATCTATTGGGGAGCGAAAAGCTAATTTGAGACAAACAAATAGTATTGTTCAGGATATTGTTGCGTTTGAGCCAATGATTCAATCTGTGGCCACGAAGGCAGGTGGGCTGCAACAAGCCACACCAGCCACAGAAATATCTATAAAATATGAAACATTGAGTAAGCATGCCCAAGAATTATATGCTAAGCAAAAAGAAACTGTTGAACAGCATCAAGCATTTATTGATAGCGGCACTGAATTTGTTCAATGGATGAGAATAGCAAGAGAGAGAACTAATAAGTGCTCTGAGCCAACTGGTGATAAAGAATCATTATCAAGTAAGATTACTCAAGTGAAGGTATTATTCAGTGAACTACCAGAGGGTCAGAAAAAACTGGAGAAAGCTTTAGAATGTGGCAATGCCGCATGCCAGAAAACTGAAGTTGATGATAAAGAAATAATCGAAGAGGAAGTTGCTATGCTACAAGAGGAATATGACAATCATGTTGATTCATTAAATAATATCAAATCACTGCTTGAAATCGGTATAGTAAAATGGACCGAGTATGAAGATCAATATTCTGAAGCTTCTGATTGGTTAATTCGAACCGAACATTTGGTGCAATCATACAACAAGTTGCAAGACAGCCTCGAGGGAAAGAAAAATGTTTTGGAACAATTTCAGATTCATTTGCAAACATTGTTTGATTGGCAGAAGGAACTAGATCGATTGAACATGCGAGCGCAAAAATTGCTTGAGACTTGCGCTGACACGAGAATCTCAAATCAAGTTACGCAACTCACAACTAAGTATAACACTATACTCTCACTCGCCAAGGAAATTATGCGCCGATTAGAGTTACATTACCAGGAGCATCAGCAACACAATACCTTGTATCAAGAATGTCAAGATTGGATTGATCGAACGCGAGACAAACTAGCAGAGTGCAAGAATATTTCGACATCTTTGAGCGAAATCAATAATAAACTGAACACATGCAAAGCCATTCGTCAAACCCTAGAACAGGGTCAGAACAAATTGAGATATGTATTGGAGTTGAAAGAGAAAGTAATTATGAATACGGAACTAAATGGTGCAACCAAAATTCAAGAAGACACAGAGAACTTAAAAGTAGAATTTGATAAGCTTATGTTGGATGTCGAACACGTCCGGCAAATGCTAGCACTCAGAGCATCGAACCTTGAAGAATTGGCCAAAATACATCGTTTTATCATTGATTGGCTGGACGAAATTGAGAATAAAATCGTCCCAGACGATGAGACATACAAAAATGATCTAAGTGAAAAGCGGGTATTACTTGAAAAATATCGTACAATTCAGCGAGATATTCAAAGTCATAACGATACAATAGATCGTTTCAAGACACGTTTGGATGAGGATGATACCGTTCCAAAAGAATCTTATCAGGCTACATTTGATAAGTACTACAAATTTCATAGAACCGTAACACAAAGAATTGAAAACTTGGACAATCAAGTCGTGGAGCATGAAAAATTCCAACAAATGCATTGTGAAGCAATGGATTGGGTGAAAAAAATGAAAGCTGAAATACAACAGTATAGCGTGACACATGGTGAAAAAAGCAAAGTAGTTGAACGTGTCGGGAAAATGAATGAATTAATTGAATCAGTGGCCCAAAAGGAACCGATCATTTCACAAGTTGTCGAAATGGCTGAGAAAGTTGTTAAATTCACAGGTGCAGAAGGCCAAACCATAATACGACAATCTGTATCACAACTCCAATCTGATTGGAAAGATATACAAACACAATGCCACAACTCACAAGAAAAATTGAAAAATTGCGTTACCATGTGGTCTCAATTCTCCACGCATATTGATAAAATAACAGAATGGCTGGATCAATTCCGAATCAAAATTTCCAACCAAGGTGGAAACGAGGATAAAAAACCCCGAGACTTGGTTGATTGCAAGCAATTGGTTGAGGAGGCAGTCAATCAAAAACCATCACTAGAAGAGCTTAATGATAAATGTGAAGCTTTACTAGAAATTAGTGCTTGCAATTGGGTAAGAGAGAAGGTCATTCAACTTCAATCATTGTACACGTCTTTACTTACTGAAGCTCAAGGAATTGTTTCTAAGATGGAAAAAAATATGTCGGATCATTCCGAGTTTATGAAAGCAAAAAAGCAATTCGAAAGTTGGCTACAAACTGCCAATGATTCCGTCCAAAAGTGTTTCGGCACTGGTAGTCTACAGTGGGCGCGTGATGCGTTGGAGACTATTCAGATAGTTGCCGCGGGAATGACGGACGGTCAGCATATCTTCACTAATCTCAAAAATACACATGCAAAAGCGATAAATAACGCTTCACCTGAACAATTAGAACAATTAAGAAATTATATGTCAGATTTGACATCAAAGTGGGATCAATTGCATATAGATTTGAATACAATTCAAATACATGTTAAATCTGTTGTTGCACGATGGGAAGATTATGCAGAAACTTTTGATCGTTTCGATAATTGGCTGAGCAATACTGAAAAATGTATGGAACATTCATCGAATACGAAAGGAGAAATAGGCGAAATGAAAACTTTGTTGGAGCGTGATCGACATATAGAGAAAGAAGTACAGTCGAAGAAGTCAGAGTTAGATCAATTGCTCGCTGAGTCCATGGAACTTTCTCGTTGGTCTACGGATGACACTATTCAAGAGCAATGCAAATGTCTTGTTGATCGATGGTCATCATTACTGCAACTCATAGATGAGCGAAAACGCTCGATCGAAATTGAGATGGATGATTATAATGATTACCATACAGCACTGCAGGATACTGAGAAATGGCTACTTCAGGTTTCTTTTCAATTAATGTCACATAATTCTAAATATTTGAATAGCAAAGAACAAACCATAGATCAAATTAAAGTCCATGATTCTCTTGTGAACGACATCGAAAATTATGGAAGCAATTTGAATCAACTGAATGACAAAGGAGAACGCCAAATCAATCGTTATATATTGGTGAATTCTGAAATTGATACAATTGTACATAATCAACTGCAGAATGTTCAAGATAGCTATAATTCTCTATTGAAAACAGCGATACAAATTAAAAATCGATTGAATGAATCACTTGCGAAATTCGATGAATACGAAGCTACCATCGAAAGTGTAATGAACATGATGGATATATATGAACCAGAAATTACCCATCAACTAGATGTACCGTTGGACACTTTAGAATCTGCCAAAAAAAGTTTGGAATGTGCCCAAGAGCTTTATGATAAACTCCAAGTGCAAAAAGTGAAGTTGGTCGCAGCTGTTGAAGCCTGTGAGGTTGCAACTGCCTTTACTTCTCGGCCTGCAAGTCCTCTCGATACACCGAGTAGTGCCAGTCAATCACAGGAAATTCGAGTACGCACTAGACTTGAAGACTCCATTGATCAGGTAATAATATATTTGATGAAAAAATTTTCTCTACTTCAACATTATATATTCTCAATATTACACATTAAGTCATTGTGCACTCCGTATTATGCTCTCAAATTTTGTAATCACGAATATTCTCTCAACATTGATGATAACAATTTAAAATAGAATAAATAATTGTTTTTCTTTCATTTCCTTTCTAACAATTTAGATACAAACATACATGAACCATGTATCAAAGACAGTTGATCAACTCGAGGAGCAGATTCGTCGAAAAAATGCGCTAGCAAGTTGGATTAATCAACAGCGTGCATTATGCGCTGAATGGAAATCCCGACCGGCCAAATTGCGTTCCGAGGCAGCACAAGCTGAAGTGCAAGCTATGAATGAAGTTTTACGAAGCGTCATCGAACAAAGAAGTCTTGCGTTAGTGGAACTAGCCAACTCCGGTCCAGATGGCGACAATATTATCGATCAAAATCTCGAGGAAGGATTCAATAAACTTGAGAAAGAATTAACGGAATCTATAGCTGATAAACAGGTAGTGCAAGATTTGATCAATAAATACAGGGCTCAAGTATCGGATATTCAAAATTGGTATGACGGTCTCTCAAAAAAGGTTGATATGATTGAAAAGGGAAATGGTCTGAATATCGGCCAAAAAATTGCGGCTGTCAAAGAAGTAATTGAACATTTTGAAACACTTGGTCCCACAAAGTTGGATGAAGTGAAAAAGCTTGCTAACAGTGTGATAGATTCGGTTAGTAATTTCGATTCACAACAAATTGAAGAGCAAATCAAGTCTATTGATAGAAGGTGTAGCGATATAACGAAAAAATTGCAAAGAAAAGCCCAAGTATTCGATATGACAGCACAAGGTATTGATGCAACTAAACGTGAGATTGAAGAAAATAGAGAGTGGATCAATGCCAAAAAGCAGCAGGCAAGGACAACTGAACCATTGGGATTCGAGTGTAAAGTGGCTGATGAAAAGGTGTCAATGCTGAAAACAATGTTGAAGGAAGCGGAGAATAAACAAATTATCATCAATACATTGGAGAAACGTGTGGGAAATATGCAAAATGAGCTCGAAGCAAGTGAACAGCAACAACTCGAAACAGATACAGAAAATCTTCGTGAAGAGCAAACTCTGCTTTGTTCGATCATTCATGAAGAAATTTTAGGAGCCATCGCGGCTGCGGATACTCGACGAAAATTAGAATCAGATTTACAATCTGCAAAATTGTGGATTAAAACAAAACATAATGATCTGAAAAAGCTGAGTGGATATTTACCGTTGAGAGCAATGAAAGTTCAGCATGAAATTAATAATCATAATGAAATTAAAGATGATATTACGGCATTTAATGAGAATAATTTGAATAATCTTTTGAAACAGGCAAGCAGTATAATGAAAGAATGTAACGAGGAAGATAGTGCAAAATTACAGGAATTATTAGATAGTATAAATGATGATTGGAATACATTGAAACAAGAAGCGGACGTGAAACAAGCATCATTGATTGATCTCCATCATGGACGGACAGCGTTCGAAAATGAAATCGATAGATGTCAACGATGGATAAAGGAAGCAGAAACTGCAACTTCGTCTGATTTACGAACCTCGACTCTCGATGTACTTAAAGAACAGCTTGCCAAATATGATAGGTTAAAGCGAGAAGCAAAAGTGTGTGGTGATGATGTAGAAAAATTAATTCAACAAGGTAAGTCAATATTACCTACTGTGAGTGATGCTGACAAGCTTGAGTTGCGGAATCAATTGAAGGAAATGAAGGACGCCCATAATCAAGTTAATTGCCTGATTAATGAACGCGGAGTTTCTCTCGATAAAAGTATTGCTGAAGCTGAGGTGGCCGCAGCCGAAGTCGCCCAAGCTGTGCAATTTATATCTGATATACAAGAAGAACTGCAGAATTTAAATAAGCCAATTGGTCCCCGAATCGAGGATGTAGAAGGGACATTAGCAGTGTATGAAAGAATTATGAATAATTTGAAGGACAATAAGTCGAAGCTGTCCAATTTACAATCAGCGAATGTGGATCTTAGTGGCATTATTACTCAGCAGGACGATCTCATTCGAATTCTTGAGGGTCAAATTTCACGATTGAAACAACTCCTTCGCATTCGTCAGCAATTCATCGCTTTAGTTACCGAAATCATGACATTTATCGCCAAGTATAATGAAATCATCAGAGACATTGAAAACCAAAATCAAACTATTGAGGAAAAAATCGAACGATACAATCATGTAATATTAAAAATACAAGAATGTGAGGCGACATTGGCCAGTGCAACAGATAAGGGACGACAAATTGCAGCTGATAGCTCGGCTGTAGATCGTAATGATATAACTGGGCAATTACAATCTCTCAAGCAACAACTCCAAAACTTGAGGAGGATTGTTGAGACATCGAAAGAACAATATGAGTTGGCGGCGGCTGAACATAAAAGACTTTCTGATCAGCTTACTGCTATACTTGCTGAAAATAAAGAAGAGGAGATTGAATCACGTCCGCTACTGGAAAGGACAGTTGATAGTGTACTATCTGAAATTGATAACCATGAATTGCTTTGTGTGTCCGTCAATGAATATTTGGACAAAATTAAGAACTTGAAAGAGTCTGTAAAATATGAAGAAAGTATGCCAGGTTCTTTAAAAGAGATGTTGAGCAAAGCCGTATCTTTATTATCGTCTTTGCCTAGAGAGTTGCAAGACCGAAGGATTTATCTCGATACGAATTTGAAAATGCGCCAAGATTATAAATTATTGACTGAGAAATTTCATGATTGGATTCATGAAGCCGAAGTTAGGTTGCAATGTGGCAAAGATGGGCTTGATTTTGAAAATATTGTCAATGACCTTGAGGAGCATCGGATATATTTCAGTTCCGAATCTTCGATTTGTGATTTGGTTTCACATCAAATTCAACAAGCAGCTGATAAAATTTGGCCGTCCTTAAATTGCGCAGAACAGGAAGAATTAAGCCTGGAACAACAACAGCACACACAACTATTAAAAAATACATTGAATTCCGCCAAGTCTTATGGTCTACGTTTGGAACAGAGCTCGGAGCGATGGCGTGATTATAAACAAAGTTTGGAACGTACTAAAGCTGTTATGACAAGAGCACAATTGATCGATGTGCCGGTGACGAATATCGTTGAACTTCAGCTTCATACACAAAAAATTGTTCATACACTCGCGGATATTAGAAATCAACAATTTGAAATAGATCAACTGAACGAGCGTGGTCGTGAAATTGCGGCTGAGGCGGATGCATCAAATCGACAAGTGGTCGATCTACAATTGACAGAATGTAATGCTCAGTGGAACAAAATTATATCCGATTTGGAGAACAGCAAAAGTCTTTTTGAAGTGCTCTCAACCAAATGGGAAGAATTAGAGTCTCGCTGGGCCCATGTAGATCTGGAACTCAATGCCGTTCATGATAGAAGCAAACTCGTTGATACTGTGGTGAGATCTAAGCAACACATACTCGATACCGCCGAGTTTTTGAATGTGAGTATGCGATATCAATGTTGTTATATTGCATTAGCCATATATTTCATTGCATCTAACACATACATTTGATTGAACGTACATGTGTAAATATATATTATGAAAAATGGTGACCTATTCATATTTTTCATGAGGCATTTATTTAGATGGTGTCTTTTCACGTTAACAGGAATTGATAACCGAGGCGACGGCGCTACAACCAATGATAAAGGAGTTGACAGTTCTGGCACAGCCAGTGATTGAATATCTTATGGCATTTGACGAAACACCAGCACATGATTTGGAGGAACGCCTCGACCGTCTCGATGAGTCTGCAAAATCGTGAGTGATAGAATTCCTCATAATGCATCATACTAGTCATATCAATATAGGATATTATAATATAATTATTCCCATTACTATTTATTCCGAAGAATTTTGCGTTTAATTTATGAACAATCGTCCAATGAACATTATGATTCGAGATTTTCTCGTCATTTTTGTTCGGGCTATTGCTCTTATAACGCGATACAATTCATTTATAGTCCAATTTAGTAAAATTATGTTATCCTCCCTTGATAAAAGTGTTGACATTTCATTGTTGATATCTTTTCGTGATTATGAATAGTTGTTGATTTTAGTTCTGTGAGTGTTTTCCTCTTTTTCCAATCTTATGTATTCTCGTTTATATTTTTAAGCCAATTAATGTCATTGTCACATATCAAACTTATGTGAAGTTTATGAAATATCTATCCGAATCTGCGACGATCTTATTTTGGTTCGAGCGCACGCTGTTTTCATTTTCAGGGTTCTTAATTTCGTTAATCAATGAATATAGAGATTAACAGTTAAAAGGAAACTATGAATGCGGATGAAGTGTATTCAGAATTACAGTGATAACACCAGTTATCATACAGCTGTTAATTTCACTTGTAAATTACACCTTCATGTTTTTAAATTTCTATCCAAATATGTTTCATAATCCAAACATGATTATGTAATCATCATCACCTCCTAGAAATCTTTCAACTAGTGAAAAAGAAAAATGGACCAAGTCCTGTTTCGTTTCATAAGTTGCATTCACATGAAATTTTATCACAATTTCATACAATTGACCTGTCGTCAATTTATAAATATTAAAATGTCTTTTCCACAACAAAAATATGGATCCATCGAAAGAATATTAATACAGAGCAGCAACATGGATGCTGTGGTTTTGAACAATTTTTCAAACCGCAATGATGAATCTTTGGCTCAACACTCCACGAAGAATATGGAGAAGGAACGGGCGGCTATGTTGCCGCGCGTTTCGTGTACATTATCATGCGCTTTGGTTGAATTATTCTTAGTTCATGATGCAGCATACAGTACGAACTCATGAGCTATTAAACACCTCGGAATCGGCGTCGTAACACTGTTCGTCCCGATAAAAGTAGCTGTTGAGGCAACAAAAAATATAATGCGCATGCGTTGTGACGAAGAGCCGGGGAAAAACTAAAACTGTGCTCTCATATCTTGGATCGTTTCAAACTGTGTGACTGTTGCTGCATGACACAAACGTGCTGTGTCTTACCATAAAATCTAGTCTGATTATTTTCAAATTATACATATCATATTAATTGATACTAAATATTCTATCTGTGCGTAATGCAGAAATAATATATATACAACGACATTAATTTAATTGCGACTGAAGAAACTTAACCGAACGAGCTATATCGCGCGCTAATTCAAGCCTACATTGTAGGTAATAACTACATAAATGAAATAAGAAACCAACTATGCATGTGAAAGCAAGTGGCGTCATTAACTAATAAGTTGTTTTAAACGATGAAGATTGCGAGTGCATTATGGATTCCTTTGCCTTCTTAATGAATCAGTTGATAACTTAATGTAGACAGGGAAATATATATTTCACCGGGTAATGATGACTCATTTCACATTATCACTAGTTAATTATAGATTCTTAATGATCAGATTGGGCAGGTGAATGTGTGGCGCGAATAAGAGCCGGATCGGTTCGTGATTGTACATACAAAGTAGTTCTTTATTTATATATATACACACATATACATGCAAACGCGTACATGCCGCCTACAACATTCTGTTTTGATGATGTTTCTTTTAGTTTTATAGTGAATGATCTCATCGTCTTTTGAATCATTATTTCAGAGTGACATGCCTGCTCATATTGGAAAGTTCAATATTGCGATTATATTGAGTTTATGCTAACATCACAATATGCTTAAACAAATAAAAGAGTGAGAGGGGGGAATGAGGGTTTTTTTAATTTATGCCATGTGATCGCTTGAGGCGTTATTCATAATATTAATTTTCGTTTTATGATTGTATTGCGATGTTATTTAATTTCGATGATGACGACACGTATTTGTATAGTTATGTGGTCGACACAACATGAGTAGAAGTAGCGAAGAGCCAAGGCTATTAATAGTGGGTCGGCTGTTTAGTTAGTCTACACTCTTGCACTCGAAACGCCAGTACGAAAATGGAAAAAAATATCAATAATGGGAAAATAATTTGATGAGCCACGTTTGCTCTATTTTAAAATATCATCAACCTCAAAAAAATTTGGGGCTTCTTTATCGTATCAACTTGATCTTGTACCATTTATATTGGATATTGAGAACAAAAAATATCTTCGAAGCCCACAATTTCATGTTTAATCGATTTGGGCAGCATTGACATACTCACATCAATTCGGCTCGGTGAAAATTTTGACATAAAACAATTTTACGATTACAGGCTTATCAGTACGCTTCAATCGAAATTGGAGAACGTTCAGACGGACATTGAAACACTTGCGCGGGACGAATCGCGAACGAACGATCTTCAGGAACGTATTGAAAATTTCCATCAACGCATTAGTGATTTTTATGTTTTTGGTGTTGATCAAAACAGTATTGAAGATTCGCTGAACCAAATTTGTAATAGTATAACCAACATTGTTGAAGAGGCGAAAGAATTTTCGAATACCACTAAGGCACGTTATCTTGCGAGTCAGCAATTACTACCAAGTGATTTGATAGAACAATTGACACAGCTTGAATTGAAAGGAGAGGCTGTTGTCCAGATGATGGAAGGGAAGCAGCGTGAACAGAAGAGAGCAAGAACCATCAGGACAGAGTATTTATCTGGTGTTGATGAGCTTCAATCATGGCTGAGACAAGCTGCCCTCAAAATTCAAGACAGATCAATAAATCCATTAGAACTCAAGGAATTTTCACGACAGATCCAGTCTGAACTTGTATCCATGACTGATAACTTAGAACAAACTACGAAAAAAGGTCATACAATTATCGAATGTACGAAAGACGATGAAGAAAAAGAATTAATTCGCAAGACAATTCTTGAATTGAATGAACGATTAAATCAAGTCAAGACATTATTGGATGAAAAGAAACAGCAAATCGATGATTCTTTAGATGCATGGCAGAGGTTCCTTTCTCTTTATGAGTCTGTCAAAACATGGACAGAAGAAAAAAAGATTTTCCTACAAGAGCCACTTAAACTAAATACCTTAGTTCATACTCGACAAAAATTCCACGACTATTCGGTATGTCATTTTGTATTAAATCCAAAATGATGAACAAAATATATATATTTATTTCAGTATTGTAGCATTATCTATAAATTACAGACTGCCGTCAAAAGTTGCAAGCAAGTGAATAAAAATTTGAGCGAAATGGGCAAAGAGTTGGAAATCATTGGTCAATTCACTAATGTTGGTGATCTTCCGGGAAAATTAGCCGAGGTTGAAGAAGTAAAAGTAGAGGTGGAAGGACAATTATTGGAGCGGGTGGGTTATTATATTATCACATTTGTCTGACATCTATTATTATTGTCAGCCATGGATTGAGTGAAATCGATCATCAAAATAATATTTTCATATTTTTTTTTTGTCATAACATTATGCAGAACGCATTACTTCAAGAAGCATGTGAAGAATGGGACCAATGTGAGAAAAAATTCAGAGACACGAAAAACTGGATGGAAAAAGCACAACAAAGTTTGGAATCAACACAGAATAAAAAGAAGCCTTTAAGAGATCAGCATGCAATTCGTGAAAAAATGTTGAGTGATATTGCCATACAGAAAACGAAAATTTCAATTTCGGTGGAAAAACTCAGGGTTCACTTTAGATCAGATGTCGGTGATGATAGTAATATTGTTGAATCTGCCAACGCTATAATTACTGAATTAAATACTTTGAACGACACCGTTCACGAGCAGTGTATCACATTGGAGACTTGTCTCTCACAGATTGATCAATACCAACAGGTTAGGCATCAAAAACATCGTCATATGATGTAACAAACTACACATGTAAATATTCATGTGAATTCATGAGAGAAAATCGGGGTTCATCTTATTTACATTTTCAGGAGATTCAGCAAATGCGACAGAGTATTGTTGAAATTGAACAACAGTTGCGCACTGTTTTGAGCCCGACTTACCTCCCAGAGGACCGCGAGAGGGCAATACAAGAGCAACAGGTAGGTCAATTTCCTTTATTGTAACTATTTGCTACCCTGCATCAATTACGCATAAGCACGTATCAGTTGAATATCGCTTCTTCAATTCCAAAATCATCTTGAGAATATATAAAAAGCAAAACCTATGTTTGTTATTAGATCGCTGGTATAATTAATATATATAATCACACGAATCAAATCAATCCGAATGAATACTCACATAGTTTAATCTGATTGCGATTATCATGTATGATAGATACTGTAATGAATTCCAAACTTTGAATTTTTAATTTAACTCAAATCGCCCACAATCCACGTTTCAATGCCCTCAATAATTCGTAGCGATATTTTGTAGCACCTAATTGAAACAGTGGGTGAAAGATTAAAATGGAATGTAAGTCACAACTATTACCAACAATCCTATCCTTCATATCCTATGATTGCCAGTTAATCACATATATCACAAGCTAATATTCATCCAACACTTTGCATGTCCCTATACAATAGTAGAATTACAAATCACGAATTGATTTTTAAATCATGTGAATGATTAAATAATTGCATGGCCCAATAGAATTACGAGTTGACATGTTCAAGAATAAGATGATAATGTCCACTATTATTACGGTGGTACATAGCTCATAAGATTGGTTGATATCTATTCTAATTCTTCCCTTTTTTTTTCTTTTCTCACAACAATTACAAGCTCTGTTTTATTTTATTCATGTTGGCCCACACAAAGATTACTCGATTTTGTGTGTTCAATGTGCATATTTCCTCTTTCTCATCTGATTCATTCGCTCTCATTGGGAATAGTCAGCATAAATTATATATTACCATATGCACAATCGAGTTGTCTCTGTTCAAACGTGTGATATGTTCAGCTATTCATATTAATGATTAGCTTGGATGAGTTACATATATTATTTCTTACCATTATTTCAAATTGTATTTATATTCACTATTCAAACATTGGTCATTTTATTTACGTTTTTTATCTACCACCTCCTTCTTATCGTCCCACTAAATTATCCGCACACTCACCTTCATTTTTACTTCCTTTCTTTTCACTTTAATCTACATATCTTTCTGCCTATCACCTACACATTTCTTCAAATTATGACTTCTCATGAAATGGATGCAACTGGCATTCAAGATTCATCGCGACAGTATTAAGTCACTTCAAAATAAAATACATGCGCGATTAGAGCGTTCAAAACTAGTGGCACAACGTGGCAAACCAGAAATCATACCTTTGGAATAGTGCAAATAATACCTCCGGAACTTCATTCCAGATGATAGTGAAACCACTATTATCTTTGCAATTGACAATATATCGCTCATAACGGGGAATTGCATGTTTATAAGAACTTGTGTATCATGTATAAGTACTCGATAAATTTCTCCATCGTATTTCTTATGTTAGCAATCTATGAGATTCATTTTCAGTATAATTGTGCAGTTATGTGTATCGCGTTCGATTGTTAGTGAGAATTCTGGTATCGGAACGGTGGGCAAAAATGCAAATAAAATTATATCCACAAATGAAATATACCTTGTCTTATTCAACGTTGATATATCAGCATTGAAGTACTTTGCCTACATTTTATATTAGATAACGACAAAAATTATAAATAAATTGTACAAATGAGATTGATGTATGAATATTCTTTGGCTGTTGCGTCATGACGCACAGACCTTGCAGAGACGTGTGGACAATTGGAGGCAACGATCAAATTCGCTGTTGGATAAAATTCACATGATGGACCCGAATTATTCTTTGCCTGGTGAGCTAAACACGTTCAGACTGAGCAGTATTGTTTCGTATGCGGATATGGCTGCTGGTCGCTCCAATCCAAACTCTAGAGGCTCTAGTCCTCATAGATATCAACGAGAAATAACCTCTGACTCGTCGCTTATGACGGTATCGCTCACACCGTCAATTGATACGCATTCAATGGAACATTGTGAATATACTAAGCAGCCTGTTACCAATAAACCACCAAATCCAATAACACACTTTGGAGAATCGAATATTGGTTTGGCCCGAAAGAAAAAAGAAAAAACTACCCCGAAACCTGGCTGGAATTCCAATAATTCTGAAAACACGTCTGGAACGTCAAATCATCGTGGTCGTTCACAAACCAAACGTTTCAAGACAAAAAAAACCACTGAGCTTGTTAAAATACCACAAGTTCAAGTAAATGTTGACATCACTCAGACCAATACAATCAGTAATGAGTGTTTGCCGACTGTACAACAATCATCATGTCTGGCATTGCCTAAAGAATCAAGGCGAGCTAGATCATCAAGCCCTATTTGGAAACCTGGCTCAGTCACCTATGCAGCTATTGTGAAGGGGAATTCAACTCGATGTCTTCCCGCTGTGGTTTGTAATGAGACCAATTATGATTCCATGGTTGAATATTCTAGTGGACGAGAGACATTACAACATGTAATGGATGAAAGAAGAAGAAGAAGTCTGGGAAGTGACGTATCAAATATTAATTTTGCGACGAAGAATATGGACCAGATTATTACTCGTTCTGAAAACGATTCGAATATAAGGGTGATGCCATATCGTGAGAATACATGTCAAGTCCTGACAGTGCATCAAGATGATGAACAAATGAAAAATTGTCAAATAACTGAAAACATGTACGCAATCGCTGTACAGGATTCGGCAAAAATCGAGAATGACAGATATACTCCTGGTTTACTCGAGTTTGAGAACGTGATCAACACTATCCCTGCTAACGCACATGATTATCAATCTCGTGAGATCCAATCGAGCCAAGTCAATACAATAACGCATCGTTACGACAGTCATATCGAGTACACCAATATTTATCAGCAATCGCATTTGCATGAGGGTCATCATGCATATCACGAACATGAGACCTCTAATCTCGACTCAATAACTATCAATGAATCATTGTTAGAAGCATCGCGACATCAGCAAAATCAGACGCAAATGCAAATGCATGATGATTATGATCGCTCAATATTATTCCAGTCTGACAATGTTCATATTGAAGACGGTTCTATTGAAGACCGAGTAGATGGCAATCGAGTTGTAGAGCCAATACAGCAATCATGTAAAGTGCAAGAATCCTCTATATCATATGCAAAAATTTTGTCTCAAGGCTTACCCTTACGCACGACATCATTTCCGCTTGATAGACCAGAATGCCATAAATCAGAAAACCGTCCACACTCTCCGAATGAAGTTACACCACCTGTGCCTGTAGTCGTGAAACCCCATCCTGTATTGGAACCAACGAAATCTGAAATACCGAAAAAATCCGTGGATACTCAAGACAGTTTCAAAATAATTGAAAAAAGGGGTTCACGTGATAAGGTTCAAACAAAGGATTTGTCGAAACGAGGTGCTATTAATAAAAATAGGAAACAAAAAATACGGATTGAACAAGTTACAATAATGAAGCAAGTAGAGAAACCTGTTCATACTGAAAGTATGGAAGCTTCAAGTGGAAGTATAACACTTCCTGTGCCTGACGAATCAACTCGGAAACAACAGAAAGTAGTCAAAAATAGTGAGAAAGATGAAAAACATGAATCCAGCAAATCTGGCGGGCGAAATAAACCAAAAAACACTAACAAAAAAATAAAAATGTTCGAGGGAGATGAAATTGATATTGCCCTCAAGGAAATAGCGCGCATGAATATGCAAAAAAACAAAACTCACACAGAGAAAATTAAAAAAACTGAAGGAGATCAGAACACCAAACGTGATAGATCTAATCGTAAGCTGATTGAAAAAGTTGATAAGATACAAAAGTCTGAATCGCAAGATAATGCGATGGTGACTGATAAAGAGTCAGGAATCAAAAAATCATCTGGAGAATCAACAAATATAAATGATCAAGTTGAACAGTTGCCACGAACATCAATGAAATCAAAGTCTAAACAATCGCGGAAGAATAAAATGAACACACAGGTTCACAAGATAGACAATGAAGGGAAGAAGGATCAAGTACAAGAAATATCCCATTCTGAAAAAACAGTTCAGATTACTCAACAACAAGAGTTGGTGATCGATTCAACAACTGATGAAAGTTCGGACATTCTGTCGGCATCCAATATGCAGATTAACGAATCATTTCTATCTGATTCGAAAAGTCCAATATCCAATATAGAATCTGCTGAGTTGGGCAATGACTCAAATGAAACACAAAATGTTCAGTCCTCGAAGAAAATTCAAATTGATTCTTGCACAATGGAAACATCCATATCTGTTACAAAAAAAGAGTCAGTATTCACAAATCTTGAATGTACAACTGAGAAATTCATGACATTACGACCAGCCGATGTGGAGGCGTGTTTAATAACAACTTATGCTGCGGTTATGGACGCTCCTCATGCTGCTGACGACCTCGAATCATCGATTTCAGTAATTTCGACTAATTCCAATAGTGCGCATGCACATATTGAGGCTCAAGCTGCTGCATCAAATATCGATCTAGTTGATGTTAATTCGATCAGTGCTCAAAAAAATATTCATTCAGGCTCGGATGATGTCGATTCCGCAATTAAAATCGGAACAAATGCAACAGAAATATCGATAAGCCATCCCAAAGATTCGATTCTCATTAAAGAATTGGTACCCGAACTGTCAAAGCATGATGAAATTCATAAGAAAATTTTACTACCAACCCAATTCATCATGGAGGACCTTCCAGGTCCCTACTATATGGATTATCATCAATATCGTATGGCAGAAATCAGTTTCCATCAGAATTATAGGGTTGTTAAAGTTATCAAGCAACAAACACCCTTTTTATCGTCAACACCACAGCAATCGTTAGTGCAAGAGTCGTCCATGTCACAAATATCACAATCCAATTCATGCAAATTAGAGCCTATTGTTAAAGAATCAGCAGAAATAAATGTCTCGTCATTGTCACAAGTAATTGTTGCAGATGCAACTAGCAATACGTTGGTTAATACTGTCATTATTGAACCGAAACCTAACATATCAAATTCGGAATCAACAAGTGTTACTGAAGAGGAAAAGGAAAATCAGGCAAATATAAATCCCGAAAAATTATTGGAACAACCTGAATCATCATCGCTAGTAGAAATTGTTCAAGAAAAAATGGCGGATGTGGAGAATGCTCAGTCTGAATTGGTAGAGCTTTGTGAAGTACAAGAGGAAGTAAAACCATCTTTGCAAGTGAGCACGATGATTGAACATAGTGAAATTGAATTATCGATGAAGCAAAGTATAACTGAAAAGCAACAAAACATTGTGAATACATCAGAAAAATTCGAGAGTGAAATACACGATGTAATTGCGATGAGGACTGGTGATGAGCCGAGTGATCAAGTTCATTCGAGCAAACAATTATTAAATGAGAATTCCATGTCCTCGGAAGACACTCTAACTCAGGGATTCCTCATTATTTCAGATGATGTCTCACTCACTACTCCAATTGATCCACAGAACACAGTCAATTCTGAATTACGTCCATTAACGAAATGCAAAGCTACTTCAAATCTTGTGTCACAATCTGAAGACGCTCCTAGTGAAATTGATGATGGATCTACTTCCGAAGTACACTTTTACATTGATGAAGATGATATTGTTGTCGTAAGCAAGGCATTACAAACATGTGCTAGTGACGAATATCATAAAACTGAGGATGAGATGATTGTGAAAACAACTCATACCGATAATACAAGAAAAATATTGAATATCATTGCTCTGGATACATTTTGGTTGGATAAGCACGAGTATCACGATGCTGAAAGGAAATTATTTGAGCACATAGCAGCCAAAAAAAATACAAAAAACATCGAAATTGAGAATTCGTTTGATCCTCATGATGATAATGATGATATGTATGATAAATTTGGTAATAGTGGACCTAAAGGTCCTTCGTTTAGTTCTCATAAAGACTCTTCGGCTCCGCGAACGGAGCGGTTAGTGGCAGATTTACCGGGTGGAATTTGTAGTTGGAATGACTATAGCACGTATTTGTCACTTGGAAATGAGGAAACGCGAATGGATTTACGACAAGGCAATGATTGTGAACCGTTTTCTAGAGATTCCAATGTAGACGAACATTCTCGAATTTCCCGGGCATCTTACAACTCAACCTCTTCCACCTATTATTCTCAATCTAACATACCGTTCACCAACTTCCAATCACCGTTTCCCATACAGCAATTAGGTGTAGACAGGCAGAGATCTTCATCACAGTGCAGCAGCATTCAGAATTTGACAGGGGAAATTGAGCCATCTATCTGTACAAACAGGATTCGAGGGACAAAGGTGTGACATTTACCTTGTCAAGTGTTCGATTTTGTTGCATCGTACAATTGAAATTTATTTCATGTATATTCTGCAGTTTCCATCGTCATCATCATAACGTTTATTATCATATTATCGTGTGGACTGATCAAATGACCGATTGATGTTCTATCCCATAAATTTAATACAAAGCTGTTCACGCATGGCACAGTGTGTGCATCGCTTCCGCTACAAGTATCTTCCTGCCTCGTTCTTCATACGCATTTTCAGTGTTTGCCATGTATTAACTCACGAAAATGCTACATATATATATATATGTATGTATATGTGTGCGTGTGCGTGTGTGTGGCAGGGGATAGTTCCTGCTTTTGCAGGACACTGTATCCTCAAACCTTGTTATATGTTGTCATTTGAAGAGGTATTAGGAGATGTATACTGGATTCTGGATGTGTTCAACAGAGTGATACACGTTAATGTGCCTCTTTACATATACATTCCTTCCATCATACACCTGTCCATTTCAAAAGTTCCATATGATTTTTTCCCAAGTTTAATCCAGCAACATCTATCATCAAAACTTATGTTGAGATTGTTTCGTCATACGCATGCTGATGATTTATGTTATGCATTTGCCAAGTTGCATTCCGATTTTATCTGGTTGACATTGTACGTTGCAGGAATCATTGGGTGAAGAAATCGTTGATTTGCAACGGAAACTCGTGCAATTGGAATTATCGATTAACTATTTACCTCAAGACAGTCTCGCGAAATTGTTGCCGGCACTCGAGGTAAGTCACACTAAATATTCAATATCATTCTATTTTTCTATGCTGTTAACGACTGAACATCTAAATAATTCATTGAATATAACAGGTTATTTCAACGCATTTGCGAGAATATAATGATCGTGCCACAAAACTTCATGAGGAGTTGGTGAAAATTGATAGTGATTCAGAGATCAAGGAATTGACAACAATATTAACTCAAATCCATGCCAAAATCACAGGACTTCTACATCCAGTTGAACAGAATATCGCAATTTTACAAAACTCGCAATATATCGAACCACAAAGCGAACAAGATCTCAATGTTTATAAAAATTTCCTCAAAGAAACTGATGCTTGGTTGACGGACCTCAATGAAGCTATCAATGAGAAACACTCCACGATTGCACATGAGGTTTGTAGAAGTATAAAATGAATACTTATTTTCTCATTTGTATTTCAATACGAAGATATTTTTGATTAAATATTATTATTTCCATTCAGTCAACGCAAGAAGAGTTAAATAAACGAATACAACGTATTCTTGCGTTCGAGTCCCTTCCCGAAGTTACTGTCTTGGCAATGTCATTGAAAAATGCATTACTGAATACGAGATTGCGAATCGAAGAAAAGCAGCAGGTACTCAACGATGCTTACAAGAACATTGGAGTTTGCACACTATTCTCAATTCATCAACGCACGGTGTCGGGAATCGCTTAAATATAACGATTAATGAATATCCCAACAGAGAAAGAATTCATATAGAATGCACTGATATGTAGTTACTTTAGAAATGCTTGCCTGATAGCGCGCGTGCCTGTAGAGTATACATGTTCCCCAACTCAATTGTCATGCTTCACACCTCCGTCATACCATTCCGAATCCATCGATAGTTATCATTTGTAAATTTTCTTTGGCTTTTCATATATGCAAAAAAACTGGGTATATAACACCTTCATTCATCACATATATTTCACTTCACAAACCACCCATTATATGCATGCTCATATTCACGTATTGGTGGAGGAGAACCCGACATTAGCAGTGTTCCACTATTAATTTCACATCAATTCACCTATGTATATTCATATACTATTCCTTATGTTATTATGGCAGGGATACATGATTATATTGGCGTTGCATGTGATAATACTAGGGGAACGTTCATGTACTGTTATATCACAATTGTCACTATTAAATGGTAATCATCAATTCGTTTAATTTTAATTGTATTTTCATTCTATTCACCATTGCTGTTATTTGTCTAAGCACCCCATCATACAATGTAAATATGAAGAATCGAAATACAAAATATGTGCTCTCATGGAAAATTCATCATATATTAAGTATTATATTGGAAGATCATGTGAAATATGTGTTGTATAGCTTGTGTATTCGTCATGCTTATCATCAATCTATTCATTTGCTTACATAATACTTAAGATTATACGAAAACCTTGTCACCAACCATTATATAATTGACGACATGTATGGGGTTTGTGTTTGGAAGAATATAAGTAACGCACTTAACGCGTAACTTGGTCGACTAAAAAAAGGTATCGCAGTATTTTTTTTTATTCTTTTAAAGGACCGAATTTTTTGTACGAGTAATTCCGATTCGGTTTAGTAAATTGATGGATACAGAGTTTCCAATTCTGTATCTACTTTCCAGCAACTTTCTACCTTGAGATAAAGAATATGAATATAACTTTGGAGTTATACAAATCATCGGAAATAATGATCAAATAGATGACCAAATCTTTCCAATATTCCGAGTGCTACCTGAGATAGACTTGAATTTTATTGTATACCTAAAATATATCGATGCTCTTTACGGGAAATTCATGTCCTAGCACATTCGCGGTTGCATACACCTTCACATACATGACATGATAATGAAAGAATAGTGGAATCTATCACAATTGCGCGTACGTCTTACCTACGTAATTTTTTCAGGAAATGGAACAAAATGAGACGGTCCAAGCTTCTGACGAAATTTCGAAACACGATGTTACCTTAAACCATACAGCTATCCATTCAGCTGATGACAAGTCTCAATCTCGGATAGACGCGTCGCTACAAATTGGCGATAGTCTTATCACTTGTGAGACGCCAAAGCAATTATCGAAACAAACATCGACGTCGCATATTGATGCATATGATATGCAACCAGTAAAAACAATATCTACAGAAGTCCAAGTCTCACCCGCGAGTTCCCAATCAGTTCAGGAAACAATTAAGATAATAAAAACAGCAAGCGATACTCATGATGTGATAGAAATCGCTACGAAAAATATTTCCTCTAATTTGAGCCAAGATACAATTTTGCATGAACACAGCGACATAGTCTCCGAACATCCGAATGACATTGTTGTAGATATGAAATATCATGATCCGAAATTGCCCATGAGAGCAACTTCGGAACTCAATATTCAGCATGTAACACCGAGGCCGTTTGAAACAATTTTAACAGAACCCGATGATGTGACGACAGAGGTGGTTGTTGATGCGGATGGAACAAAACGGATTATTGTGAAAAAATTGAGAAGAGTAATTGGTTTATCGGGTGAATCGACTCAACAACTAATCCATTCGGCAACCAGCAGCATGAAACACGATTTACTGAGTAAACAGACTTCTGTAGAAGGGATAATAAGCAGTCCACAAGTAATTGTCACGCGAACAAAACCAGATGGTACAACAGAAACATGTACAGGAAAAACGTATGGCGATCAAGATATAACTACTAGAACCACTGTCATGAACAAAGATGATTTAGAAGGGGAAACATTCGAAACGTTGCCCGTACATGAACATCAAGATATTCAGAAAGATGTGGAAGACATTAAATCTAAAACTGAGAAGATTGAACACGGTTCGTCATTTACAGAAAGCGAATATCAATGTAAAACTGCGACTGTACACGCCACAGTGCAACACGTAACACGTCGAGTAATAAAAAGAACACGGCGGACCATTCGGAAAGTAACGATTATTGATGGTTGTGAAACAACCTCAGATGAAGTCATTGAAGAGCCGGATGAGATTGAGATCAACGATCAAGACATTCCACATATTAGTATAAATATATTGGAGCAAGCGAAAAACAATCTATCCGAAAAAGGTGATTTTCAGAATGCACAACACCTAGCGACATTTGAAGAATCATCAAAGCCAGAAGAGCAAGGTGTATTGTCTCATCCATTTATTACAGAATCAAAGCCGGAAGGGGAATTAATTGAAGTTATAACAGAAGAATGCTCCGCGGAATTTTCCCCAATGCAACAAGGACTTGAACCATTGTCCGAAATAGACAGCACAGAGGATCTGGTAGAAGAACAATTGAGAACCCCCGTAGCTTCTATTGCAGATGACTCGCAGAATGTAATTGAGGTAAATGAAATGAGCAGGAAAGTGGTAGAAATATCGAATCAAGAGGTGGTTGATGCAGAGAAACGTGACATTTTTCAGCACCCAACTGATGAAAGTGTAGATGGGAGTAACGAACACGTAAGCTCGGATACAATAACAGAGCGCGAGCTATCGATGAGTGAAGCCACTACTTGTAAGTCGGTGGATACACAAGTCAAGTGTGACATAGTCGGTATTCAAGTAGATGACGGCACGGTAGAAGTAGTAAAGCACCCAGATGATAGCAGCACTGTAGAAACTATTGGTAAACCTGGTCTTATTGTATTAGAGATGCTGAAGGATACTGCGAAGACTTCACATGCGGAACAGGCAGTGCATCTATTTCCTGACGTCATTGATGATAACTCATTCCAACAAATTACCCCTGATGACATAGATGGGGCTGCTGTTACACTGAATCCATCCCAACATTTATTAAAGAAAGTTGAAATGTTAGTGACTGTTCAGAAGATTGATCGAAATATGGATTCGATGACATCCGCTGTGACTCAAACAGATGAACCAACTGGCGGAAGTAGAAATCAAAATTTCGATGACGATGCTCATACTAAAATACCATTGCAAAGTGATACACTTGCAGCAGCTTCCAGCGAATTGATCCAGACTTGCCAATCAAGGACATTTGAGGAAGAAACCTATACCAATGATGAGCCACTACAAGAGTTGCAAATTTGTGCTGATTCAACAATTGAAGACGATCATAGTGTAACAATATCTGATCGTGCAAATGATGAACTGGAAAGGCAGGAAGAATGCGAAGTAGTAACACCAACATGCTCAATCGTAGAGACTACTACCGATACCTCACTCACCGAAGAGGAAATAACAAAAGAGAATGTTTCACTTGCGCCAGAATGTCCACAAAATCGTCCAATAAAGATGAAGAAAAAGAAAAAGCAGAGAATCAAGAACAAATGTGATCAAGAGATCGAAATACCACCACTCTGCGCAACTGATGAATCGGTAATATCTGACGAGCCAGCTCGATTGGAAAGTGAAAATCTCGATACTGCGAAAATGGTGATTGAAGATATAGAACAAAATGATGAAGTTAATCGGGTAGGTTCCACTCCACAAGTAATCGAATCTCATACTCAAACTGATGAAGGAACATATATTTGCTCGAGCAGAATAGATCTCGAAATATCACAAAACATCGAAACTCAGATCCAGAAATCCTCCGAATTAATAGGAAAAATTTATGAACAAGAAATACAAACGGAAGTTCCCGAACAGTTGGATATGGAAATCCAAACGTTATCCATACCAGCCTTGGATTCGGGAATTCAAACATCGAGCATAGATATACCTCAAAACAATATTAACTTGTCAATGCAAACAGAAATAGTTGAACTTACGAACGAGGGGATACAGACGAGTTTTGCTGAATTGGAACCAGTGACTACGCCTAAGCAATTCCAGGAAAGTCATGTTCAAACAAAAATTGACATTGACTCTTCCGGTACACAAACGTTAACGGTTGAACCTATCAAGACACAAGATATAGATACACAGAACTCACCAGAAGAAATTGAAGTATTAGATAGTCAGCAACAGACTACACCGCCAAAAACACCATCACCACATGAAAGTATCGAATGGTGCGATACTGAAATGCAAACATGCCCATTAGATTCCCCAAAAATGATAGAGGTTCATGTTCAAACTAGCGAACTACCGACGCCGGAGATACTTGAATGTAAACATTCTGAAACACAAGCCAATCTTATTGAAGAAATTGTTACGACAACTATAGAAACACAAACTACGCCGAAGCGAGATTCGAGTCCATCCATTACTCAAGATGAACTTCCTACCCCAGGTTCCGAATTCATGGAAAATTCTCGAATTCCTCCAGAGCCAGAAAATAGTCTTGCCGATGTTACTGAAATGTTAGAAACGTATGTTCAGACAAGCCTTCAAGAACAAATACAGATGACGGAGGAAGGGTCACAGACGAGTTGTCCTGTGATAATTCCATTCGTACATTCGACTACGCAATTTGACGTGCGAGAATTGATACCGTATTCAGAACAATGTATTCAAATTCTGCCAGATGTAAGTGAGATGAGCGTACAAACACTGAATACTGAAAAATATGAAGAAATACAAGAAACATCTTCTGTATCTTCACCAACAGAAATTACATGTGAGAATATCAAGTGTGGTACATCAGTAGAACCTGTTATAGGACAAGTGAAAGAAACGGAAACGCTATCTGAGTCAGAACATATTGCAAACGTCAGTGAATCATTGATCCAGAGTCAGGATATTGTTCAAGTAGAATCATTGCCATCTGTGCAACCCGATTCGCTTCAAGTTAAAAAAGAAAAAATCACTGAATTTGAATCATTGACAAGTGATACTGAGACACCACTTGAATTTCATATTCAAGCGACTATCGAAATGAGTGCAGGTTCTACGTCGGAATCGTTTTCGGTTCCAAGTGATCTGAGTGATTATCACACTTATGACCTGAAGATTACAGAAGAATTCGACGAAACTGATGATTCTTCAGTCGGTGATACGCAAAACCTCATGAAAAGCGAAACGCCTAATAAAATATCAGCAAATCAAGAGATACCATATCATAGCGATGATAATCCATCGGAATCGGTTATGGTTGAATGTAATGACCCAATAGAATCGTCAATCAACCTTATTCCTTCTGATAGTGTTGATATGAAGTACACTAGAGATATTAATCTTACCTCTGACGTAGAGAGGATTGGTACGACTCTCATTAGGCAGATGCACACTGACGAAAATGTAGATGAAACACAGCAACGAAACCTGAAATCAGAGGGGCATGAATACAAATTGGAGATAATTGTTTCAGAGCAAAGTGATCATCAAACGTGTTCTCAAATCAATAATACATGGCCCGTTGACTATTCAGCACATCACGATATAATATCAAAGCCACAAAATTATAATTTGAATACGGACCATCAGCAATCCGAGAATTTCGATGTTAATAGTACGGCACTAATACAAGATGACACCGACGTTATTCCACAACGGGATCACGATCGTCAATCTAGTTTGCTCAGCACATCAACTACTACACTGAAGGAAGTTCCAGTCTCGCCATTTTCCCCATACGAGAATGAAAGTCTCAACTACAACGAGGTTCATCAAACGATACATCGAAAAATTAAGGCATCTCAAATTATGCTGAGCCGTTTAGAAGATTCACAGAACGCCAATGGAACAAGTCCTTTATCGAATATATTGCACATTGCATCCTTGAGGAACGTTTCCGATATCGATGTGATTGATGAACATGCTTTAGATATCCGCAAGAACTTTTTGAGACTAAAAAAAGCAATGAAAGAAAATAATGTGGTTGTTATTGAAGAAACATTGATCATTATTATAGAAACAATATCTTCGTGGATAGAAACAATCGAGTTCAAAATTTTCCAGCAAGTAGGGGATGTTTCGTTTTGCAACGACCGTCACACCCTAATTGAGTTGGGAGACCAAACAAATCACGTTAGGCAGGGCATCGACGAATTGAGCGCAATTTTCACTCTAATAGAAAGGAATTACAGTGATGAAGAACGCAAAAATTTTTATGAGTACATAGATGTCTTGTTGAGACAATTCGAAGCCGTCACAGCAATAGTTGATAATGAGGAACGTGGTTTAACAACAGATCTTGCTAGGTGGGAAGTTCTCTCGACTGATGTCAACAGCATTTTCAGGTATGAATAAAAAATTTAAATATACATAGACATATATGAGATATTTGTAGAATAAAATATTTCAAAAATTTTTCTGCAGACTTATCCAGGGGGAACAGCACCACTTAAGCGAAATCATTCGATGTGAGTCATCAACAATATGGAAAATAGAGGAACTAGACAAGTTAGAAAATACAAATCATGAGTACATGGGGAAAGTTAGAGAACTGCAGGTGGCGGTGAGGCAAATGTTGAAGCATCATCCTGGTATAAAAGTTCCAGAAGAGATTTATGCGATGATTGACATGACTCATTCTATAGAACATACCATCAATGGTGAACGAGAACGCTTGCTCTTTTTACTCTCTCTTGCGGAAGACTATGAAAAGACTCTGCGAGAGTTTTCCCAAATTACAGATATCGCGGAGAACTTATTAACGAGTCCTACATCAGTCACAAGTCTTGAGCATCTGCAAGATGAAATGCAGAAGCATCGAAAGTTTTTCGTGAATTTAAATCACTGTCGGGCAATCTTGGAATCGCTGGAGGACAATTTGGACGCTGAGACGAAAAAAAAACATGCATTTTTCCATGAAGAACTTCATAGTCGTGCAATCACGTTATTAGACCAAGCCGCATCCAGAGCTCAACGAATGTCGCTCGCAGCATCGCGTTGGATGACTCTTGAACAAGGATTGAAAGAAGAGAGAGGATGGTTGCAAGTTGCACATCAACGCGTACCTGATCTACAAACTGTCACTACATCTGATTACGACCAATACATATCTCTATATCAAACAATATCATCAGACATTGCGACACATAAAACTCGCCTGATACAGCTCTTAAATGTGGCTGATAGTCTCCACGAGCTTGTTAATATCGAAGATTCTGACAATCGATATGGCGAAATTCTGGATGATATTTCGAAACTACAAGTAGATGTTGACTCCTCACTGAGAGGGCTGATGAACTTCCAGGAGGTTTGGTGTACAAGAGAGAAATTGATGAATAGACTCATTTATTGGACAACCACAGCTGAACAAGAACTTTCTTCTCTGCATAATCATTGGGAGGGACATATGCGACAATTTTTGGTAAATTCCCTTAATATCTACATTCACATATTTATTTTTATCCATTAGTATGAAAACCGACACCCAACTTATGGTTGATATAAACCTCCTATGAAGAAGCACCTCAATGGTTTTATAGTTTGAATATGTACATATGTAGAAGTGGGAGAACAAAAGTATTAATGGATGTTGATATGATTACATTTTTTTCAGGAATTGAAAGCTCAATACGAAGTGCACAACAACATCCGTAACGATGCTGACAAATATTTTGAACAAGCTTTGCGCTTAATTCCGTTATGTGATGAGGTTCTACAGAGACAAGCCCACTCTGAATTTCAAGAGCGGTGGCATAGTGTTGCTGAAGAAATAAACGCAATACAGAAATCTGTAATAGACACAATATCTTCGCAAGATACTCCAGTTGATGCGAAATTGCGATTATTAGAGAGTGAATTAGATGAATTGAGGGGGATAATTGACGGATTTCACGGTGTATTGAAAACTGAAGAGCAGCTGGACTTATATGTGAAACGGTTAACAGTAATTTTCGAAAGAGTTTGGGTAATCCAAGATGAACTAGGTAAATTAGGTATGTTACCGGCTGGTGAAAGTGAAAAAGTTGGGATACTTCTTTCACTTGCACGAAGGATCGACAATCAAATCGGAGAAGAATTAGACGCAGCCCAACGTCTTCAGGAACGACTTCAGGCTCTTCAACGAGGCCTTGAGCGAGCAGAACAATCAAATTCTCGACTATCACGCGAATTAGATCAATGCGAAATTTGTGAAAAATACGGAAGTCATGCAGTAGCGGCTGGCGTCGAACAGTGCCAGCAAGTAGCAGACGAACTATCAATACTTTGGAAAGACTTGATGGGTTTGAGACAAATACTTCACACTCTACCAGGTGGAATGAGAGTCACTGTTTCACCTCTGGGTATCGAGAAATGCATATCAAACCTCCAAGATACCCATTCCAATTTGGAAACCCGTTGTGCGTATTTGTCATCATTATTAAAAGGCAGACTAGAATTATGGCGTCGATTCGAACAACAGCTAGAAATGGTGCAGCAATCAGTTCAAGAGGCTGATTACATGATGGAAATCCTCACGATACAAGGTTCAGTGGACTACGAACGGCTGCTCAAGGCAACGGAGAGACTCGAGGTATGTTTCTAAAAATAGATAAGTTTGATTTGATATTCCGGTATAATATGATGTTCATGTGTACATATTATACAAAAAATGTAGTGTGTAGGCGAAATTTATATAGTGTGTGTATGAGCGAAGTTTCTTATCGCAACTCCAATTTCATTTCCACGACTTATTGAACTTGTTATCGACAGATGTTCATAAGAAACGAATTACAGTAGATCATGGTGTATTTTTAACACATTCGAGTACCATTGAAACTCATTGATTGAAGATACAGAATATAAAACATTCATCCCATCACATTGTCTGATATTCATGCGGTGATATAGTGATAAAAACAAATGCCTAATCGAATGCCTCATTTCGTAACATATCGAATATTGAAAATGTGTTCGCACAGTTCAACATCTTTAAATACGAACATGAATTAGTTGGCAGAAATTAATCATTTCATTGAAAGCCAATATATATATATATATATATATATATATATATATATATACATATATATATCTTCCGGCACTAAATAACACAAACATCATCAAATCAATAAAATTAATAATTACGATTCATGAATGGGAGAACGCGTGGTGAGTTTGTATACCTATATTTGATGACGCCGTTTGCTCCAATATTTGCTTTCGGTAGTCGCATCCATATCCACTCAATTTTTCACATATTGAACTCGAACTTGATCAATCCATTTTCCATTAATCTCCGCCACACTCTAGAATGTAAGAGAAAAATAAAAAGAAGCAAGAGAATATGCTGAAACCATAGAGAAAGAGAAGAAAGCTAACAATTCGATTTCAGTTATCAGTCTTCGCTGTTTATACAGGGATTTGATTAGATTCCAAATATCTGTGGTAGAAATCTCTCTTTTTTTCTATTACTGTCTACTGAAATATTCTTGATTGCAATTAAAATTCGATGAGCATTATGCATACGCACTGTATGATACAGTATAAATGTACGAGAGCAAATGAGTAACAGTCTACGCGGGAAGAGTTCACTTTGTTGTCTTTCGACAAGGCGCCTGCGCAATGCTACGTCAAGCGCATATCCCCTCAACGTTTTTCCGTCATGTTATCGCATTGGAATGAGTTAAGTCATTCAAGTATGAAAGTGTGGCTTATTTATGTAGACGAAGAACTAGACTACACGTGAGTTGTTGAGTTTTCATTTGTAAACAATTATATAAATTCTCAATGACCGTATGTTGATATAAATTCCTATACATACATAGAATCTTCTTTATTTTTTCTCAGACGATCTAAATTTCACATCCACAATTTTTCTTCAAAATCGTTAAATTATTGTCATAAGGCTCGGCATGGATGTATACAGTGAGCTAAGGAAAGTTAAAACTAGGAACAACTTTTCTAATGAACATATGGGTTTTGGTTAATTCTGAATTCTTATTTTCACGTTTATCGAACGTAGTTTGATGATCGTTCGAAATTCTTCTCGTACAGATTTAGAATTACCTTGAACATCTGTTATTTTGAGTTGTTTACAAAAAAAGATGATCGTCCCAAATATTCAGAGTTTTTCCAAACACAACTGCGAATTCCGAGAGTGAAAATGTCTGCATAAATACATATATACATATATACATACATACATACATACATACATACAGACAGACAGTCACATGAGTAGAAATATATGAATTTACGAGAGTTTCTATACATGTTATTGCGGTCAAATTATGGCTTTGATGTCTCTGTTCATGGATGTGATATACCCATATACCGGATGTAAATGCAAATGCGTCTGGCGTCCAATTTTGCTTTGTATACACCATCAAGGCACCTACATTTATTTTTCGAGATCTTTTGACGTCATGGAAGGTAAAAATTTGAAATGGATACATAAATATATGTAAATGAATCTGAATCAAATGTGGGAGCTGAATGTACTCTATACATGTCAGCATTGAGTTTTCGGAAAAATTAGTGTGGTCAACGCACAAATGACTGAAAATTCGCAGAATCAATTCATGGGCCATGAAGGTTTACATTTGTAGATAAAGTTGACGATTACATTACTGAGACAGAAGTTCATTTGTGCAGTTTGCGTGGAGAAAAATATATACTTTATTTTTATTTTATATTCCAGATCATTGACGATACTGAAAATGTACTACAATTCATGTTATATATCACTTTTAATTTGTTACAGGGTCTGAATGGTGATTTGGGTGTTCGGGAAGTGCTGATTGATGAACTTCGAAAAAGTGCTGAGCCTCTGCGCGAGAGTTGTGCCACGGAAGTTGGTGAGCAAGTTGACGCGGCATTAAATGAAGCTGTCCAGGCATGGATGAACACTCGCTCCGAATTGGATGCCCTTTGTGTTAAATATCACCACGCTGTAAAACTTTGGGAGAGATATAAAGATTCTAGTGCGGCAGTCAAGGCTTGGGTGGACACTCAAATGGGAGATGTCACGAATCTATCACCTGACGAAGCACGTAAACAAGTGAAGGTAATTTATATTCACAGTGACTTTGTAATAGTTGCCATCTAATTAAATTACTATATCTGACCATTTGTCAACACCTTAATGAATATATAGATACATATATATTAATCTGCTTGCAAAATAATGAATATAAAGGCGCATATAAATATATGAGCATTGAAAAATGTGTATGTTTACATGGCGAACTATTTTTTTCCCAGGTAATGAATCATTCATACTAAGTATTTGCATATACATAGTTCAAATTGGACAATCAGTTGAGAATGTTAAGTTTTGTTTGCACTCAATCTCGACCTAGTTCTAGCCAAGAATGCATATTCGATTCACATGCGATGATTCTCTTCATAGAATTCATATTATGGCAAAGACAAATGTGTGGAACGGAACAATTATAATGATTCTAAAACATGCATAGATCCACTGTCACACATCAGCAATAATACAAAAAAGCGAATTGAATGAATGTTCGCGCCAAGATGAACTCACGTGCTCATGGCAGTACTAGCTTTAGCATCTGCGTATCATATGTACATATACGTACATAGAAAGTATTCTGGTATAGATTCACCCTCTGCTATTGCTTGTGAGTAGGGTGGAACGCTGAAAGAACTCATTCCTCAATCTCTTCTCCTTCTACTGTTCATGTATCGTGTTTGATACAGTAACGCCATTTCCCCAACGTTCCCCTGCTTCGCTCTCGTTCCCCCATTCTTCCCCAATGTCTGATTCTAGTCGACGCATCGATCCCCACAGATGCCAGTTGGGTCCACGACCATGCTCGATGTGAGAGAGCTATTCTCTTCTTCCATTTCTTCTTTCATCTTACATAGTAAAATAACAATTACTCAAATACTAGCGGCCAAAAAACTATCAAAACAAGAATGTGTATAGATGTGTAAATAAAAGTGTTCACAAGTAGGAATTGGTTTTCATAGATTAATACTGGCAGTAACATTTCATGTGAATTATTTGTGCTATAATTATTTGGGAGATCCAATTTGTATTGAATACTAATCATATTCGTACGACTATTTTTATATTCGATTTATCGACTTCGTGAATACATGCATCTACGATGAGTATGGACAAATTTAATTCACTACCAGTACGATATTATGCCATGTCATGTGGGTCATCTTGAGTTTAAAATGTTGAATGGCCGATAACAGAATGGTCATGCGAAATATTATGCAAAAACAAAACAAGATAATGATGAACATTCTATCAACTTCGTGCGAATTATGATGAGAGTCTAATAGTTTTCTCTCTATATGATGTGTACACCTGAGGAAATTAAGGTACATATATAGAAAAGATTTATAAATTAATCTCTCCACGGATTCCATGAATACCAATTATAATCACGTGCATACCGTCATCACGTGGAATATTATAGAAAATGATTGAGAATTGAATTATTGAATTTTTTTATCATGCAGAGACTGAGGAAAAAAATTCAATATCGCAACGACAAAATCGAATTCCATTCAGCAAGAAGTATATGTATGGTTTTATAAATTATCTTGATTATGGTGTTATAGAATGGAATCAGAGGCCACAAGTTCGACAATGAACTAAGTGTATTTTCATACGTGTAGATGATACTAAGTGTGGTGATCTATTTATATCCCACAAGCATAATGAACGTTAGACATTCACCCGATGTTCGAGTGTAGATTCAACTAAGAGAATCGCACGTCTGATCTTGATGTTTATTTGTCGAATTGAACCGTATTTCCATTTGCTTGCATCGGTCATGAAGTATTTATCTGAGATCTAACGTTCGCCTGCAATTCATTTTTGTTTTTAGGTGTGTGAAGAAACACTTGCTGAGCACAAAGAGCGGCTAGCAGAACTGCGAGGTCTTGTGGCTCAAATTGCATCTGATGTTGGACTTGATACAGGTGGTGGTCCGCTTCAATGCGAAGTCGAGGCATTGGGTCGACGTCTTGAAAATGTACGTGAGACGCTATCAACTTTAGCGGAAACAGCAGAAGCACGAGTCCTAAATCAGGAAGCTGTCCGCAATGATTTGTGCCAAACGAAACTTTTCTTGAATTCACTTCAACAGGTATATATATATATTTGTATCAGTACCGTCTATAATAAGTTTTCATTTTCTTTCTGCAACGAAATTGGATGGCTACCTCTGGTTATATTGAGATTAGCTCAACTACGTTTCAAGGACTTAACCATGAATAGTTTTTTTTTAATCAATTCCAGTATGCGATTTTTTTTAAATATATACATTATACATATTACTCCTCAGGGTTGGTACTTTAGAGGTACGCGAACGGTAGGTGCTTGGCACAGCTCAATCATCCTCGCACGAGGGTATATATTTTAATTGTAGTTTCGAAACAATTTGTTGTGTCAAGGTTAAAAGACTTATGCTACAATGGGGAGTTATTTACATGGCTGATCACGAAGTCCGCAAGAGTGAGAGAATTGGATGGGGTGGGCACCACCTCGGCACCTACTCACGTGTTCTACAACACAGTTGCATGAAACTCAACAATTTTTCCGAGAAAAGCAAGCAATTGAATTCATATGTATATATTGCAAATGTTTGGTTGCTGAGATGTTGCTGATTATGGGCTCACAAAGTCCAATTATATACTGACTTTGCTATTGGACTCTCAAGATGTGATTCCTTTTTTTGTTCCTTATTAAATTATCGATTTGATATTCTGAACACTCTTTCCCTTCTATATTTCACATCAATCTTCGAATAATAGTTATATTCATTTGTAAACAATAAGACAATGGGAATTCCATTAGTTGGATGGTATATATTAGCAGTTACATTACACGACACAGCGAGTAGACGATTAATTATCATCGCTGGATAATTAATACTCCAATATAACAATGATAATTTATAATTGCAGGATATGACAGAAACGGCAGGTGAATGTGAATCGCGGAAAAAATTGGATCTTGTCCGGAGTCATATACTATTGTTAACCAAAACTGAACCTAAACTCGAGCTGATCAAAGATCGTGCCTTAGAGATAGTAGCGGACGACACTTCTGTTATAGAAGTTTTACAATTATGGCAACGAGTGTTCCGTGAAACGTTTCAACAATATCACCGATTGTCAGCACGACTCGTTCAATCGGAAGATGTTACCGCAGCGCTTGGTCTTTGGCAAGAGTATCTTTCTCACGTAAAAGAATTTCTATCCAATAGTGTACCAGGTGACTACAATGGATTGGCAGAGCATAAAAACCTATGTCAAGTTCACAAAAATCTCTTGACAGATCAACATCAATTAACACTTTCAATTCGCGAAGAAGAAGGTCGTGATCTGTCACTCACAGAGCAATTTAATGTATTAACAAATCTCCACAATGAGACCCTCTCCAAGATCATGGAACGGCATGCATCTGTGGAAGATAGACTTGCCGCCTGGGACAAATACAAAATAAATCAAAGCAAACTATTAACGTGGTTGAAAGATATTGAAAGAGAAAGAAGTAAACTCCAATTGCGATTTATCCATCTGAAACGTGTAGATAAAATACTCATGAAAATAGACACGCTGTTGGGACAAGTTCCATTGGGGGAGATGCAAATAAATGCACTCTCAGCCCAGCAAGATTCACTTCTGACCGACTGTGATCAAGCAATTGCTGTATCAATACGCATCGAGCATGCAGCTAATATCCAAAGAATAACCAATCTCCGTGCTGGCTTGGAAACGTGGCGAGATTTCGTGTTGAGAATCCGAAAATTGAATGAACGTCACGTTGATCAAACAGCTGGAATACTCGCTACTTTTCAACAAGTGGAACAAGCAATAAGTACTGCATTCCGTTCTATTACTGATCGAACGAATAATTCACGTCAAGTACAACAGCAATTAGATTCATTGCATCGTTATAAAAACAAATTGATGGAATCTTCATCGGAACTTGAGGCCCTCGAAGTTACGACCGAACAACTTGGTGAATGCCTAAGTCCTTCGGACATGAAAAGTCTCAATCAGCATGTTTCATCACTTTGGCATCAACACGGAGATTTAGAACATCAGATTGCCCTTCTGGCATATAAACTTGGAGAAAGATTGAGTTTGAGATTGGCATGGGACAATAGGAGAGCGAGATTTTTAGTGTGGTTGACGGATGCCGAGGCCAGAGTTTCCAGCTACGACATGACAATGTTGTCAGACACTGAAGACACCATCAGAAAGTTTGAAGTCGAGCTTGATGCAGAGATAGCGTTGAAGCAACGAGAATTCCAGTGGTTGTATACAACTGGCCAAGCACTATGTGCTATTACACTCGATGAGGATAGAGAGACTATCGAGGAATCACTGAATTTGATAAATGAGCGGTGGACCCAGTTGATCAATACAAACAAGACTAAAACGAAAAAAATCACTGATTTGTTGCAAACGATAAATCTTCTGGAGGAAAGAATAGCAAAAATCCGAGCGTGGCTTGGCAAAATTGAAATGCAGCTCACAGAACCGTTCATCATTGAATCCAAAACACAAAGTATTATTGATAACCAGCTCAAGTCCCATGAAATACTGCAAAAAACTATAGAAGCTGAAAGTGGGAATATTGGTGAAGTTTTGAACCTCTGTGAGATTCTCCTGAGTGATTGTGGCGTATGGAAAGTATCATTCAATACTGATGCGATCAAATCAGGTATGCAAAGTTTAGAGAGAAGATGGAAAGCTACGTGTTTACGTTCAGCTGAGAGGAAACGAAAAATTACGATGGCATGGAAACTCATTCAGCAGTTAGATCAAATGGTATGTGAACAACAATCATGGATCGAGAATATTGAGGAGGAATTGACCATAATTGAGACAACCATGGTTGATATTTTGAAAGATAATGTCACTCAAATTCTGTCGAAAGTTGAGAGGATTATCAAGGACATTGATGGGCACAATCCAGCTTTGACAGTTTCTGAACAGAATTACAGCAGATTAGCAAAATGTGGATTGGAACCCGACAATTTACAACATTTGACGGCGAATGTTCGATCAATTTTAGACCGATGGCGAACACTTAAATCAAAAGCTATCTCAATTGTTGGCGTTCTCGAACGTGGTCAAAACGCCTATCGTGAATTCATTGCTGCTCATGGCTCTGCTGTTGTTGAATTGACACAAATAGATGTACGACTTACTCAAATTGAGCATTTGGTTATGTCAGATGAAAGAACTATATCATCTCAAAGCCAACATCAAGAAGCTGAAAATATTGAAAAAGATTTACAAATTCAAAGTAGAACTCTTCAGCGGGCTGATGAATTGGCGTTGATAACGATGAAGAATTGTCATACCAATGAAATTTCAACTGTTCAAGAACTGGTAGATGAATATCAAACACTGTGGCAAAATATTGAATCGCGAGTTCGTAAATTAAAAACTAAACTAGAGAGGAGCGGCAAATTGGAAATCGATGAAGCAATTCAAGTTGAAACTTTAAAATTCGAGCGTGACACTGCTGTTCAAGTTGACACACTTCCAAAACTGATAAGAATGACCTCTCGCGATGCTTATCTGATGGAACTTCAGTCGGCTTTATTGGAGTGTCGGAAGGCCCTGCAAGAATTGGAAGATGCTGTTGCACTTGAACCAATAGCTGGGCCTGGTCTCACAGAAGATGCCAAAAATATTGTAATTATTTGTTGGATATTATCATTGTCACGGGGAGTTTCTATCGCGAAACTCTCAATCATTCATTTATATACTTATTTATTCATTTTTTTCCTATCATTGCAGGCAAAATTAGTCGGAAGCTGTGAATCTACTGTGGAATTAGTCAAACATCTGCATACATTACTTATACAGGATAGGAAATTTAGTAATGAGATTGCTGAGACCACACAAGTTGATGAGCTGACAACGCAATATAACAATTTACTAATTTGTGTTCGATCACGAGAACAACGAGTACGTGAACTGAGGTTAGTAATGGATGAAATTTCATATTGTTCAATCATCAATTCCTTTTTTCAATAATGACTAGATAATTAGTTCATTTCCGTTCGTGTAACTGTTGCGAATTATCAATAATAAGAAAATAAAGTATCCATATTTCAACAGCGAAAGTGGACGGTTGGTGTGTCCTCTCTGTTCACATCGCAATTGGACGCAAGTAGATATCGACTTGTGGCGAGTTGAGAAGTGGCTTGAATATGCCGAAGGTATACAGAGCGAACAACAAACTCCCCCCAGCAATATTGAAGACTTAGAAGATGTTATTCAGGACCATCGCGAATTTCTGTTGGATCTTGACAGTCACAAAAATATTGTCATCAATCTTAATATTATTGGTACTCATTTGGCTGATCATACTGATGAGAATGAGAAAGCCCACGATTTACGCGACAGGCTGATAACAGCTAATAAGCGATGGGACGAAGTCAGTCAGGCAGCAAGAACTTGGCATACTCTACTTCAATCTGCTCTCATGGACAATCATCAATTCCATAGTATCATTAATGAACTATCTAATTGGTTGGATGAAATTGAGAATTCAATAAAAGAAAACGAACCGATTGACCTAACTGACAAGCAAAATATTATTGAGTCAAAATATAATAAATTTCGGTAATTTTTCATACTTTTATGTGAACAATATTTGAAAACATTTCTTGAGAATCCAAAGATGATTTTTTCCTTCTTCTTCATCCGCTTAGGGAATTACAAAGTAATTTGGAGAGATGTGAGCCGCGAGTTCTATCCCTACAAGAAGCAGCCAATCAACTACTCGAAGACCATGTTGAAACACGGAATCGCCTGCAAGAGCTTAGACTGCGATTGCAATCATTACGCAGAATAACTAGATTATATGCCTTGAAACTTGGAACAGTACTTGGATTGGACCCGAGTCAAGTTGGTCTCGTTGATTCATCCACATCGCTAGCCTCCCTTTCACACGATGTAAGTTAACATTAAATTTTAGAGCATGTCTATACGCCATATAGATAATAAGTGAATGAACATCATGCATATATATATATATATATATATATATATGCGGAATGTCCTGGAGCTTATGATTAGGATAGAATAAAGATTCTGCGAGTTGCGCGATGAAATTTCGGTTGCTATTTCGTTGTGTAAAGAATTGTTGGAAATCGGTAGAATTGATCTTTCATAGAAAATAGATATGTCATGTCAGTTTATTAGAACTGATTGGGCATAATTCAGATTGTGTCGTCATAATGTGTGTTCGAATTACACCAAAGATCACTGAAGTTCATATTGACATATGAACTCAAATGGCAAATCTTAGATATTCATGGTCAACAGTTATGGCCCAAAAATTTTTTGCCAAATTTAAAACAATTATTTTTCTCCGATTTCTATTGTCATACCCGTTCTCATTCATGCCCTTATATTTCTTCTCATTCTGATGAAGATAATGTTGATCGTACCAACTTCCAACTTTTTTTTGCACTCGAAAAACGTCGGAATCCCATCAAAATCGTTATAAATATGTACCTATTGCTGTATAAATGCAATGCTTTCAAGTAGTTTGTAGCACTGTTATGTCAGAACCACCAAGTAACATTCTAGATAAAAAAAAAGTGTAGGAAAATGTTACACAGAGCGATATCGTTTGTCTGAAAGCAAAATGACGTACATGACAAATCAAAGTTCTTTCTGACTTCATAAAGCAGTAGAGGCATATGATTTCAACAATGCAGTGCATTATATAACCATTGAATAAAAGTTGTTCTAAGTAATAGAACACCGTTATAAGTGAACGAACATATCGAACATATTTTGATCTCCAAAAGTTTCGGATGATTAATGAGAAACTAGGTAGGTCTAGAATACATCATTTAGCCCGTACATCTGATAGCAAAAAAGAATTAAAACTTTTTGAAATGTCACGTGCGCCCTCCAACTTTCAGATTCATGACATGGCAACGTATGAGTATTAATGTGGCAGACATTTGGCTATTTTTGAAATTTTAAAACACATCAATAGATTCAAGATGGAAAAGAAAAATTAAAGAATGCTCGTGTAGAGAATTTCAAAATCTACACGAGCATTTTTTTCAAATTCCATTATCTCAATTATTCAGTTCTCTATTCATAAACAAAAATGGTTCCATGTCTGCTGAGTTTACACCCATGCCAAAGTGTAGGTTCTTCTTGCGTTTTCATTTCTTTTTATTCTTTATTACCGAATATAATTATCTGAAGCCAATTAATGTAAATTGTAAAATATATTATTCTGTAGCATTACCTCACTTCGCACTATACCTTATCGTTTGTGTTTTTCCTTTTGCTCTATTACAGCTACTCGATGACGCTACGTCTGGAACTTGTGAGCACCACAACTCCGCAATTGAGTATGTTTTTTTTTTCTATACGCTGTCACAAATTGCAAAATTATAATTGAAATTATATACTATGATTCACGATGATTTACATTGTCGAGGTGTAATATAATGTTTTCTAAGAATGTACTTATTTGTTACAGTGGTGACAAAAGCGATCATACGGTAATGGTGCGCGGATGTCGGTTCCTAGGTCGTGTATTGAAAGCTTCTCTACCAATTCAAGCAATGATACTCCTGCTGCTCGGAGTTGCATCATTGGTACCCGCAGCAGAAGATGATTACAAGTGTATGCTTTCCAATAACTTCGCAAGAACGTTCACACCGATCCTTGATTATCCAAATGGTCCTCCACCTTTATAGAAGTGTGTGTATAGATTTCTACTGAAAGCATAATGACGATTGGAAGTAATTTCAATTGATTAATTTTTCGATCTCAGTAAAACGCGCTATCGATGTATAGAGTTTCTGATCCACGCCACTAGTGTTTATGCCTCACTTCAACTCCACCAATATCTTTCCCAATATCCGTCCAAGTCTTCCTACGATCAACTATTTCACTCAATCAGCAGACTAGATTAAGGTTCAAATGTTCACGACTATTATTCTCGGAATATCAGATTGATCACGCATGAATATATGATGTTTGAATATTTTGTTATACTGAGATATGGATTGTCATCATCAGAATAATTGATAAATAAAAAGTCCATTCGATTGATTGTTAATAATAATACTACGGTGATGAGCAAAATGAACGAACGAAACGCAACTTACAATGAAAACAAAACGAAGTCCTGAATTTTCAAAAATGGCGTAAATGTGACATGATGGCATTAACTCGAGTGAACGCTACATAACTACATATTATTATTTACACGGTACAGATGAATTATTATGGCACAGTGAATATCGTAATGTATTTTTGTATAAAAATAAAACTAAACATGTATAAATATACATATGAAATATTATACTATACTCTAGTATAATGTAATAGATTAGAAGCAGTAAAATTATGTTTTATCATATATTTGTGTTCATCATTTCAGCAAAGAAGAATTAATTGGATAATATTTCAAACAATGTTTTCGGAGATATTCGGAAATAAATTATTTAAACTACTGCACATACCATGTAAAAACTTATTACCAGTCTTTCCAAGATTTTCTCATTGATTCACATATGATGATAATAGAAATAATAATGATAAGTAAATAAGTCCCTTACATGATCTCATATGTAATATCACGGTATATATGGAAAAATTAGTATTGATTATGAGCCAGTTGATTTGAGTGTTTCTAATTGTTCAAAATATTCGAGATATAACCTTTGCCATCGTAAATGTCTACCAATGATTCCTAAAGCGTCTGTTAGAAGTTTATGCTTCTTAATACCGAGAATCATTGGGTCCCATGTACTTTTTGAAGCTGTACAATGACTTGGACCCATTAAGTCATCTAAAATAATTCTTAATCTTCTCTCCAAGCCATCTGCAAATAAATAAATATGAGCGATATTATTTGGCAGTACTGTTAGGAAGAAATGAGAGAATCATTGGTAGTTGAATCATCAGTTAATACCTTGGGTTAGTAGAAATGATATCAATGCCATGAACCAATGTACATATTCTTGTGTACTACCTAAAGCCTTTGATGCTAAAAGTTGTTGTTCAAAATAAGAAACAACACTAGAACCGATATGAGGTGGTCTAGGACCCGGCATAATCCCACCCGCAGCACGATTCAATGCTTCTTGCAGAGATGACAATGGACCTCGTGACACTCTTCCTCCAGTTACAGATGACGCACTCTGGGCTGACCAACGCCATATAGGATCGTGACTATCACCAACTAATAACCAAGTACCTGCCAAATACATATAAACATTGAATGAATCAAATTTTTCTCACCAACGAGTCTGATATTGCAAATTGACGGAAAGGTGTTGAACTACATTCACATCTTACCCATTTCTTTGTTGTACATGTATGCTCTTGCATTAGTAAATCCCAGATGGGGCATTCCATTGTACAATGTACAGAATAGTAATGAACTACCAGGTGTGGCTAGATGTCCCGCCGATGTTGAAATTATGAGACGCGATATACTTCCAATTTCCCAAACACGGACTGCACCGCAACACGAAATCACCATCACAGCATTGCCTACTGCATGAACTTTTGCCAAAGGCGCTGGTGGTGCTAATGGTGGCGCAGGGCGTGATCCTCTCGCAGGGTCGAATGTATGTACACTTCCGTCTTCTAGACCTACTACTATTACCGCTGCTGACGCAGCCAACGCAACTGCACTATATCCGAAGTAAAGATCCCACGTCGACTCAGAATCTGTACCCCGAAACACTTGTAGGTGAGCGAAGTTTTGATTGTTCGTCACGGTTACGGCATAATGGGCAGCTTGTTGTGATAAAGAGCTTGATGGTTTTAAAGCTGGTAGTACGTGTACACCAACACTTTTATCGGTTGATAATTTCGGTCTTTTACCCTGTGGGGTGTGATGTACTCTTGGTGCAGTTGTATCGCGACGTTTCAATGCGATTGCTGGTGTTGTGCTGGTCGGTGGTACTGAATTGACTGTTGTGGTAACGTTTGGAGCGACAACATGGTCACGTTTTTCAATGACGATTGAACTCTTAGTCTGTGATGTACTCGTAAATGTCGGTGTACTTTTACAGGTGGTCGAATTCTCATGAGATCCTCCAAGCGTGTCTCTTTGGGTGAGGAATGAAAAAAATAGTTTAGCGCAGAAACAAAAACAAAAAGAAATAATATAAACACAAAAGTTCTAAAATATAAACACAATTTCTAATATATACTCACATAGTTTCTGGTGGAGGAGGTATAAACATTGGTGTTATTCGTCGTCGACCGTCAGATGTCCGTGTTTCAATTTGTTTATTGATGGGGCCTTTAATAGGCGTTGTAGATGTTGAACTTGATGCAGAGAGTCCATTTGGTATTGACTGAGCGACCGAAGACGGTTGACAAGGCGCCGATGGTGGTGGAGGTATAGGTGGTGGTGGCGGTGGTGGTGGTGGTTTCAAATCCAACAAAACTGGAGCTTCCATTACCGTGCAACCGCCTTGGATTAACGGTTTACCGTACAATCGCTCATGAAGATTACACTAAGGGAAAATGCATTGAAATAATTATGTTCATTCGGACCAAAGTCTTGCATATCAACTACGGGTGAAAGTGCAAGGTGCAAGCACACCCATGCACACACTTACTTGTTCGGTAGGATCCAGCGGTTGACCTAATTCTTGACGTGTGAACTCGATGAAGGCAACTGTACCGTCCCAAGAACAAGCAGCTAAGCGGAGACCACATGGCGACCAACTAGTATCAAGAACAGAATGTGTAAACAATTCTTGAATCACAACAAGAGGTCGTTTCAATGATGTCAGCCACACGGAGAGCGAACGGTCACGCGATCCAATCGCAACACAACAGTATTGCTGTGGTTTCGATGATCCTGGCTGTTTTTTCTTCAATATATTGCCATTGAATCTCTGAAAGAATTCATTGCGTTCAATATTTTCAGAATAGTACAAAAAATAATAATAAATATTATGTGGTCGGCATCATGATGAATAAATAAATTCCCAAATTATGTGATGAATTCATACTACACAGGTAACAGCCTTTCTATGTCCAACGAAATCTTTATCAGGTGTCCATCCATCCCGCTCGATTATTTGTGCTGTGGGTCCACCACCATTCATAGCATGAGCTGACACTAGATATTGACCGTCCGGACTCCATGACAAACGCAAAACGTGTGTTGTACCACCACATTCATCGAATGGCTCGGAGATGAGTGTTGCTTCACCCCAATCTGTTGTTCGCCAAACTCGTAGTGTTCTGTCATCAGATTGGGATGCCAAATATTTCCCAACTGGATCCCACGTCACACCTTTCACAAGCCCTGTGTGACCTTTCAATATTGCTACAATAGCAGGAAACTTGGAGGCATCCCACACAATTACACTATTATCTACAGATGCTGATGCGAGCCATGGACTATGCGGTGCCCATGCAAGATCCAATATGTCACCCTCATGACATCTTAATGTCGCGATGCATCGCCAATTTTCCACACCGGTCTTGCCACCAAATATCGTATTCCCACCAACACCACCAGCTAACCTCCAAATCATTATGACTTTGTCATCGCCACCAGATGCTAATAGACCACTTGTACTCCATCGAACGCAATTGACACAAGCTAAAATACATGAGACAGAAAATTTTTAAAGGAATCGTCATTATAGAAACTCATACTAGGATTCAAGATGCAACCTAAATGATTATCCAATTGGCACATCATCTTCGGAATATTCTGATCTAATTCCGCGGTTTCACTAATGATGGGTTCCATATTCCATATAACAACTCTGCCGGAATCTCCACCTGATGAAAAGCACGCATATAATATCGTTAAATCATATATTTCATAATTATCCATCTATTAATTACTATTTTTCAAGTACTACCTTGGCCTCCTGTCGCGAATCTTTTACCATCAGGATGAATATCCACCGAAAATATTGGATAATCTATTGACATGTTAATAAGTTGTTGCATATTTAGTATTATTTCAATTTTGTTTGTCATAAAAAAATGAAATATACAGTAATTATACTCATCAAAATGATATAAACACTTACCATCATGAGTTACCCAATTGGGCTTGACAAGCTTCATTCTTTTGATTCCTACAATTTTAAATAATTTTTATTTTATCAATTATTAAATCACTCTTTGACTATATACCTTACAAATTTCGTCTTGATAATGCCACTTTTTTTTTAAAAAGTGTAAATAAATGAATCTTCTGTCTTATGATGATTATAACCTCTGAAAGTGGTACAGAAATGTATTTACTCGATACCGCTTTTTACATATCATAATTATAGAATATAGGCTGCATACGTATGATGATAGTAAATAATAACTAGCGCCTCAGTGCAATAACTTGGAATCGCAGTGACTCTTTGAACCGGTCAGTTGTCAACCAATACAACCACATGACAAAATTTCATTTCGTGAACAGAGCCCGGCAGAGCCTGTACCACCAGAACTAAAAAGAAATTCTCGTCTTTATGTATACATATATAGTACACGTTGGCTTGGATTTTCTATAGATACCTACACATGACTGTATGGCTGGTATGACTCCCATTATACACTTCACATATAGTCATACCATATATATGTTTCCATAATATATCAGCTGATAATACAGGTAAACAAATTTCGGTGCACATGCTCGAATTTTATTTTGAGATTTTTCATTTTTTAATACAACACCGTTTCATTGTTGTTTTCTTACAGGTGCTTTATACTGTTGCTGCAGACGTATATACCTCTGTGATGAAATTATGTTAACTTTAATAAATAAGAATAAAATATTCCAAAGTGCAACTTCGATTTGTGAGAGAGTACGACATTCAATTATCCGAAATTGCAGTAATGAAAAGGTGAATAGTAATAATACTTAGATGATATGCACGGTTAACAGTTGGGATTAATATAAAGTATAAAATTGCAAAAAAATGTGTAGATCAACAAGATTTATCCCCGGCGAATATTTTCCGGGATTCAACCTACCGGCACAATTCATATTGGAAATTATTTAGGTGCAGTCAGAGAGTTTGTTCGGTCACAAGAATGTGATGAAGATCTAATGTTGAGTATAGTAGACATGCATGCCATGACAGTTCCTCAGGTAATTACGAACATCAGATATTAACAATACGAAATATATTACATCTGCTAGCATATTATCTCTCATATCTAGGTATATCTTCTTGTTCGAGCAGAACGTTGATTCTAATCTAATTGATCGTTTAATTTTCTTGCATTATATATTTATCGTAAGGAAGCGTGGGTCTTGAGGGAGAACATTTACAATATGATGGCGACTCTTATAGCGTGTGGTATCAATCCGGACAAGACCATTGTTTTCCAACAGTCTACAGTACCAATGCACGCCCAGTTAGCTTGGATTTTTGGATGCATGACGACCATGCCAAGACTTGCCCAGTTTCCACAGTTCAAAGAAAAGAGTAGTAAACTGAAAGATGTCTCGTTGGGTATTTTTGCTTATCCAGTACTACAGGCGGCCGATATATTACTTTACAAGCAAGTTATACCGATATTATTCAAATGATGGAGTATTATGTGCTGATTTAGTCAATAATAATTTGCTATGAACGATCTATGGTAATTAATACTGATTAATATTTAGAGCAACACATGTGCCCGTTGGCGAGGATCAACTTCATCATTTGAATTTTGCACAACATATTGTGAATTATTTCAATGGAAAGTTTGGAAATACATTCCCGACGCCGCAACCAGTAATAAATAGTAAGTGATGGTGTTGATACTGAAAATAATTGTAATGAACTATTGTTCTTCCTTCTTTTCATTATAGAATCCAGTGGGCGTATTAAATCATTAAGGGAACCTACTAAAAAAATGTCTAAATCGAGTGAATACAAAAAAAGTGTTATCAACTTGATTGATTCACCAGATGTTATTCGTAATCATATTGTGAAAGCCACCACAGATTTCACATCGGAAGTCACTTGGGACCCTGAATTGCGGCCTGGCGTATCGAATTTAGTTACAATTCATTCACTTATAACTGATAAAACGCCTGAAGAAATCTGCAATGAAGTGAAGAACTTAAATACAGGGCAATATAAAGTCCTAGTTGCCGATGTGATAATTGAAAAATTGACACCTATCCGTGAAGAATATACACGATTAATAAGCGATCCGTCTTATCTAAATGATATACTAAACACAGGATCGCAGAAGGCATCACTGATAGCACAAGAGTGTTTATCAGAGGTGCATGAGAAAATTGGTTTGTCTGGCGGGATATTGTCATCGTACAATTCAAAATATGCAACTTTACAAGAGACAAATTAACAGGATTATTTATTATGGCTATCTGTGATTATAGCAATTGCACATACATGGGCATGCGTGAATAATTAATATGCTATTGGATCCAATCATGTACACAAACACATGAACTGTATTCATATCTGAATCTTATATTTAAATACTGTACATTATTATTCTTCGTTGTATGAACTTCTCATGTCAATTACCAATTTACCTCTAGAGTGACCTAGTAATGCTCTTTCATAGGCCTTGTGTAAATCTCGGAAGGGATACACTTGTTCAACAACTGGTACAATCTAAGAAATCGCAAAGAGAAACAACAGATAATTATTGATATTCAATAATGCGGCTTAGTGTTATCTTTGTTGACGAACCTGTTTATTTTCAACAAGTTTCTGCAAAACGTTGATGCCAGTTCTTGAAGGTGTGAAGAAACCCCATTTCACCGTACCACTTTTGGAGATGGCAGGAATATTGTAGTTTATCAAATCACCCAGGTTTTTGGCTGTACCTCGAATGAACCCATGTTCATCAATATTTTTTAGAAGAGGAGAATTCAGTGTGACATATGTCTTAAACGGGAAATCATTTTTCCGAACATATTCCGGGCCCAAATTGCAACAATCCAGAATTATATCATAGCTGCGATATAATAAATAATATAAGAAATAAAATCCCCGTATACCGATGTCTTAAGCAATATCAATTTCATCTTCCATATCAATTTATCACTCACGGTCCATGGCTTTTAACTTGTGAATTGGCATCATTTTGATTGTAGTCAATAACAGAGTCAGCTCCCAAATTCATTAGCATATTGATTGCATCGCCACTACAGGTTGTTATCACCTACGATCATTCATGAATTGGAAATTTATTAAAGACCTATCTTTTGTTTTTTTTTAAATGGCAAGTGTATTTGATCTTCAAATTCATCTGTAAATGAAAAATTCCTCACCTGTAAATTCCATGCTTTCGCAAGCTGTATCGCCAGCGATCCAACTCCACCAGATCCTCCAAGTATAAGCACGCGTTTGTTTGATGGAGATAAAGGAGATAATATTTTTTCATAGCATAGACCTCCTGTCAACCATAAAGCAGACCATGCCGTCAAACCAGCATATAATATACTAGCCGCTCCAGTATATGACAAATTAGCTGGTTTAACATTCACCTTCATGACAAACAAAATATATATATATAATATCGTATAATAAGATCATCTACAATATGAGTAATACAAATAGAAATATTCGATTACTAGATTGCTTTCCACCACAACGTATTGTGTATGGCAGCCTTGTTGTTCGACAGGGATAACCCCCCAAACTTCATCACCTAAATTCAACCTCGATCCTACATGATGCCCCTTGGATACTACAACTCCACAGAAGTCTCGCCCCGTGGTTAATGGGAACTCAATGTCGCTATTGATATTATAGATTTTTCTCATTAAATTTAAGGTTTGCGATCCGTATCCATCTGGAAGTAAATGTTTCAAGAAATGCTGCATAATTTACTGATGAAGCTGAAATTCATTCAGATGAAAGGAATAATTGCGGAATTCACTTGCTTATCATGGCGATATCAATAGGATTCAAACTAGCTGCGTGAACTTGAACAAGTATCTCGGTAGGTTTGGAAATCATCGGTATGCGTGCATTTGTCAATTGAAGTTGTTCAACACCTCCATAAGCGTGTATTTGCCAAGCTTGCATTCTTATTCCGGGGTCCTTCACCTTTGATGCAACATTTGTGAATTGTTGAATTCTCATAACATCACGAATCTTCTTTTGTCGCCGTTGCAATTTGAATAACACAGTTAGTTTCATCATGACTTCAGCCAATCGTTGATGAAATGGTCAAGATAACGCACACAAACCAATGTAAAAATGTGTTTAACCGCTGTTCATGTAAAAACGTCTTTGTATAATTCATAAACAACCTGAAATATGTAAGATTGAGAGGTAACAAGCTGTAATCGTTCAAGCTCGTCGGAAAAACAATCACGTGCGTGTGCACCGCGACTTGCGCCAATCAGTACCGGCGATGAGGGTAATTGAAGGGGTTCCTTGGGGCCCTTAGAATTTTTTCAGTGATTCCAACATTCTGGTATTGTTCCATATATAACAAAATCATGTGTGAACAATATCAATATAATAACAGAGTCAATTTATTCGATTTTATCGATTTATTTTGCAATACGAAACAAGTTAAATCTTAAGATTTCCTAACAGCTGCATCAATTATGTGCTGATGATTGGTACAACAGGATTCTGTGTTTCTAATTTGGAACATGATTCATCTTGGTACGAACTGCCTATTTATTCCGATGGTATTCAATGAAAATAGCGACCGGATAAAAATTTATTTGGAAATTTGAATCTCACATAGTTGCACATATGTCAATAGAGATTGAACTACATCGTCATGATATTTTTATCTATGTCTCATGGGGTTAAATGATCGGCTATCTTAGTCTTAGTCAACACTATTCACATATTCCCATTCACACTGTTTGATGAATTAATCATGTTATTATTCATGTTTGATACATAAAAAGTTCGTATCCACAATACATTTCTAATGAAACTCGTATATTAAAACTGATCTGCATAAACATTAGAATCCTGAAAATATCAGCAAATTCTCGAGTCTCGATTGCCAAAGTTATCAAGCTTCGTGCTCATTGCTGTTGATGCCAATGAGTGATTCTGATTGTTCCGCTTCTAAATTGGGCATTCTGATACAAAACAATATATATTCAATTCATATTTCAATATCCAATTCCTAGCAAATTAAAGTGGCCAGAAATTAACTATCAAATAACGTTTGCAATGTGCGATGGGAAAAATGAGTGTCAACTGAAATGGAAAGAAAATTAAGTTGACTATAAATCAATCTCGATGAAACCTTTGGATGGGCTCGTTTTTTCTTAATTTGTTATTAATGCTTCGGTTGCCGATGATACAGTCATATCTCAAATGACATCTAGCACTTTGCAAATGTTAATTTCCAGTCAATCATCCATAAAAAAATTTTCAATAAACTATAACTCTGATTGAATTACGTTACAACAGTTCATGTACTGTAGCATATGATTTACCTTGTGGTCCTGTGTTTGCGGCAAACCGATGAATAAATGTACTCTAATAAATTCATAACAGGGTCCCAATCGTCATAATAAGTGAGGAGAGAAATTGCCATAAATGCTACAATTATAGGTATCATGCCGAGGTAGATGATAAATGGATATTCATGCTGTCCAAGCAATGAATCTGCTATCATCGTCATGGGCATTGTTAAACTGGTGGCCAATGTTGCTATTAATGAAGACGTCAATAAGCAAGCCCTGTATTTTTATCATAATCAAAACATCAGTATATTTTTTTGATCATATCAGCATTGTATTATCGTCACATACCATAACCACAAGACTTGGCTAAGTACGGTGCTAATGAACCCATCTATTATTAAGTATGCCCATTGGCGACTATTTGGCCATTCAAACTCTTCCCAGTGGCTGTAATGGAATATGAAGAATAATGGCCATAATAACGTAAAGATAAAGAGGCCCATGAATCCAAAGAATATAGGTATATCCATCCGATTTTCATGCTCGATTTTTCGCTTCAGAAACACAATGTATGTAGCGAAGAAAAAAGTGCTGATTAGAGTTACAATAATGCCTGTTGTTGGTAATACTCCACGTAGAGATTTGACACCTAAGTCTGATGAACCCAATAGTACCTGTTTGAAACAATAAATATTATGAATTTAATTGAATTGGCTCCAGTGATTCAACAGAAGGATTGATGTTATAATAATTACCAATCCAAATATGCTAGACAGCACAGCTACTAGCTTAGACAATGTCAATTTATCTCCATTATTGCTCGGGAAGAGAGTAGCAAGTATCAAAGTGAATAAACTAAATGTAGATGACGATAATACTGTTATGATTTCGTTCTCGATTTGGTTCTTTTGTGCTAATGACTTCTCATAAGTGTAATGGGCTGCAAACAACTAGTTTAATCAATAAATAAAAATAATTAATGGTTGCAATATGTATTTCAAATATTATATATCAGTATCAAATACTACCAACTCACTAAAATGCCAAAGATAAGGGCAATTTTGGCAATTTGTTGCATGGAAAACTTGTGAGCTTGTCGTCGGGCATGTTCACCAGCTCGGATACTCGCTTGATAACCAAGTCTTGCCAGTAATGCCTCCATCGCATCGCTTTCTGACATATGACGAACTTCTGCCAATTTACTAAAACGGACAGCCCGCATACAAGACTCATCACTTTCGGTTCCTGATTGTGAACGATCACAATTACCTGATTTTTTTATGGGTACGAATGTTGGGTCACTCTGTAAAATGCGGCCGAATTCACTGACAAAACTTCCATTAAATGAAAAATATTTGTAATTTTACCAAGCTTGCATTGACGGTGGCAGTGGCGGTATCCGAATAGTAATTTTCATCTTGAACGTCAGGATCAATGAACTATTGGATTAAAAATTGCTTCATTGCATTGATATCTATTTGGATACATCAAGAGATAATACCGCTTCTGATATACATACCATATAATCTGCTGGTTTATAGCATTGATCTCGCCACGGTGGCCATAAACATAAGCCCAACATATACAGTGTGAACATTGACGTTTTGACATAAGTACTGAAGAAGGGTTTTTTCTCAAAAGTTGCCCCACGATATACATACTATAACATAACAATTCGATACAGAAAATGGAAAAATTATAAACAATCATATCATAATTGATTTACTTTAGTGATCTCGGTACTCGAAACGCATATTATGTCAACAAGTAGTAAAACCAAAAGGCCCAATATAAGTCTCTGAGTTTTATTCATAATGGCTGATAGTCGTTGGTGATCGTGATGACAATTAGGATTCTCCCTCGTCATTCTAGACGTACTATGATGCCATAATTCTATGGAGCAACTCATTGGACAAGTATAATCTTGTAAATAATCACATCTATAAAATCATAAAGCTGCAACGTAAAAAACTATAAGTATTTCCGATTCATATACACAAATATGATACATACCTATTCAATTAAATGTAGAATATCATATCAGAATATATTTAAATACATTAAAAATAATGGATGCGCCTTCACCATTCAATATACACGTGATTGATAATTGTGCTCATATTTTGTATATTGCAGAAGAGGATACGTTGATATTCATGTGGTTGATGATTAACGAACAATAACAATTGCATTCTCATTTGATTGGGAGACTTTTCTTCGTCAAGATGCACTCGTGTCACTCACATATTTATCGCACATGTGTATGTATACATACATATATATATTCAACACCTAAATTCTTTCAATTATAAAACCAAAACAAAATTCATAGTGTCATATAAGTAGCAGTATTTGCGTATCAATATCGATAGAGTGTAGTATTATTTCCTGCATTCAGCATTGGCCATTTGTGCTATCCAGTGATTATTATCAAATAATTCAACGTCACCTTTATATATATTCATTTATGCGTACATAATGCCAATAACGTTCCTTTTTATGTATTACTTTTTATATTCCACACACGTAGACGTATGAAGTTGTATTGACAGATCGCCGCACATCTCTCACTCTCTCTCGTGCGCTATTTGGAGATTGATATGAGTGTGTTGGGTTGGTGTGATATGAGGTGAATAATGTGTACATGCGCATAACATAACAGCGCTTGAGTAGTGTTTCTGTAACAGAAACAAAATTACGTAGGTGCCAATATTTTTATGACACGAATTTAAATGTGTTCTTGCGCACTTTTTGTTATTTCAGAGTTCGAAAACTGATTATATTGACGACGATCTGACGTCAAAATGAGGATCGTAAGGGAAAATTATGAATTTCGGATTAATTTATATATATATTTATATCGCTACATTATGTCCAGCCTATATTTTATATATTATTATGTTTATATAGAGGGTAAAAAATATATAAAAATAATTAGTTGAACACAATTTCCATTCGCATGATGTTGCTTATTATTCAATGAATTATATATAGATATATATATATATATATATATAACAATGTCTAACAAGGTCATTGTAACACGAGAGGGTGATGTGACGAAGCAGTATAGATATACAGCATACGTTACTTGTATTTTAAATTATATTCGAGAAAGGGATTTACGGAAGTAGTTCATTGTCTGCCATAATCAATCATCATTAATAGACACATTGCATTTGTTGTTGTATACATACATACATAGATGTTTGTAGTATATATACCCTACAATGAATTATTATCCAGACAAATGTGTGATGTCTTCGAATGCGGTACCAGCGGCTGTTATTGTGCAGTCCCATGAAGCGATATCAGATCTTAACATGGTACAACCAGAGCACCAGGCTACAATGCTAGAATTACCAATGAAAATAATGGAACATCAGCGGATGAATGATGATGACCATCAGCATGAGAATCATCAAAAGATTCATTCGCAGGATTCTGTGGATAATGATTGGAAACGTGATTCATGGAACAATAAGGTAAAATATACAAATTATCAGGATATGATTATCTATATGTTTAATCAATGTTGTCATGATAATAATAATTTAGCTTTTATGTGTGTTGACACATATTGTAACTTGAAGATTGAGTTTATACTGTCTGTCGTGGGACTGGCTATTGGACTTGGTAATCTCTGGAGATTTCCTTATTTATGCTACAAAAATGGAGGTGGTGCATTTTTGGTTCCGTATTTTATTGCACTTGCATTAGCGGGAATTCCCATGTTTCTTTTGGAACTTTCATTAGGACAAATGATGACAATTGGCGGATTGGGTGTATTTAAAATGGCACCAATATTCAAAGGTATTTAATCTTTAGGGTCGAAAACTTGCAAAACGCAAATGAAATGAAATTTTTATATTTACAATTGTATGTTTCAGGTGTTGGATATGCAACGTGTGTTCTATCATGTTGGACAAATGTGTATTACATTATAATTTTGGCATGGGCGCTCTTCTATTTTTTGGTATCATTACGAGCTGGTAATATTGCATAAAATGAATATGCATGTTAATCATAATGACAAACAGAGAATGGTAATGATAATGATAGTAATAATAATAGTAATAATTTTGCAAGACTTACAATGTGATGATACATTAATTATCCATGCATATATGTCTCTTCATATAGATGTGCCATGGAGAACATGTGATAATGAATGGAACTCAAAATTTTGCCGGACTTCTCAGGATATGATGAATACAACTTGTTGGCCAATAACTAATGGCACGAGTAACGTTTGCGCTACTCCAGTAGGAAATGTGAGCATCACACTGCTAAATGATCCAGTAAAAGAATTTTGGGAGTAAGCAATTGGCCTGGCGGGGGGATTGATACACATCTATGTAGTGTAATATCGTAATTGTATGTCGGTTATTTCATTTGAAATTTACAGACGGCGGACGTTACAAATATCAAGTGGAATTGACTATGTGGGTGGAATTAGATGGGAATTGGCTGGTACATTAGCTGTCGTGTGGATAATGTGTTATTTTTGTATTTGGAAAGGTGTTAAATGGACAGGCAAGGTAATACAAAGATAAATAAGTATACATAACGAATGAGTTAATTGATGGTGTTTTGATATTTTATAGGTAGTTTGGTTTACGGCATTATTTCCATATGCATTACTATTCATTCTTCTGATACGGGGATTGACCTTACCCGGTGCAATGGAAGGTCTGAGTTATTACGCAACGCCAAATCTTTCAAAATTGGGAGATGCAGAGGTGTGGATAGATGCAGTGACACAAATATTTTTTTCCTATGCACTCGGTTTGGGCGCACTAGTTGCTCTGGGAAGTTACAATAAATTCCACAATAATGTATATAAGTAAGTGATGCTAAGGGTTCTACACTAATAAGCATACGCAATGCTATGTTAACAATTATGTGAATTGTAAAACATTATATTATAGAGATGCGCTATTGGTGTGTATGGTGAATACTTGTACAAGTATGCTTAGTGGGGTGGTGATATTTTCTGTGGTGGGTTTCATGGCACATGAGCAACAAAAACCAGTCGCGGACGTAGCTGCGTCAGGTATGTATATACACATATGTGTAGCAGCAATATTATTGTTTCAAGCTATATTGTTGATGCATCACATGGATTTGTATGTTTTTTTATTCATGTATAGGACCAGGACTGGCTTTTCTAGTATATCCCTCGGCCGTATTACAGTTGCCAGGAGCACCGCTCTGGAGTTGTCTCTTTTTTTTTATGTTGATTCTCATTGGACTGGATAGTCAAGTATATAATAACATAAGTGCATGTATACTTTGATACATACGTATACGTATGTATATGCAAACAGAGTGCTGTGGAAAATGATTATTTTTATTTCGGTTATATATCAGTTTTGTACAGTAGAGGGTTTCATTACCGCGGCCGTTGATGAATGGCCTCAGCTATTGAGAAAACGAAAGGAAGTGTTTATCGCTATTGTGTGTTTTCTCTCATACTTGATAGGACTTACGTGTGTGACTGAGGTTTGTATCATTCAATTGCAGTTATTTCAATAGATTATTTGTAATTTCCTCTTCTGGGTCCATTGATGTAATAGATATGAATATATACATAGGGTGGAATGTATGTGTTTCAATTGCTCGACTCGTATGCAGTAAGCGGTTTCGTACTGCTGTTCTTGATGTTTTTTGAATGTATCGCTGTTTCTTGGGCATTTGGAGTTGATAGATTTTATGATGGCATACGAGATATGATTGGATATTATCCGTGTTGGTGGTGGAAGATTTGTTGGACTTTCACTACTCCTGCTATTTGTTTGGTAACATTACTGATGTAAATTTGATAAACATGTATTTTGATGCATAATATGATGATGATTGTGGTGAATTTTATGTTTTTAGAGTGTTTTCATCTTTAATATAGTGAAATTTGCTCCGATAAAATATATGGCTTACGAATACCCGTGGTGGAGTCATGTTTTAGGGTGGATTGCAGGTCTATCATCAATGATGTGCATACCCGTTTACATGGTTTATATATGGTATATAACTCCGGGAACTACATCAGAGGTAAATTGTCGATTAATACACAATAATTTGTTAATAATATAATTCATGGAATAATATGTATTTAGAAATTTCGGAAGTTGGTGAGAATAGACGAGGATATGGCAGGTTTGAGAGCCAAATTAAATCCTGTGGAATCATAACTTTGAATGGGATACCGTGGATTTGAATATCGTTGTTTATTGGTAGACTGAAGATAATTCGAGATGTTTATCTTGTTGAATTCTATCAATAAGTTGTTTTTTCCACTGCTCCTCTGATATTGTACTAGCCCATGGGGGATGAGTTTCAGTTGGTAATTTGAAATTGGCCATTATGGATGTCACTTGATTAATTTTGTCGGCATCTAAATGAATGTGATTTGACGTACTGGGAATATTGTTGGGCTGGAGTGGCTGAGGAATTGGTATCGATGATAGCTCTGTGTTTGCTGTTGCTGGCGTCAATGATGTAGATTGATGCTCATGGTCCTATTAATAAAATGATATTGAATGTTTATGGGAATTTTACAGATATAATTATTTGTAACCATGAACGAACCATATCCTCTTCTTCCTTCTCACAATCATCTTCGTTGCTGAAGTTATCATCATCATCATCCTCATCATCATCATCATCGTCTACAGCTGAATCACTATCAGTTGGTTCTTGGGCTAATGGTAAATATCCAGCTGTCGGGGCATGTTCACCTTCATATTCGGATGATTGTTGTGAATTCAGATCATCAAATGCGATGTGAATTGGAAGATTCGATGGTTGCCATGTATGTTGTTTAGCTGGGTTTGGTTGAATAGGCTCCGGGGACATGGCAAAAATATCGAACGATCACTGTGTAACAATTTATAACAACATACACTGAACTATTGTGAAAGTGTAACATAATAAAAAATAGGGCTACGAACACGAAACCAAATTAATATGTAGTGCGTACCACCAATACGAGAGCAATACTGTTTTGACTGGGAGTTGGATGATAGTTATGATTGTCCTGGCTAAAGATTTGGCTTCGGCTATCATCGGATTTTCTCCCCTCACCCAGTGCTACTCCAGTGGCACCTTAAAAAATCTCACTGAAAGGGTCTTTATCACGGAATATGTCGACCCGAATGACTCAACTACAGATGTCTCTGCTATTCATTTTGTTTCTCTTTTGGAAAAGGAAAACGTTCAACTCTGCCGTTCAAAACACAACGCTCGAACGAAATTCCGATCGGTAACTTCTATATTATATTATAGCTCATGATCATTTCGAAATTCATATCAATATGAATTTTCTACAACGTATCATCAGAGTAATAGTATCAATTTCTGTCGCAGATGGCAAGACCTATCGTGCTAGCTATCGACAAGAACTCTACTAAATTACCATGTCCTGCTTTTATATGGACTCGTGAGATTATTCAGGATTTGAAATCCCCTAAGACACCAATGCCCTGTCCCAAATCAAATGAAAAAATAGAGATGACAGGCAAAGAATGACACATAAATATTGTCAAAGAGTATAATTATGAAGGACAATGGCGTAAAAATTCTGAATCCATATATATTACAGTAATTGTTATGTCATCCCGAAAAACACGTACGATTTCACTCGGGAGAGTTAAAAATTTCGAAAGCTTCGCATGATCTATCCCATATTCAGTCCCACCAAGTGCATTTCTCAGTAAATGCGTCGCTGCATTCTCATCTAAAGGTTTTTTCTTTAAACCTTCCTTTCTCTGCAACAACATTTCATTTATTTCAGATAATTTCATGTCTTTCCGTGGTAATTTGAGTGGACTTAATGTGACTTTCCCACTCATATGTTCGCCCACAAGTCGCACTGCCTCTAATGGTGACATCAAATCCCATAATCCATCGCTAGCTATAATCAAGAATTTGTCTTTTGGGGTAAGCCGATGATAAGTTACATCAGGTTTTCCTGTTAGGTATGGCGGAGTGTGATAATTTGGTGGTACAGCCGTTTCACCGAAATATGGCACGACAATTTTATTCATCATCTCCTTGCTCCATTTGTAACGAAAATCACCGAGTGCCCGTAGTGGTGCCAATTGTCCCAACAATCTTTCCATTTTAATCACTGTTTTACTTTCGTTTGATGGATGTTCGGACAATATTCGTTCTACTTCATCACGATTGTCTGTATTGTGCTCAATGTTCATCATTTTCGCCGACCAGCCATCATTCTCTGTTCATTATCAAAAGGACAAAATACATATTACCGAAACATGAACATATAATCTTGATTGAATGTGATGAAAATAAGGATCTACCTGTATGAACACCGAGAACAGCTAGGCAGTCTCCCACACCAGCTACATGGAGATGTGGGCCATCGATATGCGCAACAACGGCAACAGCACCGGCCATTGCAACCGATAATGTTCTTGCTGCATCACGTTTTTCTAATTTCATTAAAGCTTCATTCGATAGATCACGATCTAAACTCAAGAATGCATTCTCTAATGCCATATCCATTTGGAAATCGGACTCAGTAGAACATTTTGACGATTTGTCAGATAGTTCTCTGACAAAAGACAGAAAACTCTCATCATAAATTCTCCCAATCTCTGACACGAATTCGAGATTATCTTCGATCAATTCTAACAGACAATTTTTCACCTGAACAGGATTTTTTTCTGACGTCAGGACTTTGTTGAGAATCTCTGGTGGTAACAAACAAGCTGCTATATAGTAAAATAATCTCTTAGAAATAACTTGTGCACACGCATTGCCACCGTGCCCGTCAAATATTCCCAATAAAAATCCTATAATATAATACATAACCAATTATGAGATCAAGATTTTATCCAAACCGAGTATACATCTTCCAGAATATATCAACTTTCATTACCATTCGTCAATTTACATTTTGCTTCCGATCGAGTATCTTCAACTGGTTGATTCGATGCTAATTGATTCGTATCATAATATTTTATGGAATTTGGACCATCAAATTCTTTGGTGAATTCATTAGATCTGAGGATCCCCGTCACCTATATCAACAAAATAAATTACAAGTGAACACTGTTAATAAGCACGCTACATATACACGTGAATAAATTGTAATGATTTACCTCTTGTGGTGTGAGTCTTGGCAATGAAGTTTGAGATCTAACATAACTACGTCGACTAATATATTTCCCGAATAATCTTATATCAAAACATTTGTTATTAATAAAAATATTACTGCTCCGTGATATCATATTACTATATTTACTATATATCTACTTTCGCGAATAATTTCAATGACTATCACAAGTGAAATCATTGCTATCCAACATGACATGCATCGTGCAAGGAGATGGCGATTTTGAGGTTAGGAATAAAATTGATCAAAAATCTATTTGTAACTTTGTTTAATTGCAATGTCGATTGGTCCAATCAATTGAAATTCATCTATTTGTGGCCTTTTCCATCATCACATGTGTTGTCATTAATCAAAGATATTGTTTAATTCATATAAACATATTCATTATTTTTTTGTTTTACTTTACCGACATGAGCACATCTACGATATCAACATAATAAAATATAAAATCCGAGGGGTGTTCAAACAAATACATAGCGGTATAATGTGGCAGCACGGGACCATAAATTTGTCGCTTCGTACCGGAAATCTAACAAAAATAAAATAGAAACACCAAATTCATTGTGATCAGCTGATTTCCGATCCAAAACAAATATGCAATTTAACATAAAATCATAATTAATATCACAAACATTGAAAATATATTGGGAGCAAAATAAAATTTTAAAATTAATTTTCTAATTTTGGGATTTTCATTTCATATTTTTGATTGAATGTGAGATAAAAAAAGGCGGAAAAGTGGGATTATACAATAGCGATTTCCCGCGCTTCATGTAAGCCGTGCACACATCCGCTATTGAGGCCAGTATGATCACACATTTGATATATGGGCAATAGTCATAGTGGTTGTAGGATTATTTCGAAAGTTATCCAGTACAAAAGCACATTGAATTTTAATAATTTTGAAAAGTTTTGTTACATTCAAGCACAATCCTTACCTTGTCTTTGTTTATTTGAAAATTTTATTGCTATTGAAATGCCTCCAAAACGAGGTCGTCCTGCATCAAAGGTGAGTTTATCAATTTCAGACAACAGAAAATAGACATCCATGAAATAACCATTATCTATCTTTAATATCTGATATTTATGATTTTAATTTTTTGTGTGTGCTTTTTCTTTCATATCAATTCATGATACCAGGACACAAAGCAAAAAGTGGCTGATGTTGAAGATGATGCCCCGATTGTGGAAAAGAAGCCGGCTTCTAAGCGAGGACGTAAACCTGCATCAAAATTGCCATCTGATAATGAAAAAGCTAAGATGATTGTGGATGACGTTGATGATGATGATGATGATGATCAGATGGAAGTTGAATTGAATGAACCGAAGAAGATAACCAAAAAGCCGATACGAGGTGGTGCAAAGAAAAAGGAAGTCCCGGTACCAGACGATGTCGAACCCAAAGTAGTTAAGAAGTCAGCGAGAAAACAACGTGCACCAACTAAAAGGAAAGTTCAACAGGAAGAGGAGGACGAAGAGGATGAGGAAGACGAAAAGGAGGAGGAGAAGGAATCTGAAGTCGTAGGTAGGAAACTGAAAAGTGCAGCCAAGAAGAAAGTTGATGCTCCTGCTGAAATGAAAACTGATGATGTACCTGAGTCACACTCGAAGGGAATGAAAAAAACGACCCGTACTGCAAAAATAGTTGTAGAACCAACAGATGAGATGAAAAGTAGTAATGATAATGTCGATGAGCCGCCATTAAGAAAACGTCCCATAGAAGTGAAAATGAATCCAACTGAATCCGATTTAGATGCAATCGATTATGATTGCGACAAACTCAATAGTAAGGGCGAAAAGTATGATCTGAAAATTTGTTCATGGAATGTCTCTGGTATTAGGGCATTAATAAAAAAAAATGGAATGGAATATTTCATAAGAGAAGATGCTGACATCATAGCAATTCAAGAAACCAAATGTGACATGCAAAAATTGCCAGATGAAATAAAAATTCCTGGATATAAGTATTACTTCATCGATAGCGAAAAGTCTGCTTACTGTGGAGTTGCATTGTATTGCAAAAATGATTATGTTCCAATTGATGTAAAATATGGTATCAATAATGCAGGATTGGATAAAGAAGGGAGGCTCATCACAGCTGAATTCGACGATTTTTATTTGGTTAATGCTTATGTGCCAAATGCCGGACAAAAATTAGTAACAATGCCGAAACGACTTGAATGGGATAATATATTCAAGGCATACGTGAAAAAATTGGATGAAAAAAAACCAGTTATCATTTGTGGCGATATGAATGTGGCACATCAAGAAATTGATTTAACAAATCCAAAAACTAATACGAAAAATGCTGGATTCACTAAAGAAGAACGTGACGGAATGACTGCTTTGCTGGCAGCAGGTTTTTCCGATACATTTCGACAATTATATCCGGATAAAACTGGGGCATACACATTTTGGTCATATTTCGCCAACTCTCGGAGCAAGAATATTGGATGGAGATTGGATTATTTCATCGTTTCTGAAAGAATTAAAGATACCATCTGTGATAACGTAATCAGATCAACAGTCAATGGCAGTGATCATTGCCCCATTGTGCTATATGCTAAATTGTAATGAATGAAATAGAAGCCTACAGTATCCTGAATTTCATGTATTTGAATGTTCCCTTTTTTTCCATAATAAATATTTTCTATTTATAATAAAAAAATGTTGCCTTTTTCAATCATGCAATTTTGTCCATCATCCACTTCTCCATTCGATCATATGTTTGTTCCTTGTTGGTGTGATGAAACAAATGAAATTCAAAATTGAGAACAGAACTTGTGTCGCCATCTTAAGCATAGAATCATCTAAAGCCTTCATGAAACACACACTTTGTATCCATCAAACTCACGTTCCATTATTGTATATATACATAACAATATAACTTCATTTTTCAAGAGAAGGAAAACATTGTTCAAGCATATTCGTATATGTGTGGTTAATTGTAATATCACTAAAGAGTTATGGAAACTGAAGATTCAGTTGATTCCGATCAACTTCGTGCAACACTGGAAACATATAGAAAGTTGGCAACTGATTTTACAAACCATGACACAATTTTAAAGGTCAGGAGCAAATCCAAAAGCTTTTAAATACTCATTTTTATGTATACACATATATATATATCGTTACATATTTACGTTTATTTTCGTACTTGTGAAGATAACAATTATTTACAGGATAGAACAGTTCTTTCTTATTTAGCTTATGTGTTGGAAGTACCTGATCCCGAAATAGCAGAATTGGCATTAGAGATTCTTGAAAATTTTACAAAAAATGTTGAAAATTATGTTCACATAACCTCAACATTTGGTGTTCGTGAAGCTCTCGAAGCAGTAATAAATAAATATTGTATAGATGATCCTCTATTAGCGAAGCATGCACAACATGTTAAGGATGATATTGAACGTATGAAACCGCCTATCTATAATTTAAGAAGTAGATGCAGAAGAGTAATTGAACCAAAGAAACTTAAGACTCATGTTATTGTACTTCATGTCAGTGGATTGTTACCAGTAAGTTTTGTGTCATATTATTTATGAAGTTCACAAAGAGAATTCAAAACTTTGAAAAATGTTCAACAATGTATGATTTGAATTTTTCCAAGGAAACTAAAGCCGAATTAGAGGCTACATTGATACGGATTGAAGGTTTGATATCTTTAGTATTGGATGTCGAACATCAGCGGGTCACTATGAGAACTTTGGCAAATGTTACTGCTAAATGTATAGCTGAGGCTATTGATGATAATTCACCAAATATGGAAGCTAGATTAGTAACCAGGAATAAATTCAACCAAGAATTCCTTGTCAAATTGGTACGATAATAGTTTGTCTTTCAATCTACATCAACTCAGCAGTAAAAGTCATATCGGAAATTGTTTTCATTATCGTTACTCTTTTCTCTCTGGTACAGGTGAACAATGACAATGGCGATTGTGAAGATTTACCTGATTATTTACCAGAAGATGAGGAGGAACCAGATGAAAAAGAAGGGGTTGTTTCATTACTTTCGGGATTGAAGCAAAGCGCTTCAACATTGTACAAGTCCACCGCTGAATTTCTGCACAATTCATTTTATTGGTGAATCTCTTGATTGGATTATAATATCCAATCGCTTATGAATTATGTCCCCATAAAAAGCTACATACTATGAATTCAAAGTAGCTTTATATATACTGACAGAAGAGGGAAAACATGAAGAACATGATCTGGAGAAGATTATTTTATTCGCAGTTTACAATATTTTCGATGATGAGAAGATATTTGCATATTTTTTCTCGTTTCCCTTGTGAATCAATTGTTTCATCAATAATCATGTCATTTATATTTTAATTTTATAATACAACTTTAATAGGACTTGGTTATCTATTTTTATCCACCATCAATCATGATAGCTGAGTGATTTATACACAATCTCTTTATCCTCTACAATTTCTTGAACAGTATTATTGTGCTTGTTGGAGAAATTAATCTCATTATGAAACTCTGAGAATGATTCGAAATTGCATTTTTTTTTGTTTGATTGAAATATACTCATCAATTGTAAGAAGGCTGTGTGAAAACTTTAGGTGTGCATTTAATCACTTTTTATTGAGACAAAAAAAAAGATGTATAATCTCCGTTGCGACAAACAAAAGTGTATTTATTTGTATATGATTGTGTAACATATGTTTGTAAGACTTGGATTTCTGATCCTTGATGTTATCAGTGTCATGTATACTCATTATAGTAGATCAAATTTATCTATGAGTGGAAAATAAAAAATGATGATTGCATCTTATTGTCGCTATACGTTTGTTTTACTGCTGTTCATTGTGGACGTTCGAAAGATTAGTTATTCTAAATGGATAGAAAGGAAATGAGGGAGATGTCTAAAACTAAGTTTTCATCGTTCTCATCTATGTTCGAAGTAACAAAATTACCGTTGTACAGATTAGATTTAATAATTTTATGTGTATACATTATATCTGACATAATTGAACTGTACTTCTAAACAAAAAAAAAAAGATGAACCAGAAGACTACACATATTTGCCAAATTTGATTTTCGATATATTCTAAAACATGCATGTGAAATTACTACGATATATATTCACGGATTACAATGACGCATCATATTCCGGTAAATTTAATGTACAAATTGTGATTTTTGTATTGTCGGAATTGTAAATGCCTACGAAAGATAGAAATGGCAATAATCATATTTCGTGTTTTATCCTTCCATTTTGTATTGTTTTTATAAGGCATTCGAAATTTCAAAGCAGGTACATTCAAATGTTCATAAATGCCTTCTCTGTTTTTCTGCTCGCCAATTTCATCATCAATTTGGAGTTTATCAAAAAGCATCCAATTCATATTATTTCTTTTTCTTCCAAATAATATTTCAAGGCACTCCAATATATGGAATTTCATTTAGTCAATAGAAGTATGAAAATTAGAGCAATGCTATTTACTTGTACAGATAAATATACTCCTTACATTTATGAGATGGGAAAAAAATGTCATTTCAACCGCAACTCTCAACTCTTGTTTCCCCATCCTCTTCCTAACGGCTCTGCGTTATTCAATTCTTATACATTAATTTATGTTTTATATTTATAGTATTGCGCAAGTATGAATTCGTCGAAGAAATTCGTTTTTTTAATTTTATATATTCTAAATCTTACACAAAGTTTGGGCGGCATATGAGTTTATATATATCAATACATGTATATAACTTTCTACTACACATCATTCAAACAATTAAAAGTAAGCTCTGCTGCAGCTCAAATTGGAATATTGAATTTAGGCGTTCATGATTTTGTAATTTTCGTGAAAACTGGGAATAGAACTATCACATCAATGATAAGAAAAAATGATAATATGTCGATTTTGTCTTTTGCAGCATTCATCACTTCCGTAATAAAAATATTACATTTGATCTATTCATCTCAAATCAACATGAACGTGATCACACGAGAATTATATCTCTCCAATGAAACGAAAAATAAATTAATCGTTGAATTGGTACTTCTATTAACGTATAACGAACTGCAGACACGTCAAGAGATCGTGGGAAACGTCTATTTACAATTAAGATTCTCACCATATTTCGGCAATGGTTGAATATATTTTGTACAAATACATGTATGAGCAACGGATAAATGAGGAAACAAAATGAAACAGAGAAGTCAGTGTACAATTCACTTACACTGCTTTTGATGAAAGAAAATCTTTTCATACTATTTAATCCTAATATAACTACAATTTAAACAAAATATTCACAAAGAACACTTTCTTACTCGTCTTCCGAATAATTTAATCTTGAATAATCATAATTGCTTGCACTTTCTAAAGTTTGGACATTGACTATGCCACTATTTTATGTAATGAGTTTTTTTTTCGTTTAGCTTACGTAAAAGTAAATGACATCAAATCATTTTCACCGTGTATAGTGTGGATCAATCAATTATTTACAAAACAAATTGATCATAAATTCACTTTCTGGTATACTGAACTATTTACATCTTAATAATACTAATTTCTTCTTTAGAGTACATAAAAGACGCATTCAACTTCTACCGCTCTAATTAATCTCATTGTCGTTTTGTTTTGTTTTTGTCATTGGCAAATAAATGCATGCATAACATTTAAAAAGTAATGGGTGTACTCATCAATCGTTAATTTTATGATGAATTGTACACTCTGCATCCATTTTGTTAATTTAAGAACTGACTGAACCTTCGTCTGGCGTACTATTTAACCTCAATGAGATACTAATCTCGATTATCAAATTGCTGATTAATACGGCTAGTTGCTATTCGATAAACCCTTTGACTGTCAGGATTACTCTCAAGTGTTGATGATTGACTTGACGGGGGGTGAGAACATTCTTCTGTATTCTCTTCATCTGATGCTGCTAAAATTCGGTCAACACTTATGAAATTGTGTTTAAATCTTCGTATACGACAACCAGGTCCGATGGGTCGTCTTGAAACACTAAAACAAATTATATTGAAATGAAGTTTTGATAACATAACTAAAAACCAAATTATTTTCATATTATTCTACCTTCGACGACGTAGCGAATAGTTGAATCCATAATTTCGTGAGGAATCTTTGTCTTCGTCCGACCACCCATCATCGCATTGATCATCGTCATCATCATCATCCCCATCATCTTCGTCATTATCGTCATTTTGTGTGTGCTTTATTTGTTCCTCATTATCATTCTTATCCTCCAACACGACTGCGCCATTCCTTGGAACACTATCTTTGTTACTTCTTCGTGATTTTGAACGACGTATGATTTGTCCTTGTTGATCTGTCCGAGCAATACCTCCACCAGCAACACCATTTACTGTCATTCCAACATATTGCGGTGGCAAATTGGTCACATCTTCTTTCATTCGGGCATATCTGAATGAAACATAACGAAAAGAATATAGAATATGGGAATTCAATTCACCGATAGTATTAGTTTGCAATTATAGACGCAGAAGAAACGATAAAAATTACTCTCAACATGTATAGAGTGTACGCATATGAATTTTGATGGTGAATCTGAATATTTTTTCTATTTCGACTCCATTCAATTATACTATGGTAATGCATTTTTAATTGATATCTTTATGTGAATATTTCAATATAAACTGAGCAAATAAATGCAATATATTTACCCATGAATAATCATAGAATTGTCGCCATTTCCATTATCAACCGGCGATAATAATCTATTGGCATTAATGATCTCCGATACTTTTCGTCCAAGTGTTTCCAGATTATCATCATCGCTGCAATCCTTGAGCCGCTCATTACCATTATGTGGTTCGGGACTTGAACACAAACTTGTTGGCATCTCACCCAAATCAGTTGTATCATCATTTTTCTCCGGAAAAATATTGCCGTTAGTTGACTCCTCTGTATCAGTAATCAATGAAGCACGTTGTCCATCAGGTGCATGGAAAAATCGTTCGCGTGGTGGGGAATTCAATATGTTCCTGGATTTATTTTGCGAATGTGAACTAAAACTGGTTGATTCAATTAAATCATCGGCGATGGTGGTAATCTCTGTTTGTGTTTGATGATCAACATATTTGATTGAGTGTTCACCACTGTCACGTTCACGATGTGGCGAAGCGCGTGGACTTGACGTTCCAATACTACCCGACCCAACACGCCGATGTCTAAACTTCTTTTGCTTAAAACTACTATTATTCGTAGGTAATAAAACAGTCTCTAATTGATTTGTCGAAACATTAATTTGAGTACAAATTGTTGCTTTCACTGGTGATTGGGGTGAATCCAAGGGCGATGAGGGAGTTGTTGGTGTTGTGGAACTCGATTGTTGATGAGCATGGTTGTTTCGTCGTCGATGGAGCCGTTCTTGTGCTTTGAGTAATGGATGAACGAGACGTTTTTTACATTGCTTGTAACCCGATTGTTGTTCTCTCTTCGAAACGTCACGCTCACGCTGCTCCAATTGAAACATGACTGCACTCAATTCCAAAAAAAGGTTATTTGTTCGTTCCAGTTTCCTCTCATAATGTTCTCGAATATCTTGTGCATGTCTCAATTCGTCTTTGCGTCGACGAATTAAATCTGCTTCAAATCTTGAACCATTCGAACTATTTGTCTGCATTTGTTTCATGTGTGATCTAATTTCTTCTTTCCACGTTTGTTGAGCCTTGAAATATTCATCAGAGTTCGTTGCAAGGACTTCAACACCAGCAATACTTAAATGCATTTCAATATGACCGAATGACGGACGATTTTTTGGTTTTTCTGCCCAACATTGTTTTACAAGTAATTGATAACCCGTCGGCCAACTGGATGGTATTGGAAGATGAAGTGAATTATTGCCAACTCCCCATATAATTGCAGATGAATCTACATCTTTATATGGAATTTCACCGCTCAAAAGTTCCCACAATACTACACCGTATGACCAAATGTCAACTTTCTCTGAGCACGGTTCGTTACGAATTATTTCGGGTGCCATCCATGCAACCGTTCCAGCGAAACTCATCTTTGTACTTATTTCATTCCATTCTCGACTCGTACCAAAGTCACTGATTTTTACAACTTCATCACGTCCTATCAATACATTTGGACTCTTCAAATCTCTATGTATTATTTTGTGTGAGTGAAGATACGTCATGCCGTGAGCAATTTCCTTTGACCAATTGACTAAACGTTGTGGAGATATTTGTTCGCCAGCTCGCAATAAATCATATAGTGGACCGTACGGACAATATTCCATAATTATACAGTAACACGGTGCTTGTGTACATACACCGCGAAATTTAACAATATTGGCATGATTCAACTTCCGTAAATGTTTTATATCAGTCTCTCTGGGTTCTCGTACTTTCTTAACAGCAACTATTTCTTTGTTTAGTATACCACTAAATACTGCGCCCTGAGCACCAGATCCCAACCATTGCAGTTCGCTTATTGATTCAAACGCAATTTCCCAATCATCTGTTGAACAATATTTGAAGAGAAATAGAGATATGAAAGATATATAGAATATATGGATAGCTATGTTAAATATCAATTGTGTGCCATTGTTCGTACCTGTAGCTCCTTTAATCTTTTCGTTCACTGTAGCTTTCGATAGCATTGCCCAAAATGGCCTCATACAACCAAAAAGTCCATCCATCCATGTGAGTTTTTGTGTATCCATCGTACCGCTATTTGGATTTGATACTTCTTCCGAGCTGACATCACTCTTTGAATCACTGGGGAGATTGAGTACAGTTTCGGTTTTCACTGCTTGGCCATCTTTTATCATCCCCGTTGTTATATTCGTTCCAACAGGAATTCTACCAAGTTGTCCGAGTTCCTCTTGTATACATAGCATACTACAAAGAATCAAAAAACCATAAAAATTCTTCACATTCACATAATTTCTTCAAAATCATAAATTTCAATATCAAACCCAAATAAACAAAAAGTTCTTTTTTTTCTCCTTAAAGAAAAAAACAATAAGAATATACTCTTATTCCATTATTTTCATCTTTGAGGTTATCTCACCTAGATGAAACATTGTCCGACGTTTGACGACCAATTGAATTTTCGTCGCGCTCCTTTTTGATACACAATCGTGCGAGTACCATTTTGACAATTTACAAAACACATACGTTCCACGTTTCACACACAACGCATTGAATAATAATAATAATAATAAGAATAATAATAATAACAACAACAATAGTAATGAATGTAACAATATTTCATGAATTTAAATAGCACATTTGCATCAATTAATCGAAAGTGAACAACAGCACTTCAATCCAATTGTTCATTTTTTTCTTCTTTTCAGAGATCAAAAAATTGGAATCATTGACTGAGACGTATTTCATTCATGATGCAACAAAACACAGTTCTACATATGTATACGAATATTTGTATATACAAATGATCAAATAAGAGAGTTTGAATTGATTTGAATAGAAAATTTTTTCTCTCCACAACAAGATCAATCTGGGAAATTCTGACTTTAAACTAACGTCCCTGTTGTTTAATTTCTATGCAATTCCTCTTGGAGTTTTTGGAAGATACTAGTATATAGTGATACATATCTATAATCCCAAGTAAATATGTATCACTTGGTGAGTTCCTTTCCCACCTTTCATATAAACACTCTCAATCTCAGTGTCACAATTTGTTTACGTGAAATATTTTATCCCCAAACTAATTTTCCTTGGAGAATGATAAATTCAAAGTAGCTCGGAAATTTCGTTTGTTCCAGCTTTTATTGCACTCCATTATTGACATAAAGGTATAAGTGTGTATATGAATGTGTTAGAATGACGGCGTCGAGAACGAAGAGAAAAAAAATTAAACACGTGTAAGTGTCTATACATATATACGCGTATTTACAATTTGGATATTATATTGTATGTGTGCAAATATTGGATTATTGACTACAACGCCAACTGCCACGAAATATTCTAAGGAATGCAGAGGAAAAAGAAATATAAGAATAATCATAAAAGAATAACAATAATGTAAGAAAATGAAAGGAATGTACCGAGATCACGAGCATTGGTATGATGAATTGTATCAGAGTTGAATATTTCGTGTTTAATTTTGAATAATTTACGCGCGCAATATTATTGTTAGTTAACAATACATTCATGAGATGTCGCGCTATTTCCTTGTAATTATTTAAATTCGAAAAAAAAATCGAATGCATTGTTTATGTATAATTGATTATAATTAACGTTTTATTACTCTCATCCAAAATTTGTTACCTATTAGTAAACACATGTGTCTCAGTCTGTGATGTTGATAAGGCTAATGGATTCACAATAATTCCTGATGATGATGAAGCTATCGGTGATGATGTTGTTGAAGGTGATGATTTCTTCTTCAATTGAAAATCAAATCCATAACTATCATGAGATCGACTCAATTCTGTTTCAGCTCCTGGAGTTCTCATTTTGATGTTTTATTTTTATATTCGTCTGGGTAGAGAAGATTTTATATTCTTCAATGTTATTCCAAACTGTAACAAAAATAAGAATAAATGATTATTTACATAAATATGAATGAGAATATTATAAGTTGCTTGTATAATTGGTAACATGAAGAGAATCACTCATATTTATACATAATTAAGTTGATTTTATTATTTTTTTTTCGTCTTATTACCATAAATAGAAACATAGTAATTATGGTGTTCCATAAATTTCTGTGAATTCATCAAGTCATAGGAATTTGGAAAGTATATATAAATACACATGTTCTTTATATCAGGTAAAGGTAATATGGGAGGCATAAATTCGGTGAAAAGGAATGTGAGGAGGGAACCTGCACGCCTCAGGGCGATGAGTCATTCACATACGATATTAAAAACTAGCTCGAAGCCTAATGCAAGATGCTTTCGGACGATATCTATCTTCTTACCTGCTCAGTCTATTGTATTATGAAGGAGTTGATAATGAAAAAATATATAAGGTAATATTTTATATAACTTTTTACTCTGGAAGACAATGAGTGTGTTGAAAGAATCATTAGAATAAAAGAATAATAAATAGACATAGGTTTCATAGGAATGAAGATGAGAATTCAGGCATTGAAATCTCTCAGGCCAATGCCACGATTGAATTATGTAAAATAAATGCCACGCTAATTTATGTATTATTCGTGTAATATATGATGTGAACAATAACTAATTTTTATTATGCTCTTGAATAATGTTGAAGCATGAATTGCATGCTGATATTTGGACTTATATGAGCGAAAGGAAGAAAATGAAATACACACATTTATATGTGCATGTGTCGATGTGTAAACTATCTTACTGTTTTTATGTGTGTTCCCCTACAACCGCCCTCATTTATGGTTTTTTGTTTGCTGTCGTGAGGGAGGGAAAATAAAACATGCGGGGCGAAACATTAGAATCAGAATGCATTTATACATATATTAAATGCAATGTTCCAAATATTTTTTGAGAGTGAAAGGATATGCATGGGTGAGTTTGATATTCAGAATAGTTTGAAGGGTTGTAGCAGTTTGATTAACATACCTTATATCAATTTTTATCATCAATTCAAAGCAGGAATTTAGCTAGTAATACTGTCGAAAAATGATGCGAATGATTCAGTATTCAATGTCAACTCTCTATATGTAAACGCATAAAGCATATCATGCAGAATTTTACGTAGTTTTGCAGTTAGAGAATGAACTGTACTTTGATTTTCAGATAATTTGACAATTTTAACTGTTGGATAGAAGAATTAATGGATATTGTATCATCGAACTCTTATGCAGTAAACAGCAATACGACAATACATAAATTATAAACACGCAAACAAAGACGATTAAATGGATTTATGATAATATTTTTAAATTATCACATGAATTACCTATTCGAATATATATAAGTTCTCATGGAACTCTCAATTGGTCGAAATTTTACTTCATTGTCCAGAATCCCCCTCATATAGACGAGACGAATATACTGGTTCGTCGCTCGAATAACACATATACACAAGCAACCGAACAAAACAGTATGCTCAACACATATATGTATCAATACAAGTCAAAAAATTTCACAGTGCATTCACATTTGACGTCAAACCGCATTATCACACTGTAGGAATGCTCATAACGCGGAAGTGTAATATTTCTGGATATTTTTTTCTAATTCACATCCATCGTTTGTTATTTGTACACAGTCTGGACTTTGTTGAAAAAATCAAGGTCTATGAACACAACATTGCTGACACAATTTTTCTGCAATTCATATAATGCACATTCAATATACATTCACTGTATATTATTAAAATCCAATATATATTCCGTGAAAATAATTGTGTATATAAACACAGCATTGGCTCCTGAAAAACGTCAATGATTTTATTCACAACGAAGCACTCAAATAAATAACATCACTAAATCAATCTCACGCGATGGAATTATCCAAAATTCACATACACAAAGCACCTGTGTATTTTCAATATTTTATTCCTTTCCATTGAAAGAAAAAATTAATAAGTACCAACTCGTAGTCACAGATGTGAGTGCTAGTTTGAGAGTAGCTACAAAATGGTGGCGTATATTTCAATGTGTGTATGTGTATTTTCAGGTGGAGAGCTCGGTCAGGGACTTCACCGCGTCTCAAGGTAATCAACTGAATCCTGGGTTCAATATTTTCCTTTTACAGCCACACGAACAAAATGTATGGACGTATATGTCTATGCCAGCCATTTACTTTTGCTCCAAACCACAAGAACAAAAAAACTTTTCACATGAAAATTTTTGGTTTATTGAAAATTCACCGCAGTATCTTCACCTAAAATCCAAGCCGAAGAGTTTTTCTTTAATTAAATGCAAACAGCACGATTAAAATAGAAATGTTGAATATTTTTATTTTCAGAGAATGAATTGTGACAGAAAAACAAAGAGAACGAGACTTTATTTTTGCCTTGTGTGCCGCTTGTAGCAAGCGACGATGTATCGCACCCCTGTTACGAGGACGGTGGAGTCAGTGGAAACATATAGTCTGCAATAAGGGTGGGCAAGTGTGTGTGTGAGTGTGTGGATATATATGTTGGTGGTGAATTATATTGACGACCATGATGACGACAATGTGTGGAGAGTTGTTGGTTCACTTGTATAGAGAGAAAGCAGTGGGGGCGCAGAGTATATCAATGTGTGAGAGTGCAGTGTGAGGGAGTTGATAGCAAGGAAAAGAAGTGAGAGTGAGGGAGTACGAGCTAGGAAAATGGAAGAGTGGGAGATATTGGATCCAGGGCCGGACAAACCTATCTTTCTTCAGCTTCATTCCATTCAGATAAAATTTTATCAAAGAGGAATAAATGAGAGTTTGAAGAAAATTGATTTTTCCCTTCGAATACATTTCAAGTTTGTATATTGAAAAATATTGGACTGAAATACTTCATTCAAATATTCGTGATTGTCTAAGATATTCTCAATTTTAATATTTTTCATAATAGTATTGATATTTTGGCATGAAGGATCTGCGGGAATCTCGCTACGAAATCACAATCCCCTGGGATTTTATTCACCCTCACATTGCTAAGTATTGTTAAATTACTGAGAGGCAGAGTTAACTGATATGACCTCTGGTTTTTGTACTTTCAACTTTGACTTGGATCAAAAGAATAAAATAGAGGGATAATTGGAAAACAATGAAATAATCCTAGTTCTATTGATTGTCGTACTTCTGAAAATTTGGTAAAGCAGTTGGATTTTTTTGTTACATGAATAGAAATTGTTAGAGTCTGAAAATCTGGTAAGATTTTTGCCTTATGTGATGGTCCATCACTGTTGAAAAATTAAAAATCATATCAATCAAGCATGTAGTTAAAAATAGTCGACAATTTTCCAACATCACACTCTAAATTTAAAATCATGATTTATCTGTATATATATACATTAATTTATGTATCTACAAGGGAAGAATATCCTCATTGATTTTATATTTCAAGGTCAAGATGATTGGATTTGTGGGGATGACACAAGTGTATGTAGCTTCTACGAAATTCGCGCGCTATTTGCTTCTTAACTTAACCAGGGGATTTGTAGGAGCGTGCGTGGGCGTGCTTGTGTGTGATTACGTTTTCATATCACGAGGGGTCGATTCGCTTATGACGTCACAATAGTGAAACACATGTATACATTCCGTGCGTTCTAATAATAATAAAATAGATTGGGGATGAATACGTAGAGCTGTTAAGTCACCGTTGTTGGCCGAAAATCTATGCGATAGCAACGAGTGAGGGTGGTAACTACGCGCAACTGTTCACTGATTCGCCAGTCCAACGGCCTGGAATATATTCGATCGCCGACCAATAATAATTATTACTATATATATGTACATATGAATTTTTATCTCAATATTATCGATGTAGAGCATAAAAATTAATTTGTTTTTATCTGTAATAGTGAATGTAATACCTTTTGTTTCACAAATTTTTGTAATTATTGTTGAGATGTTCTATTTTAGCGAAGGCACGTAAAAAATCATCATCCTCCAGTCCATGTGTTCTATATTGATGTAAAAATGCACCGTATGTATATGAATCCCAAGCCTTGGTGATAATATTATCCAATGATTTGTGGATTCTCGAATTATTCGTAATAATCGATGAGAATTTCATATGATTTAATAAACGGCGTCTCTGATGAAAATGCGTAAATCTGTCGGATGTTGGCAACCAATTTGTTGTTGCATAAATATCATCGTGATTTAAGTGATTATGATGAAGTTTGGGATTATCATCATCTACGAGATGAAAATGATTCTTGGTTCTTGAATCAATTGAACCTCGAGTTACTAAAATATTTGAAAGTGAGCGAGTATTGTAGAAATTACTGGTTAGTTCTGACATTTTTCCTTTGTCTCCGTGAGATTTCATATGATAATTATCCGCATAATTAACATATAATCTTCGTCTTAATGTCTTGAAATGTGACTCCCACTTTTCACAATTTTTTCGTGACTGCCCCAGAGATCCTGGTGAGTCTTTAGTGTCTAATAGCAGAGGCACTGCTTCAATTGTCGCCAATTTATACGCAGGATGTGGCACAGTCTTTGAAATTATATAATTGATATCGTTAGGACATTCATTACCAATATCTGTAGCTGGTTGAAAAATAGACAATAGTTTCTGGCAAGCTATATCATTCATGTCACTTGGAAAGTTGATTTCATTAATTGACTTAGATGTTCCCAGATCGTTTAATAGCAATAATTCTTTATGCAATCGTTCATTTTCCAATATAATGATCATATCAGTTTCCTCAATAATTTTTGCTAAACTCAACACTATATTATAATTTTGCGTAGCCACTTCACCGAATCCAAATGGAAATACTAGAGTTCCTACAATATTCTTGGTCGGAAATGAATCCCTCAAATTTTGTATAATATAACTTCCAACACCAGATCCAGTTCCGCCGGCACAGCTCATCAGACATAAAAACGCATCCAATTTGTCTACTCTTTCGAGTTCTTTTCTAACAACTTCCAGAACAGGGTTCATAAAATCTGGCCCTCTTTTCGAGTATCCAAATGACCAATTGTTGGCCGAGCCACCTAAACATCCCGGAGTGATAATATTTTCAGCTTTGAAACTCCATTCCGTGTTATTTTTACACATAACTTTATCAATCACCTTGCATTCTGTATCTATCAAAATAGCTTGGGCTAAATATTTGTCATTCTTCATCGATGCACCAAACCATTTTGTACTGGAACTTTCAATATATTCATATGAATCCGAAAAGGACATTCCAGGACTTCGGCATTGAATGTCTTTTGTTATTTTTGTGAATAATTCATGTCCTAATTGATTACCACATTGCCCGAATTGCAGTGTTAACATTATAGGTTAAGTTTAATCAATGCCTTTGTCTGCTTGTTTTATATATTCAGAAAAAAAATGTAAATCCGAGGTTACAACAAGTCTCTATTTCGATTCATTGATGTTGTGTTGCAGTGCCGATGACCATGTTGTTTATTTTGATTTGAATTCACTAATGTAAACATATATAAGTTGGAGGTTATTATAGGTTACGAATACACGAGATACCATAAATGTCCGGTCGATGGCACTTATACTCAATTCTTCGGAGTAGAAACTTTACAAATGATCGTATCAGTAGCGCAATGGAATATTTGAAATTTTGTAGGTTATGTGATCCAATCTAAATGATATGTGGCATAAACTGATAGTAATTCTGTTCTAGATATTGAATCAAATAAAAAAAAGTATAATAAACTTTGCAGAAAATCATTTATCAGAAAACAATCTGCAAGTGCAGTACTAGTATTGCAGTGATTCTACACAAGTGCTTGTGGGTTATGTTTTAGAGATGCGCGTAGACTTGCGCAGTAGTGTGACAATAGATCGATTTGTTTATGTATTTATACGTGTGGTATGATGACAATTATGGGTGGAAGTAGGATATTTGTGTGCATATGAATGAACGTAACTTTACGATTACAATACCGATAAGGAATCGGGGAATAATATACAGCTGGCGTCTGCACTAGTTATTCATTGTAGTTAACGTGTGAAACTGTAGAGCCACGTCATAACATACATTTTCACTCAACAAAATTGATGTCAACTGGTTGTTAATTACGAAAATATCTAACATCAATCTAGGAATGGCGACCGGTGAAGGACGTAAGGTTGCTTTGATAACAGGAATAACTGGTCAAGTAAGTTGCGTACCCTTTTAAATGCATTTATCGGCCCTATTTAGAGATGATCTGCATGTTGGCAATCGAATTTGATCTGTCACTGATAGTGAATGAATGTACAATTGTTACAGGACGGTTCATATCTCGCTGAATTTCTTCTTGAGAAAGGATATGATGTGCATGGAATTATCAGACGTGCCAGTTCATTTAATACTGGGCGGATCCAACATCTTTATGCTGATCCACAGAGTCATAAGCAGGAAAAAATGAAGCTGCATTGGGGTGATATGACGGATTCTAGTAGTTTAGTTAAAGTTATTGCTTCAATACAGCCTACGGAGATTTATAATCTTGCTGCTCAGAGTCATGTAAAGGTTTGTATTCATTTTCAACTTTATTCAAAATATTTTTCTCGTTATGTATCAAATTATTATTGTTATTGTCTCCCTGTCTATATTTTTCTGTTTTATCTATTTATTTTTTATTCTTTAGGTGAGCTTTGAATTGAGCGAATATACAGGAGAAGTCACTGCAATTGGTACAGTTAGATTACTAGATGCTATTCGGACGTGTGGATTAGAGAAAAAGGTGAAATTTTATCAGGCGTCGACGTCAGAACTTTATGGAGGAAAAGATTCGTCAGTGCCTCAGAATGAGACAACACCTTTCTATCCCCGATCGCCATATGGTAAAATAACGATTTTCGTGGATGTTTCTTCTATTCGTGTATTTCTAAATGTGATTGAACGTTATTCCCATTAATTTATTCATATTTGTTTCAATAGCATGTGCCAAAATCTACAGCTATTGGATTGTGGTGAATTATCGTGAAGCTTATGGTCTTTATGCTTGCAATGGTATTCTATTCAACCATGAGAGTCCCAGACGAGGTGAGAATTTTGTCACAAGGAAAGTTACAAGAACTATTGCCAAAATTCACATGGGTCTACAGGATACATTAGAGTTAGGTAATTTGAACGCTAAAAGAGATTGGGGTCATGCCAAGGATTACGTCAAGGTAATTGATAATAAATGATATTCTTGTCGTTACTTTCCTTGTTTTTTTTCAGTATGCCAATGACTTATTATAAGAGATTGAATGTTCAGTACTGAGATTTTATTTTTGTTTGATCCTAGGCTATGTGGATGATGTTGCAACAGGAAACACCGGAAGATTACGTTATAGCAACTGGCGAGAGTCACAGTGTACGTGAATTTGTTGAGACAGCTTTTCGGCATGTTGGAATAAATATTATTTGGGAAGGCGAAGGGATTAATGAGATTGGGCGTGACAAAGACACTGGCAGGATATTGATTCGTGTTAATCCAAAATATTTTCGACCTACAGAAGTTGTGAGTATGATTAATCGGAGCATTTCACTTTCCATTAATCCTTTCTATATCAATCAATTTCAATTGGATCTCTTATGCTTATTTATCAATTTAGGGGATGTTGCTGGGCGATGCAACAAAAGCAAAAACGAAATTTGGCTGGACCCCGACGATAACTTTTGAAGTGAGTTCAATGATCACCTGTAAATATCATAAATTTATTCAGTGATCTCATTCATTCATTTATTCATTTATTCATATTCGGCGAGTGAATGACAGACTCAAATTGAATATTTTTTCTAACTATATAGGAGCTTGTTCGCGATATGATGGATGCGGATTTAATTTTAATGAAACGTGATCCCACGGCCTGAACTGATATAAAATGATGGTCTACTTGACACAGTTGTAAAGCATTCCTTCATATGTTGGGTGAGAGAAATAATAATGACATATTGGCAGGTTATTTTTTATTGTACTAGTGACAGATTTTTCACAATTATTATTCCATAATATTATTTGTAAATATACATAAATCAATCTATAGGAAGATGAAAAATCGGAACCATTTACATTGAATAAGGCGAGATGTTAAAATCGTGGAAATTGAATTTTCATGATGTGAAAATTTTAATAAATATATCTAATAATCGTAAGATAATTTCTACAACCGACAAATAATGTGTTTTCTTTTGAAGAGCACATACTGAACACCTGCGTTTAATGTTCAATAGCCAATACAAACGATGATTACTCAACGTTTCATTACTGTTGGCATACATACATATATGCATGTCAGACAAACTGAAGTGAGACTGGATAATAAAACAATTCACTTAGTCTAAACACGTACATTTAAGCCAATTATTACAATAACTTTTATAAATTTATTGGTCGTTAACATATTAAATGAGACATCTCATGAATATCTCAATATTTATATTGACAACGATATATATAGTTATCAACTATTATGCGAATGCTGTTGATGTGAGATCTTTCAACATCTCACTCGTAGCGTATGGATTATCCCGTGGCACCTGAACATAAAAACGATGAACATTTCATATATATCATTTTTCTCTGACGTCCATAGTTAGTTTTATCTGCATAATAATAATTGAGATATCCAATTACCATATGCCCCGCTCGATTAATCCAGTACATCTTGAAGTTTTTATGCTCTTTTATGTAACCCTCAATAATGTTATCAACACCAACCGGAATTCGGTCTGCAGTTTTCCACGCGTCAATGCCCTGCCACTTGAGGTTTTCTACCCATTTTAGCGTTCCAGGTGTTGCGACAATCAAATCCAATTGGCCAGTGAATACAAAGACCTGCAGATCGGTTTCATTGAGCAGACGTTCAACTAATTTATAATGGAAAACAAAAATACAAGAGAAACGTGTAATAATAATCGTCACTATTTTCATTCGCTACAGGAGAAACAACTGATGAACCAAACCACTTCAATCGGATCGGACATGAAAAGAAAGTGAAGACACTCACCGATATTAGTAACGGGTTTCATAAAATCACCAGCAAGAGTTTGGAATACTGTTGATGATTGTACACTCCATTCCCGTTCAATACCTAGTGCAACTTTGACCTGGTTATTCATGAGTTTGTTCAGAGAATAGTCATCTATCGCTCGCGTATTGAACGTTGCGATACCAGGTAAAAATCTTTGGATGTAGTTCGTTCTTGATTTTTCAAGAATATTATAGAAATCAATATTTCCAGTAACTTGAAGTATAACTCCTTCAGTATACGACCAAAGTTCAGTTGCCTTTTTCCATAACCCTTGATCCACAGCTTTTTTGGTGAGTAAGGCAGCGTCTTGAATTTCCTTGAAACCCTCCGTATCAATCATGCCCTTTCAACAGAAAATAAAACTGTAGTCTCGTAGTGCTCGTGACCAAGTATATTAATCATGTTATGAAATCGTCGGTGTGTTTAGTTATCTTACTGTGTGGAGTAGAAATGGTGCCCACGAGAGAACTGAATCGATCGGTGAAATCCACGAATCACCTAAGGCAACGCCTTTCAGGTTACTTTCAATCGTTCCGTTCTTCTGTGCCTACAGGAACAATAATCAAATAAATGTGTACCAATGAACTCGATAAAAAGAAAACTGACTGATCGAACAAATATTTAATATCATACAGATGTAAAAAACTTACTTCGAACCATAACAAAGCAAATTCTACAGCCATTTTTCCACCGTAAGATTCAGCAGTAATATAAACAGGAACTTTTCTAAACTGTGGAATTTTTGCATAGAATCCACGGATACACTCGACAAGATCTTCAGCAATCTGTTTGTTATTATCTGCATATGCAGATGATGAATTAACATAGCTGAATCCAGTTCCAACAGGATTATCGATGAATAATACATTATAATCATTAACCCAAGTATGATTCCGAGTTTGGAGTGCTACATCTAGTGGTCCGATTTCTTCAAAATTGCCGTAACCTGTCGAAGATGCACCTGGACCACCTTGTAACCAAATGAGCAATGGTTTTTCAAACACATCATGAGTAACGGATTCATTTGATGAATTGACGTAATACAGCCACCAAAACATATGGGCTGAGGGTCGGACCGTTACGAATCCCCATTCTTGTTCGCCTGCTCCGAAACCCTTTCTTCCTTCGACTTTATGAATTTGTGCTGTCATCGATACATAATATGAATGTTACAAATTGCATTTGTTAAAATATAGTTTACAAACAGTGTGAGTGTGTGTGGGTGTTTGATAGTTTCACTTGAAAAATAAATTAAATATCTAGGAGTCAAATTTTACCTTGGAGTAGAAGACATGAAAGCGAAATTACGAAACAAATCCAAGACATGGTGGATGAGGTCCGGCTTCTGCCCTCTAAAATTGTAGGTAAAATGAAAACTAGCGTTTATATAAATTCGTCCAATCTACAGGTTTCAAATCATCTCATCCAACGCGATGCCTTTAGATAAGAATTTGTTAGATATTTTATCAAGCACACTGAAGTGTTACATTGATTACGGAGTTTTACCTAGGAGCTTGTTATCGATTGATTAAATATTAAATTTAGTGATGGTTATCAATTGCTAGATTCTCATATTACTTAATATGAATGATATCGACCTGTCGCTATTGTCCACTTGATATGAAATGATGATCTCTATACCAATATATGAATGCGAATATTCTTGGTATCTAATGTTGTGCGGAATCAATGCGTTATGTATTTCTGTAGAACTCTGATGTTGATTCAATACAAAAATCACTGAAATATGTTGATTAGGTTCTCAATAAGGATTAACGAGAAGAAATGATGAGAGGTAAATTCCAAAGTCGTGAAATCGTGCTTACCAAAAAATTTCACGTTTCGCTCTGTCTTCTTCTTACAACAAGTTTCATCGAAGGTCAAGTTTGCGTTAGTGGAATTCCACACAACTACGAAAGTGCAAAAGAGGTGAGAGAAAAAGTGAGATAGGTAAAGAGGGAGGACATGGTAGCATGTACACACATGCGACTCTGTGTCTCTTCACGGATGAGGTATCATGGGAAAGTGTTGTGAGAAGATATACAGTCACATTCATGTGTATAGTCGAATTATCAGCTCCTACGTCATAATGATTCTTTTTTACTCAAATTGCGAAAATATCCTGAGAGTTTTTGGGAGAATATTTTATTGATATTGTCTTATATGTCTCATTACAATACACAATCATTCATCGAAAGGACTAATTGTAATGTGCCAATAATAATTTCTTATATGAATAAATTGTTATTATAAATTATTCTTACAAATAAATTCGAAACAGAGACATGATAAATCTGAGCATTATTTATGATAATGTAAAAAGATCATTTTAATAAGTACGAATAAAAAGTTGATAGAATTTATATGGACAAGAGAAAAAAATTCGTGAAATCTGTTTATGAATTACGTTACCATAATGATATTATGACTTGGATGTTTATATATATATATATATATCAGTTCGGTTTCAAGTTCTGCATAAATATTATACTGATGATCATCACGAAATAATATATGCAAGCGGAAGAGGTAAACAAATATTCAAATTTCGTTTACTATTAATTTCATTTTATCGCCACCACTTTTCTGTTTATCTTTTTTAATATGAATACACGTAACATGCTTAACCCCAGCCCCATACGCTATAATAATTTATGTATATATGTACATTCAATTAAGCATATGAGAAAGTGAAAAATAAACGAACTGTCAACTTCAATATTTCAAATAAGTGAACTTTAAAAAATTAGAGCGAATATTCGACTCTATATAATCGTATCTAATCAGACCTGAAGAGAAATCAGTTCATATATCGCTTTCAGAATTTATTAATTTTTTATTTCGATTCTCCCCAAGTTTAGATCTGATCGAATCTAATAAAAAGTATCAGATTGAGTACGATCTAATAATTTTTTTTTAGGCTGGAAAAAAATATACTTTGTGAGTCATGAAATGAGTAGAAAGAAAGCATTCAGCAAATGTTTACAACATTATACAAAAATACTAAACGAATGATAATTAAACATATGTGCGTAATTATCATGCGGTATCTATTCTACATATTTTACAAATACAAATTCAATTTTGTTCCTTGTTATATTTTGAAAGTAGAAAAGATTATAGCAATAATGTAAATTGTCTGGAAACTGTATAATCTAATGACTGCATCAAAATCATTCTGAAACCAAAGGCGTGTCGTCTTCCGCACATCCATTAGAGAAGTCGCGTTATCTTTTTTTTCTGCTACATGACAAGAGAAAAAGAACTTTGCAACTTTACTTAACAGTACTATGCTATATCATAAAAATGAAGATGCTTCAACGGGTGGGCTCGACAACAGCACTCAAGAATTCCATATTGCTTTTACGTTTGTCTTTAGACTAGCAAATTCGTACTTTCTATTATTGCGACATATCGCCTCTTTAGTTTCTCATATACAGGACTTTCAGGATATCCTTGAACAATCATTGTCTAGACTTGATTCGACATATTGGCAAAGGGTCCAATAGATTTACCTGATGCGATAATTCTAAAATTACGCAATGGACAAAAGTCCCAATGGACATCGAAAATACCCACACATTAACATACGGGAAGCATTACCATCAAGGTAAGAACTTTCCGGCACGTATCCATAAATATTGTCACATTAATTCATCGTCAGTTCTACCCGACCCGCAGAATTTAACAAAAAAAAAAGTCCGGACGAATTTTTTATTACTTTATTTTAATTACATACACACATGCCTGCGTTAATCTCATATACGTTTCGTATCCGACTTTCACTGCATTACATTATTGAAAATGACAACTGACAATTGAATGCTCTCGAATTCCGGAAAATGAATAAGTCAATTTATCTTTCGAGTAATAAAATTGTCTTGATTATACAGTTTCAATAATTACTATCATTTCGATGATTTGTGTGCTACTCATCAGTGCATTTCCTACATTATGTATTTGTATAAGATTTAGAATTGTGTTAGGAGATACAGTTTCAAGTATATATATATATTTATTCATTTCATGTTGACACCTCCACGTCTCTCCTAACTCTCGATTTTACACGTGTAATAGTTCCAGGCCCATTGGCCCCCTCGTATTATGTTTATCCCTACCTCAGCTAAATGAGAAGCGTGTTCATCAACTGGCCCGCGGACGTCTCGCTCACACATAGCTACATATGAATGACTTACACATATGTATATATTTATTCCTAAGCCCAACCATCATCCATGTCAAAACGGCTAGTCCCACTTTACTATAAAAGCAACAGCAGAAACATCGAATTTTACCAGAAGAGAATTATAGAATTGACGAGAAGGCGCTGACGCGCGTTTACTTATTCTGGAAATAATCAAATTTTTTTTCTTCTTTATATCATTGGAGCAACCCTACAGTATACATGATGCGTTGTTCAAGTCTGGTTAGTGTTTGTGTGGCACGTTGTTTAATATTTTTCCTTAATTCTGATAAAATCGTTGATTGCAATGCAATTGATTTCGCTGAAAATTAGAAAAAAAAAATGATAATAATGATAACCAAAAAAATACAGAAGTTTTGCAATGTACAATATTTGCAGAATATATTTTCGCGCGTGGGCGCATGATAATTCAACTGCGTGACGTGAAAGTGTCGTGTTCTTTTATTTTAATTTTTCTTTTATCTCTTTAGTTATTTATTTGTTTACTTATTCTCTTTCAACTCTCCAATTTGCCTATTTCATTTGTATTGAAAGAGATATAAGTGAACAGTGGTTGCATGAATTCATGTGTATAATAAACGCTCCTTATAATTGTTTATTTAATGTATGTATGATGGATTTATATATGGTGCGTCATGATTGTTGGGACTTTCAGGTGGTGCTGCAGTGTCTGCTACTGTTCAGCTGTGCAACATTTGGTGAACCAATTCGAAAAGGAAGAGAGTGAGTGATTAAGAAAGAAAATTACAATTGCATATTCTTTTGCGTCATTGTCTATCATTTCACCCCAATGCCTGTTATTGATTGTTCATGTCGATTATTGGTCTTCAACTTTCTTTCGCTTTTATTTTCATTTAGAGCGCCCTTGGTTGATTACGCAGTACCACCACCACCACAACCACCATCATCTTATGGAGCACCAGCACCAAGTTATGGCACACCAAGTTCGTCTTATGGAGCGCCATCATCGAGTTATGGGACACCAGCACCTTCCTACGGTCCACCACCTGGTCCCGCCAATTCTTATGGGCCCCCATCGTCATCTTATGGCGTACCAGCAGCACCAGCAGCGCCAGCAGCATCATATGGACCACCAGCGGCATCTTATGGTGTACCAGCCGCGCCAGCAGCACCGGCTGCATCATATGGACCGCCAGCAGCATCTTATGGTGTACCAGCAGCGCCAGCAGCACCAGCTGCGTCATATGGACCACCAGCTCAATCGTACGGTCCGCCAGCAGGTGGAAATCATGTTGGATATGATTATCCGCCGCCTTCTCCTCCTTCAGGCGAATGGAAGAAAAAGCTCAAGTGGAAAGCTGAATGGAAACAGATCTGGAATACTGAGAAAAAATTAGAATGGAAGCAAGAATGGGAAAAGATCAAAGTGCCGGCTTGGAAAGAAATTCAAGTTCCTGCTTGGAAAGAAGTGCATGAGGATGTGTGGAAAACAATCAAAAAGCCTGTTTGGAAAGAAGTTCAAGTGCCTGGATGGAAAGAGGTCAAAGTTCCAGCTTGGAAACGGGTATGGAAGCCAGTATGGAACGTCGTTCAAGTGCCAATTTGGAAAGAAGTTCAAGTACCAGAATGGAAAAAAACTTATGTTCCTGAATGGATTGAAACCGAGCACAGTAATGATGTAGCACCAAGTTATGGACCACCAGCACCAACTTACGGACCACCTGCACCAAGTTATGGACCACCAGCACCAACTTACGGACCACCTGCACAAAGTTATGGACCACCTGCACCAAAATACGGACCGCCAGCAACAAATTATGGGGCACCAGCACCAAGCTATGGACCACCAGCTGATACCAATGCTGGTTACAATTACGATCCACCAACAACACAAGCACCAACAAAAAAGCTCATATGGAAAACAGTGTGGAAGAAAGTTTGGCGAACTGAAAAGAAACAAGCATGGGAATCACAAAAAAAAATGGAATGGAAGTCCGAGTGGAAACAAATATGGAAAACAGAGAAAAAACAAATTTGGCGAACCGATAAACAATTAACATGGAAAGATGAAAGTGTCAAAGTATCGGTACCATCGAAAAAAAAAGTGTGGATAACGAAGAAAGTGGAGGTATGGAAGAACGAGTGGAAGAGTAAAAATGTACCCGTATGGAAGAGTGTGCAGGTGCCGGCGTGGAAGAAAGTCTGGAAACCCGTGTGGGAGAAAGTTTGGGTACAAACAGATTCGCATCATCATCATGATGAACATCAAGGATATCGACGATGAGAATATTTACATGATAATGACAACATTGAGTAAATACGCCTACTTTTCATTTTAAATCAATTGTAAATAATTCTATGTATCTATAAGCTTTATTATGACATAATTAAAGTTTATTTTTTATATTGTCGAATTCATTGTTAATATTATGACAATTAGTATCACATTTTATTGTTATTCATTCGTTGGAATGACATCAGTATAAAGAGATAAATGTGAGCTTTGTGAGAGGGGAAATGTTAGAAATAAATGAGATAAAAATCATCGTGAGATAGGGGGGCAAAATCGAGAGTGGGAAGAGGGGTCTTGAGAGGTCGCGAAACGAACCCACGGCCTTTAGAATGCGATACTTTCTCCATAACTTCAAGAGCGGGAGATCTTGCGACTTTCCCACTCGGAAGTTGTTCGCTAACACGTGGACATCATCTGCCTCAGGCTATGTACGGATGTTTTTTCTTCTGTACATCTATTTATTCATTTATCTCACACATTGGAAGTGCAGTTTATCATGAATGCAATATCTTTTCAGAAACATAATGGTGACTATAAAACATGCTTATGTACAATTTTCATTCGTCAAATTGCTGAAGGCTGATAAAAAAAAGAATCATGCGAATATGTTTACTGATATCATTTCCGTGTGAAAAGAGTGTGAGTTTCAGGTTTAAAGTTGCCCGAGGACTTCCTCAAGAGCAATAGAGAGTGAAAGTTGTAAGAAATTCAAGGCTACAACAGGAATATCAAACTTGATCCTCCTCCATAATACTTTTTTTTTCATCCTTATCCTCTGCTATTTCATCAACCCTGTATTTTTATTCTGTTTCTTTAGTTTTCTCTTGTCCACAGTGACAATATCGAGTTGATTCAATGTAAATTGAAATGACGTGCATAAAAGTAGATCGAGAGCGAGAGTGTACGCAAGTTATGTATAGGAATAGTTCGTCGACGACGGTCTAGGCGTGTTCGGAATATCGAACACACTTATCACGTAACACCAAAAGAATTGAATGCACGTGCGTGTCTTCTATATATAACACATCACGACTCTTGCTTTTATTTCCATTCAATGATAATAAAGACAATAATGATGTTAACGTTTGAATTACACAATTGTAATAATTTATCATCGAGAATGAAAGACAAAAAAATTCTCATATGACTGGGCGTTTTTTTATCCTATTTCCAAGAGCATTTAAATTATACATGAATATGTTTATATGTTTTCGCTGTTTATAAACGAAGAATATAATGAGGACGAGTTCGTTGCCAAAAACTGTACATAATCATTAAGAAACGTTATTTCTTTCTTTATTCTTTCTCTTCATTAATTATTTATAAGTTGAATGTATTGTATTGGATCCATGAAATGTCTTTATTTTTATAAATAGCTCATTAATCAATATGCGTATGTAAAGTTGATATAGTAATTCCTCAAATCAACAGACAAAATGATGAGATGAATAATTGAATGAATCAAAAAATCCTGTTAACACCAATGTTTCATATGATACAACATGGGAAAGTGCCATTGACATTGTGAAACGATATATCAAAAGTGTATGACTCGCAACGTTGAACTCCATGTTATATGAGAATATATATGTGCTGGTGCACTTGGCATAATTATTTAACATAAATGTCCTGCGTGACTGATTGCATATATTTAATGTGTTTCACTTTTTTTCTTGAAACATCCGTCAAATGTACACATACATCCCTTGACACTCTTTCTATTCATATGCAATTTATGTTCTATCGTTTCGTAGGATTACAATGACATACTGATCGTAAAAGAAAATCAATAGAAATGAGTAGCTAACTGTCTCATATATGAACAAGGCACAAGTTGTTAGACCAGTGGTTACTTTCACGGATCCAATGTTCAATACTTATATGGATTCTTGTTTGCATTTCTCTTTTTTTTCTCTTTTATTTTATATACCATTGTCTATTTATATTTTGTGTTCTAATTTAATACATCATTGTCTTGTTGTTCATTGGTACAAGTCTGATCAATTGCGAAAAAGAATTATCCATCATCAAACACTGCATCAAGATAAATTACCAAAAAGAGTAGGTCGCATTTAATGCGAATAGGACTTTCGTTGATAAATATGTGCGAGCCGTATTGAATGACTTCTGGCTATCAGTAAACTATCAGCAAGCAATAAATTGAAGCAGGTTACACGCAGATTCAAGCCACTCATTTTGTGTACCTTCATATCTCACCCGACTCCTTCTACATCAGGGATCGTTTCTCTTCTGCTCTTCTCTCAAGTGAATTTATTCCTACAAAGTCTCCAGCTGCACTTGAGTTAATGTGCAATTTCATTTCATCCTCACGTTATTCCCATAGCAATGTTGTTTTTCACTCTTTGTCAATGTGACATAGGACAATCACACAGACATACACAGGTGTTTGTGCATATTACGAGACTGTATGAAACGCACTCGCTTTCTTTTCTTTCTCCATGATTGGTTCACGAAGCTTGTTGAGTCTCTTGTATGTTTCCAACATATATGCTCTACATGCATCATACACATATAAATATATCATTGACATATTGCGTATGTCGTTGACTGGTAGTACGAACGCAGAATACCAATATTGAATGTTTCGATTTCGCTCTGCTACATTTTGGAATTGGATTATAAAAGTGCGATCCGAGTCTATGAAAAAAATAAAGAATGAATAAATGTAGTAATAAGATGATGATAGATAAACAAAAGAATAAAAATTCAATTTGGTTTAAGCTGTTGGTCCAGAACGCTTGTCATTCTACTTTCTCACGATTTTGCTCCAGGCAGTTAGTGGCCGGATATACATATCACTCAGTAAATTTTATATGTATATATATATTATGTTAGTTACTTTAGATGATCGACATAATCGTGAATTCGATTAAATTTCATGAGTGATTGATCGAGGAAACGAGTCAAAGACACTTAATTTCTTTTACAGAGAGTAAGAAGAAAGAATAATATTTTCTTCGCTTTCGTTTCATTATGTGGTGTGTTGTGTATGGTATTTTGATGCAAGAAGGTCCATTGAAAATGTACATGGTCAGTATGATGTGGCTGGAAAAAAAGAGATAAATCAAAAAAAAAGATCAATAGTTCCACAGTGTTTCTCTTTTCGTCTCACGTAAGCCAAAACAAAAGAACCTCGTGCGGTGGAAAGAAAGTGGAACACACCTCTTTCCATTATGATATATATATATAGATATATATATATATAGGTATATATATATACCTATAATTCAAACAATTTGCCTGGAAGAAATGTTATGGGTCCCTGATGTAACCAGAAGTAGTGCGCGTGAGCTTTATTATTTTTTTTTCTTCTTTTTCCATTTCATCATCCTTTCCCTCCTCATATTTCTCCTTTTGATTTCATGTGTACGATGATGGTCAACATTACGTTGTATTGTGGTAATTTCAGATGAAAAAAGGGTTAAAAAAAAACCACGGTCGATATAATTTGAACTCTCGATTTTGTGAAAGTCAAAAAAATCCATCCCAATTTTCATTTAATTTTGTTTTCGCTTCTGAAGAATTCACTTTCATTTGAGATATACTTCAATATAATTTTATGTTGGTTTATTGGAATTACTCGAGAGTTTTTATGACCGTCAATTTCATTTATTTATTTTTGTCCCCTGACACCTATAAAAATGAAAAAATTAAAACGAGATTATGTGCATAAATAATGAATTATTTTTGCAAGCAGTTTCTAAAATATAGAGCAAGAGCGAAGGAGAGTAATAACCTTGGCTTATTCAACCTTGCTCTGGGCGTTTAACTAAAGTAACGCATTACAGATAAGTGCATATATACTCAAATTCAACATACCTAAACAAGTGAACAAGTAGTCACGTTGTGTGTTTATTTGTGTAGAGTCAAGACCATCCAAAAGCGGATTTGCGCTTGGTAATACACGTTGAGGAGGTTTTTACTACATACATTATGAATAGTGGGGAAAAATAAAGTGCGTCGATTACTTTCTCCAAGAACGCTCCGATGAAAAAAGATATAATGCGTCTTAGTGTGCGTGGGCAACAAGGAGAAAACTATGGACTTCCTTCTTGTTCTATATCCTTTCTTCCTTCCTTATTAAATTTTTATATATATGTATACGTTTTGTCCACCACCACTGTGAATATTGACGAGATCGTCGACGCTATGTTCTCCCCCGCCATAGAAACACACACAGTGAACTCTGCATCAATGATGTGTTGCCCTCCTTTGACGATTCCGATTCGCTTTGGGTTCACCCAGGTCTTGCCGTTTTACTTCCATGGGGGAGGATACGTGCCTATATAACTACGGCGTTCCGCTTATTGGACCAAGTAAAGCGAGTTTACCTGTGACAAGGGAAAGACAGTTTGCGCCCGGTTCCCTAACGGGTGGCACTGCGACATCATGATAATCCGCCCGAGATTCGCGGTGAGTTCAGCCGATTTTAATCACATTGATTCATCCGAAAAGTGGTTCAACTGAATTGTTAATCAATTTGTTTGATATTGCATTTGTAGATTGTGCTTGTGGCGTTATTGTTGCAAGTTTCGCTGATAAGTAGTAAAGCGCTTGATCAAAATGAAGTGGCTCTACAGAATCCATGGCAGAGTCGACAAGGGTATGTTGTTTCTTGATATTAGTTCATTCCAGAACCAGATAGCATATAATTTCTCATCTTTTTTCGGGACTATGGCAGACAAGTGCAGGGCATACAAAAGCGATACGCACCAGAAGAAGATGCAGGACATGATGATCATCATCATCATGAAACTGGATACTGGAAGAAAAAATTAATATGGAAACCTGGCTGGCAAAAAATATGGAAACCGGCGAAAAAACAGATTTGGAAACCGGCATGGAAGAAAATATGGAAGCCTATTTGGGAGCCGACAAAACGAGCTATTTGGAAGGAAGTACAGGTTCCTGATTGGAAAAAAATATGGAAACCAGTATGGAAAGAAATTCAGGTGCCTGTGTGGAAGGAAATTCAAGTGCCAGCATGGAAGAAAGTTTATAAACCCGTGTGGAAGCCAATTAAGGTACCGGGTTGGAAAGAAATCCAGGTACCAGATTGGAAAAAGATATGGAAGCCAGTGTGGAAAGAAATTAAAGTGCCGGCATGGAAGGAAATTCAAGTTCCTGCATGGAAAAAAATATGGATTCCAGAATGGGTAAAAGTTGGTATACCTGGTGAACATTTTCATGGTACTGATAATCATGGATGGCAATATACAAGTCATGATTTGTGGAAGAAGAAATTGATATGGAAACCACTCTGGAAAAAATATTGGAAACCAGGGAAAAAACAAATTTGGGTTCCTAGTAAAAAACTTGAGTGGAAGGAAGAATGGAAACAGATATGGAAACCAGCTAAAAAACAAATTTGGTTGGATGATAAAAAGCTAGCGTGGAAAGAAGAGTGGAAACAAATTTGGAAACCGAGTAAAAAATTGATTTGGGTGCCAGACAAAAAATTAGAGTGGAAAGAAGCGTGGAAACAGATATGGCGTACTGAGAAAAAGCAGGCATGGATACCAGATAAAAAATTGGCATGGAAAGAAGCATGGAAGCAAATTTGGGTTCCGGATTGGAAAGAAATTTGGGTGCCAGGATGGAAAAAGATATGGAAGCCAGTTTGGATTTCTGAATGGTTTCCAGCGGAAGATCATCATCACCATCATGGTGGTGGAGGTGGAGGAGGTGGTGGAGGCGGTGGATGGCATGATAGGAAAGATGTAGTGGTTGATGATGTGCAGCAACGATTAGCAAGACAAAGCCATAATTTACAGCCCCAACAGCAACATGTACAACAAATTTTACCAATTTCTCAAGCTCAACATGAGTCAAATCTGAGGCCACCAGTTTCAATAACTGCTGATCTTATACCACCATCAACAAACCAGCAAATAGGATGGCCAAGTCGTTAAACAAAAACGACGAGACTCAATTGAACTTGTACAAAGACAGTTTAAATATAAGCTCGATGTAAATAATAACCATTGAAGATGATTTTTATCACGAAATGTGAGACAGTGCTGAACAATATGAGAAAGAAGCTCGCATATATTCTTCTCATCATCAAATTTTCTGTATCATCATTGTTAATATTATGTTTTGTTCATCTTTGTATTCGTAGTATTTACGAACAGGAAGAAATACGTTATCTGTTGTCACAATTGTTGGTTAATTAATTATCTGTTATGAATAAATTTATACAATATTTTGTTTACAAAAAAAATCTCAGCTCTGCGTGAAAAATTATTTATTCCCTCGTTAAGCTCCCATATATCAATTGCCGATTTATCATTCGCCGAACCACATGTGTAACTGTTGCCATAAATTTTCAAGTAGAAAATCGCCTGTGAATTCAAGAGAAAGTGCAGTAAATACATATATGTGTATGTGTATCATGATGTATACATACATATATATACGTATATGAACCAACGTGCATATATGCACATTAGAGAACTGTTATACGAGTTGGGAGAGAAAGTAAGAGCAGTGAATATGTGTATTTATTACCACCCACCAAGCTCATTAATTATTCTGCAGACCGCAATGCTCCATTACCATCATCTGAGTTACACACATGTAACATCAACATTGCGTCTTATTACACTTCCACATTTATTAATTAATTTATTTTTCTGTCAACCTGTTCATAATATTGATACTTCTTCTGATAAGAATTCAATGGTGAGAATGAAAAGAATGATAATAATCGAAAGAGAGAGTAAATTGTAGATGTAACATATTCCAAGATGCATTCTGAATTATTCACATCCAATATATAATTTAACATAATGCCCAATGAAACTAAAGTTTCTCATGCTGTCGACAAATAGAAAATGAAAAATAAAGAGAAGAGAATTAATTCGTTGCGGAAATTAAAAGCGAAAATAATTTATAAAGTTATTCACATACTTTGAATTCGCTTTCCATCAACCAACCAAATTTGATGCCATAAAATTCCAAGCATGTAGTATCTTGAATACAATTTTAATTACATTTGCCTGCAGCGTATCCAGACTTCATAATTGCATCCGGAAGAATTCCGGAATAAAATGCTTGATTTATAAATAATACACAGAAGTAGACAAGCCGGTTTCATTTTTTTGATGCGAAAATTTACATATACATTCACACAGAGCATAAAGAATATAAAATTGCGAATCAACATATATTTGTTCATGAGCGGCACAGGTCAAATCGGTTTATCGGAGAAGTCATCAAGTTTCGGTATTGGTGAATTAGTTTTTGCAGAATTACCATATTCTCACCTATACAGTGCTATGAATGTCGTCAATACGTGTTCATTCAACACTAAAAATGCTATATAAATGCAAGACATGTACAGAGATGAATGAAAAAGTGTCCAAGTTGAAGACCAAGTGCTATTCAAGAGGATGTTCATTGCATTTTGTCTCATCACATTGAGTGTCGTATGGATTTTCTGTTTGGAAAATTGCTGGAAGCCAACAAAATTCCCACCAGGTTTTTCATTATTTAATTTTTATAAAGATAGAACTAATTGAGTTCATTCAATTGTTGTTATTATGTCCAATTATTCTAATAGGTCCCCACTGGCTGCCGTTTGTTGGAAGTTTTCCAAAACTCCATAAACTCAGGAAAAAAACTCATTATCTTTATTTAGCCTTTGATGAACTCTCTAAAATTTACGGTCCCATCTTGGGATTAAAACTTGGACGACAGAAGTTTGTTATAATATCAGGAAATAATTTGATAAAGAAAACACTGATGAAACAAGAATTTAATGGGCGTCCAGAGAGTTTTTTTTTTAGAGTACGTGCATTTGGAAAAAATAAAGGTTTGTTATTCGCTGATGGACCTACATGGTATCATACAAAACGTACAACGATTAGAATTCTTTCGTCATTTACTATTGGAAATGATTGTGTAATGAATAAGTGTTTGAAGACTGAAGCGGAAATGATGGTGTTGAATTTAAAGAACAGAAATATCAAAGGTGAAAGTTCGATTGCAATTAATGAAATTGTGAATATAGCGATAACAAATGTACTGTGGTCAATGATGGCTGGATACAGGTTTGCTGAAGATGATCCTAAGTTACATCGGATTTTGAAAGCTGTTCATGAAGCCTTCCGGTAAATTGGAAAATTTTCATCCAATCCATTAATAATAATTCGGCTGATGAGTTGTAACATAAATAATAATCAATTTTTTGTAGAACAAATGATACATTGGGTGGGATAGTTTCTCATATTCCCTTTCTTCGTTTTATCATCCCAGGATTATCAGGATACAATGATCTTATGGCAGTACTTGAAATCATTTGGGGTTTCATTGGTGGTGAAATTGATAATCACGTGAAGACATTGAATATTAATGAGCAGCCAAACAATCTGATTGATGCCTTTCTCCTTGAGTCATACTCTAGTGATCAATCAAAATTTTCATTTGATCGTATGTAAACAATCATTAGAAACATCGACCTAATTTCTAGTAGATTTGAATTGCTTGAAATATATCAAAAGCTTCTTCTTTATGTTGTTTCTCTAAGGGGAAGATTTGATTGTTCTGTGTATGGATCTCTTTATGGCAGGAATTAAAACAACAGCAGATTCGTTAATTGATATCTTTGCAATTTTGCTTCATCAGGCAGATTGGATAGAAATATTGCAAAATGATCTAAACTCAGTGGTCGGACGTGAAAATTCTCCTGGCATACAACACAGAATATCATTGCCACAAGTTGAAGCTTTCCTAACTGAGGTAGAGTTCAAAAATGAATAAATAAAATTTCAATACTTTCTTTCTTTTGTCAATTAATATATATATAAATACGCTATGAACGTACATTTAATAGGCACATCGCGTTATGATTCATGCACCACTTGGACTGCCACACAGAACAAAAGAGGACGTTTCACTCGAAGGTTACTACATTCCAAAGGTAATAGAATGATGAATTGAAAAGAGGAAACAGAGAGAAATGGATGGTTTTCACATAAGATTCACTTTTTCTTCATAAATATCATCTATTGTTTCTCACTAGGACACGGTTATTCTATTCAATTTTCACAGCGCTCACAATGACTCATCCTGTTGGGACAAACCGAAAGATTTTTGTCCGCAACGATTTCTCGATAAGAATGGAGTATTTCATTGGAGAAACGAGCTCATGATATTTGGACTAGGTCAACTTAGATTTCTTTTTCTAAATTGTTTAATTTCAATATACATATATACGTGCATACATATTTTTTGATTTAGCAATTTTAATTGTTCTTTCCCGTTAATTAATTTTGTTCTTTCATACAAAATAACAGGGAGACGAAGATGTATTGGTGATATTATTGCAAAACCACTGCAATTCATATTATTCACTTCAATCATTCATCATTTCCACATCGCAGTCCCGACTGGATTTGAATTGCCAAGATTGGATGGAATTGACGGATTCACTGTCTCACCACGGCCTTATCAAGTCAGTTTGACACCGAAGAAGTAATATTAACCCATCCGACGTCTGATGCATTATTCATCAGTGTAAATGTGAAAATAAAAATTCCCAGTTGATAAAATGGTTGATACGATACAATTTTGAATATGCCTATATACCATCAACAAATCATTTGCAGTTACTTCATCCGATTAACAAGCGTAACTTGATAAGGTTTCGGTGAAATTGTCAATCCAGGCTGTGGATCCGTGTCTGGTATATCATTATTAACAGGAAGAAACTGGAAATGTCTCATAACACCGGTAAATAGTAAAAACATCGCAGATTTAGCCAATATTTCGCCTGGACATCGTCTATGACCTAGAAAATAAAATTGAATAAATATCGATGATATATCCACTTAAACAACGAATGTTTGCCTTCCTTTCACGTTAGGAAAACATGAGATTTAGTATGTAGACAATACAAACCACCACCGAAAAATATAAGCTTCTTGTCATTAACAAATTTGCCATCCTGTAAATATCGTTCGGGTCTAAAAGAATGTGGATCATCAAAATTTTCAGGATCCGTGTGAACGCTATAAAGGTTCATCAATATGACGGAATCTTTTGGTATTTTATAGCCACTAAGAGTTGTGTCCTTCAACGCCCGACGTGGTCCAATTATTGGTACAACTAAGCGTAATCTTTGAGACTCGGTCATTACTGCCTCAGTGTACGGTAACCTGTGATTAATTTATCAAATTCAAACATCATGATAGTGAAGGTAGGACAGTTAAATCAAATATATTCACCCACATATCTTTGTCAGTCAATTGTGGCAGACCATCTTTCTTAATCACTGTATCTAATTCTGCGTGTAATTTACTCTGTACATCTTGGTGAACAGTCATGTATAAGAATAGAAAGTCCAAGGCGAGCGCCGTTGTTTGTAATCCCGCGATAAACATATCAACTAATATCATCATTAATTGATCCTCTGCGTTTATGAGAACGATTAAATTATCATTTGATTATTATTCATCGATTTTTTCAAACGTGAATGAAAAACGCGGATAATCAATATACATTTATAATGATAACGACCTGTAAAACCTGCTCCGGGACCTTTGCCATTGTACATTTCCGACAAGAACATATCAATTAAATCGATCTCCTTTCCCTCAACATAATTTTTCTTATGATCTTCAATAGTTTCCATAAGAAACTCTTTGAGTTCATCATTCATCGTGATCAATACTTTGTAACCCGATGACACTGGTGCAATGTGACGTATCCATGGGAAAATTGATAGAATTCCACCAGCGACATCAAAAGCTTTCGCTCGACTCTCCATTAAATTGAGAAGGTACTGTAACCTATTGATAATTACAGAAGAATTGAAACATTACAATATTTAAACTTCGAACTTTCTTTCAATTCTTTCAATATTTTTATCTATTTCGTTGGTGATTTCGATAAGTACCGTGACTCATTTTCCAATCTCTTGCCAGTTATGAGACTCCAGATGACATTGATAACCGCAGGAGCGATTATTGGTATCATTTGTACGGAGTCTGTATTTCGTGTCCTCAATTTTTGAAGAACTATCACTAATTCATCTTCAATTCTATTTGACATTTCTGTTCGACCAACTCCCAAGTATCTTAAAGAACGAATTAACCAGGCACGCATTTCTCTCCATTCTGGACCATCCGCCATCGTAATACCTATGATTGTCCATAAAAATGAAAATAAATAAAATGAAAAACATTGAGGAAATAAAAGAGCAATGAAAATGAGATATTATAGGAAACCTTTTCGTAATCCCATATTTCTAATCCTTGTAAATTCATTCCACGGTCTTGCATCGTAAACCTCATCACGTAAAATCTTTTGAATATCTTCATAACCATTCACAACAATAACATTTGAATTTCCAAGATGAAGACTTATCACATTGCTATTGTATTCTTTTGTGAGTTGTAAAAACGCATTATGTTGTCCACGAAATTTCGCACAAAGCTTTCGAAGAAGTCGCAAATTTCCGATAACTGGCCAGGGGTAAGGACCTGAAACGATTGACATTTATATATTCACATCGTGACAATATGCATATGAATAATATACATAACTAAAAAATGAAGTGAAAAGAAATTTGTTTAGGAAAGAAAATAAAGTCTGATACCAACGCACGAGAAATTGAATAAGACGAAAATATGAAGAAGGAATAGGAAAGAAAACCAATACCTTTGCATGACAAATAAAAAAAATGCAACTGTTAAATGCTATCAAATGAGAATCAAATCAGAATATGTAAACACATGATCTAATGAATGTTTAATAAAATATCGAGTACAATACCTACCACTTCATGGTACAATAATATAAAATATAAGAATCATCAAATTATCAAGACGTTAGAAAATAGATAACGCTCATAACATGATGAATGCCTGCGCTACTGTGGGAGCACCCAACAATGGATGTTATCTCAGGTATTTAACCATCGAAGAGAGACGAAGGGAAAAAATAATTAAGCAGAGAATGACACAAAGTGCGAGTGTGAAAGTGGTATTGTCAAATTTATATACGAGCAGTACACCTATGGCTCATGTCCAAAGTGAATCCACTCACTTCTAAAATTGAACTGATCTCAGTCAATGTATATAACACTTATAAATGTACACGTGAAATATACCTGGTGGTGTGTTTCTCGATTGCCGATGATAAGCCACAGCGATTACGGCAATCAAACATACAATAATAGTACATAATATATCAATCATCATGAATCAACTGGGAAATAATCAAATCCACTTATGTTGTATCTTCTATTTTTAAATGCTACTATCAAGAATAGTCGAGAAGAAAGATAAAAATTGCTCAATGAAGTTATGCACGGAGCACACACGAGGTATCTGACTCCAAATACAACTAGTGCGATTTCAATTAGTCACTGGCGCCCTTTAGATCTCTCGTCCAATCCTCGTTACGTTATTGCCACTGTTGCCCTCTCTCTTCTCGTGTGGGTGTTGTAAATTCGTTTGTGTTTGGTAGCTCCACGTGGTCGTAGCGTCGCGCGTCAATTCGCTTTTCCCTTCTCCCTTTCGTAACACACACACACACGCACACACGCACATATATATATATATATATATATTCTTCGATTGAATATATTTTCAGGGTGAGTGACAGACTGAAAGGATTTGTTATCAGAATATATGAATTTTCATCATACTTTTATTTACATTGAATTAAATTTTTTTTTTAAATTTTCTATACTACTTCACAGAAAAAATATTACATAGTATCAATATCAATATCTTTCTTCATTTTTTTACCACCCGCGGATTTCTTGCCACGTGCTTGTGACATTCTTCGTTTTTTTGCTTCTTTTTTCTTTTGCTGTCGTGCTATTTTACGTTTTGCGGCCAATTCCGGATCGATCACGAACTGCAGAATAAATCAAAATCATAAATAAATAACTCAACACATGAATAAATGATGCTTTTTTGAATTCAGAAGTGATTGAAAGTATTTTATCACTCAATATATGAATTATTGATGCATTTACCTGTTGGGTTTGAGTCTTTTTGCGTTCAGCACGTTTAATATCCAATTTTTGTTGGACTTTCGCAATCAATCTCATATATTCGTCTTCGCTTATCCTTTTCTTTATCATTTTTGCTACTTCTTTTGACAGTTGTCGTAGTGGAGCATTTGATTCTTCAATAGATATCATTTCTCGAACAAGTGGTGACATAATTTGAAAGAGGATTGGCTTCAAAAATGGCTCGATATCAATTGTCGTGATAATGCCAGCAGTCCATTTGAAAGCCGCAGTTCTCTGCAATTTACAATTGTGTGATTATTAATATTATTCATAGTTATTCATAGACAATTAGTCCTCCACAGATGTTAGAATTGACGCAGAAAATTAAACACTGCAGATTATTTGATGAGAAAAAGTAACGTCTTAACAGAAATAATATAAAGTGTGACTGATTATACGTACCACAGCAGTTGATTTTGGACTTTGGGTTACTTCAACGTTTACACATTTGCGAAGTCTTTTCAATAACCAGAGAATTGAGATGCCATTCTGTGTGGCGGCTTCATCATCATCCTTATTAATGTTTACATCATTCTTACATTTCAGCGATTTGATCACACGTGCAATAAATACCAAATTCTTTACAACTTGATCTGCTAGTTCTTCGAATTCTAGGCCTGGTTGTAATTGCGCTAATAAATCTAAACTGAGACTCCGTAACGTCGTTACGGGATTATCATAAATGTAACCTTTGATTTCTAGTTTCTCTTCATTGTCTTTATAATTGTTGACAATATTATTTCGTTCATATTTCTGGAGAATATCTATAAGTTTTTCTTCATCAATCGTCGCCAATATGAATCCAATTTGTTGTGTAGCCGCGAGTCTGACCCATAAATGCGGATGACCAAGTAAAGATTGTGAATACTCCGCTAATAATTGCACAGAATCTTGGTATTTGTCGGATTTCAAAAATGTTGGACAATTGGCGGATATTTTCAAAGTTAATTGAAGAACTTGGAATGCATGATGATCTTTAGCCCTTTCCGGATCTTTAATTTCGATCTTTGGCAATTGTTTGCGGGTTTTTTTCCGCTTTACAAAACGTCCAGGTTCATCTTCACACTCAATTTCTTCGGAATCAATCGCGTGAAATTGTTTGAGTATCAATGGCAATAGAGATTCAAGGCGTGATTCAAAGACGTCTTTCTCAATCGTAACAAAAATTCCACAAAGCTGTGCCGCCAATCGTCGATGCATAACGTTTGAATCTTTCAACCATGCTAAAACGATGTCAAATAATTTCACCCTTTGATTGTGGGGTATACGTATAATTATTTCATTGAGGCATTTAGCAGCGAGTTTACGACACGTGGGATCTTCATCATTAACCAGCCGTGCACCGATCATGACAAATAGAAGACCTGAATTTTCAACAAGAATACTTTCAGAGAATCCTGTGACAATACTATAGATCATTTCAAGTGCACTAAGACGTCCAGTCTGCACTCCATAACTCAATTGGGTCAGATAAAATGACAAATGTCTTTCCAAACGTTTTCCCAATGGATAGTCCATGAGGAAATGATAAAATACAACTCGACATTGCTGTCTAACATTATCAGATTCTGACGTAACACTCAATGCAGCGACCTTGTTCATCACTTCATGAATTTCTGGTATCGAAATTTTACGTCCTACTATTGCTTTAATTAAATTAAATGCGGTCGCTTGTCGCTCGCAGTCATGGAGGTCTTGTTCAGCATATAAAATCAAAGCTTTCGTTTGGTCATGTGTCATTTTGAAGTGTTTCACATCACGAACTAACACTGACATTGTTTTGAATGCCGCCATTACCAAATCGAAATTATCACCTTTTCCCAAACCTGCTGATCCATATTTGTGTAGAATTTTGAAAATAGAAGCGCAAATATCTTTGATATTCGAATGCACAGAGTCTAGATCCATTTTTAATACCCAATTCAAACATTGTAATGCCAAAGTACTGAGCTTTACATGCTGTGAATCGAGACAGTTGGCCAGAATTGGCACAAATGGATCTAAATAAGATTTATAGGTATTGCCACCGACTTTCTCTCTCTTTAGTAGCACGTGGAATAATTTCAATCCGAATTCAAGCATGATATGATCATTAGTGTTACCGGCTGTTTTTGAAATCGATTTTATTCCCGTACGTGATTTCGGTTCCGGTGCAATGATAAAACAATCGGGTTTTTCAACATGATTTCTATCACTTTTTTTTTCATTAGAACTATTCTCTTTCTCACTATTAGAATTCAAACTCGGTATACTCTTCGAGACTATGCCATAAAGGAACATGAGCATTTTGTCATTCTCTATAAAAGAATTATCAGCGAGACCTAAAACAATATGTCTCAAGCTCTCAACAACTTTTCTTACAGTTTTGTGCGATCGTGCGTTGTTCAAAACATTGCTGAGTGGTTCAATGAGATCGAGGAGACATGATTCATTGATAAATTGCGCGAGTATATGGAATATGTCGAAACTCTTTGTTGACTTCGCTTCTGAAATATTTTTCGTTATTCCAATTATATCTTTTTCTTCACCGCTTACACCAAATAAATCCACATTACAAACTTGGAGTATGCTCTGAAGATTTTCGATCATATGATTTGGTTTCAAGTACGGTTTCAATGATGTTAATACTGCGTGGATGGTGAATGCCAGTACATGAATTTGAAAACCTTTTGTCAACAATGAGTTCATTTCCCTCAACAGATGATGTAAATAATCCGGTCCAAGTGTAATCATAATTTTTTGAAGAATTTCACGCGTCGCGCGTCTAACAGAGTCCAAGCGTGACTTCAAAAATGTACATAATTTCATAAATATTCCCGGTAAATTCTTGTTTAATAATCCTTCCGGTAATTTTTGTAATAATTTTACCACAGCAAGCGCGATCGGTACACGCATCAATTCTTCTTCTTCTTTTTCAGATCCTGTTCGCTTTCTATTTACCTTGTGACTCATTTCATGATGAGTTCTTGAGAGGATTGAACGATGTAATTGTGGTAAATGCGTATGGATTATGTCGGATACAACACGTTTGGCTGCGTAAGGAGATAAAACAATTTGTTTCTCAATAATAAATTGAAGTGGGGCTAATTCATCATGTTTTTTATTTGTACTTGATCTGTCCTCTTCTACTCCATTGCTGACTTTCTCATCGGCACTCGCTTCAGCCAGTGCTACATCTAACAAATCTTCACTCTCATCTTTTTGTTCTTCCACTTCCGCATGCTCATCAACTTTCATTTCCACTTCTATAGAAACTTGAGTGGTTGGAGTTGATTTTTGATCCATTGCATCTACAATGTCCTTCTCCATGTTATGCAATTTCGATAGATCATAGTGAAATGCATCTAATATAGCAACCACAATACGAACAATTTGTCGTTGAAATTCACTCGACAGTCGTAATTTATCCAGATAAAATTTCAATATAATTGAATATTGATGCCAAGGCAATAACATACAAACAGCTCCAACTGTATCAATTGCAGCGTCAACAATACTATTTTTATTCGCAAATGATTCATTGCAAAGATACGACGATGCTATGGGGAATATGAACTGTGTTAATGTCTTCGAACTTGGAGTTTTCGTTAACGTCTTCGATACTGAACAAAATTTCAATAAAGCACGTGCTCTCCTGTGTAACTGCAGATGTTGGAGATTCTCGAAGAAATCGACTTCTGGATCATTTTTGTCAGTTAACGGGTTGAGGTCCCTGAGTACTGGATGCACGTCTGAACATTGCATTGACATAACACCGAGGAATGCAATTGAACGCATTCTTATAGGCTCATTTTTACCTCTGATTCCGTTTCGAATTAGATTCAATATTGTATCTTCAATTAAATATTTACGATCATCGGCATTTAGACGATACATCATGGCTAATTTGGGTCCTAGAATATTCAAACAGTGTCCAGCTGAGTCTTTCAATGATAAATCTGTCTCTTGTTTTAAAAAATAATAGCAATTGTACAATACAGCAACACCGAATTCAAGCGTAAGACGTGAATTTGTTTTCTCATCTTCTGATTCGACCATTGTTTTTATTTCACTGAATGCATCCAGACGTTTTTCGAAGTCTGCTTGATCAATCCATCGATGATCCATTGCATTCAACGATATTAGTAAGTTTACATTGTGCATCTGGATATCACGTGGAATTTCTGCATTGCTCTTTGTTTGAGATGCGATTGTCTTCAACAATTCCATCAGAAGTTTCCTTGAAGCTAAAGATGAAATGTTATACAACAGTGGCAATATGGCACGCACGTGAACGTGAGGGTCTTCAATATTTTTCATCAGATTGACAATTGTCGTCAAAAGCTCAAGAATTGTATCTTCACACTCGCCTTTCATTGCTCGCTTCACTAATATCGGCAATGACAGAGATAATAATGTGTCGGATGTTTTTGGATCCAAATTCAATTCTGATATGCGTGCAAGTATTGTTGTTTCAGTTCGATTCACCCCTATTCTCGATTTCTCCAATTTACGTTTGATAAATAGCAAGATGTCGGGTACATGTGGTAAAAGAATCGCTGATCCGTAATTGAGTTTGAAGCCTGGCAAAACGGCTTCTGGATTGACTTCTAAAATATTTCGTGGATGCAAAGGCTGCGATTGCGGTACATTACATTCATCAGTCTCCATCCGTTCCTCTGTGTCTGTACCATAATCCTGCAGTGTGAGCAATTTCTCTATCATCTCCAAAATTGTATTAATAACTGACGGATGAGTTTTTTCACCGAGAAGTAGTTTTATAATATACGGAAGACATGTCTTCTTTTCATCATTATCTTTGTATTTCACGAGCAGGCAGAAGTATCGTGGATTTTGACACCATGCCGAGAGCAATTTCAATAATGTTGTAGGACTATGGATACCTTCAACTGGCAATCTATCAACCCAAGGGAATATACCAACGTCGAATAACGCATCCAACTCTGTTGTTGTCCAATTGTAATTTTCGAAATGTGCAAAGAAACGTGCGATAATTCCAATACAATTTGTACGTAATTCTTTAATCGTTGGTAGAAAACCTGAAAGGATTTTGTCGGATTGATCCAGAATGCCTTTGGCTTGAGCTAAGATACAAATTAGTATTGCCAAAAGCCGTGGCAATAGATTTGATGACATTTTCGCACCAAATTCTTCCATAATGATTGCCAATAAATTCGTAGCGCTTTTCAAACGTTTGGGTGGAATGATATTCGATAAATCCAACTCATTGATGATACTAGTTGCCAATAATGACAAATCTTTCATTTCATCATTGATTGAAAGACTTATGCCATATCTTTCAAACGGTTTGAATGCCATTTTAACGAATAGCATCATTTCCTCTTCTTTCACCCCCATTAAGAAACGTAAAATAATTTTCCGTCGAGCCATTGCACCAACCGCTCCGCCACTTCTTCCGGTTCCTCGTGTTATCATCTTCGCATACACTAGTCGCATTAAAATCGGCATTAGTGCGTCACGATGCTCTGCTTGAACCATTCCCATTGTTTCTTGATCGTCCGCAACTCGGAAACGAGCTAATTCATTACGTAAATTTTTCTCGTCAACCAACCCATAAAGATGTTCTTTATATGGCATCAGATGTTTATGTTTATAAGCGAATATACAGTCGAGTGCTAATTTTTGTAATTCTATATTTTTCGATGTGAGAATTTCCAGGTAAATTCTATTCATCTCTGGCTCCCGATATAACATCTTTGGGTTTTGCATTTTCGAAAATACTCCCAATTGCGCTAATAGTAGTTTGAAGTTTGAGGCTCTACCAAGTTTTTTTAATCCCGATTTTTTTGGTGTATTTCTTTCTTTGATGTTTTGTTTGTTTCCATCCCCATCCTCAAGGTCTTGCTCATTCTCATCGTCATCATTATCGTCATCATCATATATCTCGTTGATTTTTACATTTGATTCACTTCTCTTGACAATACTGAATGACTTGGATGTTTCGGAATTCAATTTGAAGTAATAATCTTCCATAAAATTGATGAATATCACAGTTAAATCACGATTCCTTGCTTCACAATACTCTGGGAATTCACTCATGCATTTCCAAAGTAAAATTTTGTAATTGACATAATCAGGTTTGTCGTTGATTTTCAATGATTTCATCCATTCGTTGAGCACATCACATTCAAAAGATTCGTCATGATTTTCATTCAATATTTGTCGATTGTTTGATTCTAATTCCTTTCGAAATATCGGCCAAAATTCAGTACAATCTTCATTAGCATATGTTGCAATTATCTTCGCAACTGGATCCCAAAACAGTGAAAAATTGATATAAAAGTTTCCTAATAAAAAGCGTAATGGAATATCACGATAATTTTTCTTCAAATTCGAGATAGCACAGGACTCATATGACAATGCACGCAAATGAATCAATCGATCACGATAATTATAAACAGATGTTTCCACTTTTTCAGCCATAAACATAACTTCTAATGCATTTGACAATCCACCTAGATTATTTTCCATGAAAATCTCGTCCAGGTTCTTAAATAAGCTGATCAAGTGACACACAGCCATTCGAACTCGTCGATCAGGTGAAGTCAAGTGTACACACATATTCTCATACAATGTACTGAATGTTGATATGTTCAGATATAATTCGTTCGATAATGGACACATCCGGGTCACGAATAAATCGATTGCATTCGTGATGAATCCAATGTGTGAAAGTTTCGTCATTAGTTCACCAAAATACATTTTATTATTTTCTGATGATTTTTCAAGTAAATCAATATTCACATTATGAATAACGGCTGCTTCAGTTGTCAGCAAAAAAATCAAACTTTTCTTCTCCATCTTATTCAATGAATAGCATCCATCTTCCAATTTAATCAATTTATCATGCCAAAATAGGAAAAATGATTGCAACGTTTGAATTAACTCTTTTGATTGATGATGAATATGTGGCAAAATAAGGAGAACTCTCACAGCATTTTCAGTCAAAAGATCAGGATTAGCCTGGTCATCACAATTCTCTTGCAATATTTTCGTGAGATAATTCAAACTGTCACATGGAAATGCACGAAAATCCAAATTAATGCGTCGGAAGTTTTGAAGACGTTCACCAGTAAGGCACGGTGGTGCTCTACTATTCACGATTTTAGCAAACAAACGCAATTCTTCATCACCAAATTCATTCTTCAAAACACTTTTTTGCATCGCCATCGGTAATACCAAAGTTTCGAATGACGAATGATTTATGAGCTTCTCAATAATATAGTTCAATAGTTTTCGATTTTCAATTCTCAATAGTGTCGATATCAATTCATAAGTTGTTTCCTGACTCAACTTAACATTGTCCACAAGTAAAATCGATGCAGCTAAGTCAATAATTTTTTCCAACACCTCGTCATTGTTGACATCAACTGAAATGGTTTTGATCAATTTTGATATCAATAAAGTTGGATCCAATAGCATCCGACCGCCTTTATGCTCAACAACTTGACGTATCAAACGCATCAGTGGTTCAATCATCCATGCATGTCTTTCGTTATCTTCAATTGTTGTATATTCGTCGAGGACTTTATAAATAACAGTCCATAATATTTGACAATGTCCCGGACTTATATGTTCCGTGATACACACAAAAATTTGATGCAAAACACCAAAAGCTAGTTGATTATCAATTGAATCATTTATGAATACTCTGAAATAATGATTCAACATTTGCTCAGCACATGAATGGAATTTCCCTTGTGTTCCCGCAATAACTTCGAATAAAAGTTTGCCACATCCTGAAGTTCCATCAGGTGTTGATTGCAGTGTGTCAAATAGCAATTGAAGGAATGCCTCTCTATCACGAACTTTTCTTGCCACAAATGCGAAACTTTCCGCAGCAAAATTATTCACATATTCTGGTTTGGTATCAACCAATAGTGGCAGTAAAAGTTTGAATGTGGTGTTAATATATTTAACTAGATATCGCCACAGAAACTTGAATAAATATGCCAGTGCTGTGAATGCTGGATCCAAAATATCTGGATTCTTTGTCGCGAACAAATCAATTATTAGTGTGAGAAACTCCGGAAAATATTCGTAAAAATCTTTCTGCAAATCTTTGGCGACTGCTACTACTAGACTGCAGAAAAGAAAAAGAAACGTAAGAATATCATATCAATTGATCTTCTAACATGACTATAATTTCGTGAATGAAAAGCATTTGTAATAAACTGTCATCTTACTCCAAAATTGGTTGTATAAACGAAGCATCTTTCGTCTTCAGACATTTCTCTAATGATTCTATCACAAGAGATTTGTCATTAATCAACTGAGGTAATGTAACAATGTGCCTCACTTCTTTCTTGAAGGCAGTAAAACCTTGTGTGAGATTTAGCACATTCCATTTTTGCAAAGTTTTACTGAAGTTTGTTTCTAATGACTCTTCATCATCATTAATCTCTTCATTCCGATGAACTACACGATGGAATACATCAACATCGATTTCAGCTATTCGATCACTGAATTTTTTGAACTACAATAATTACAAATACAAGATTAATATAATTACTAATGAGGGAAGGAAAGACAAAATGTTATCAAAAACATAATTCCTGGACAAAATATTTGGTAATTTCTAAATACGTACCTTGAAAGTATTTGTTTCTTTATGCCGAATCGGTTTATTCTTCATTGTGTTAATAAATTATATGGCCTTTCGCCATTCACTGTTCATATATATAAAACTCGCGAGTAGGAGTAGCTGAGAGTAGATTCAAAAGGATCTACCGTGTCTAAATATACCTATTGCATATCCGTTAGGTATCCTGTAGGTTGTTTGCTCGCAGGAGTTATGTCGAGCATGGCAGAGCACGTGGATTGCAATGTCGGCCCTGAATGTTGAGATGATTGGAGAGTGGACATGTATATTCATTCTCATTCACGCTGGTTCCGCTCATATCATTTCTTTGTTTGGTTATCCATTGAGGTTGATACTGTAAAATCCCCGCAAATCGATTACCGGCTTTTCCATCTATCGAATAAGAGGTCTACATGGTGCAGTAGAGCCTCGAACGATGCGTTTGTGAAGTATTTCCAAATTACTTAGCGATACGCGCGAAATTCAAATGTTGGAACAGTTAGGAAAATGAAACATCAATAGCACGACCATATTTTTCTGGAAATTTATCATGCATATTTATTCTAGATTTTCAAAGGATTTTTAGTTATTTTAAGTAAAGGTATTCACCCAATGCTCTCAATGGCTTTTCCGTAAATTATCAATGTATTGAAGTAGTTTTTTTTTTATACAATGTCAATGTGAAAATGTTTCATATGTTGAGTAGCAACGCTAATTCATTGGTACTCATTGGTAAACATAACATCATCCATCTTATAACAGAATAGATAACGGGATTTTGAGAAAATGGAATAATGATAGTTGGGAAAAGACAAAGTAGAAAACGTATAAAATGCATGTGAACAATATTGATGAGATCAAAAAGTACCATCGACATCTTCGTAAATTTTCGGGCAATATTGCCTCGCAATTAGTTCATAAGGCACTCCACTGCCAATCTGGATATTTCTCGATCGACTGAACTTATTCCATACATGAATTGCCAAAGAGTTTTTAATTGCTTCCATTGTGTCGTCTTTATAAGCAACATCAAAATACTGTTCCCAATTGGAATAATGAATTGGATGAAATGCTGATTTTGACAAAACTTCAAATCCATCGCAGCGTTCAGGGGTCATTCTGCTAAACTAATTCCGAAACAAAAATAATATCAATAATTTTTTAGATGTGCATGTGCATGAGTAATCCAGAAGTATATAGAGAGAATATGCTCGATACGAGGTGTAAGAAAAAAAAATGTAAGACTCTTTCCCTTTGCGGATAAACTCTGTGATAAAATTTTGAATATACTGAAATAAAATATGTCTCACAAATATAGTGTCGCAAATTTTAGTTAGAATTCTGGTGATCACGCCAGGCCCATTGTGCGCCCAAATGTCACCACGAAAATTCATTGTACATTCCATTAAACATTCATCTGCATAACGGCGACCAGTGTTGGTTAAATCAAATCCAATAACGCCCGAAGAAATTGCCCAGAAATCTTCTATACCTGCAAAATTTCTGAGGTGTTCTAACGATCTGCAATAGGAATACTACATGAGTTGAGACTCCACAATGAAAAAATAACCTAACCAAAAATGAACCATACGATTTTGTGATTATATCGAGATCGAGATAAATTCCACCGAACTTCCACAACGTGAGATATCTCAACACATCAGACATGTGACTAGCAAACCAGTGACTAGAACTCAAAGTATTTGTCGTGTTCCACCATTTTTCTACAGGAGTATTTTCAAAATATGTTTCTGTTGATATATGTCGGATGAAAACGTTTTTGTATTTTCTAAGTTGCGCAATAATATCCTCTGTTGCTTGAGAATATCTCAATAAACGTGAACTGAAAATCAACAAGTAAATATTCATCGCAGGATTCATAAGCGCAGCAGATTCAACTGCGCAAGCTTGTCTTGAATTCAAAGATATTTTATATCTGTCCTTTATGTGCGAAGTTTCGATGAAAAATATATTACGATCACCTTCAATAATTTCTTCAATCATCTCTGCAAATTCACATTATTCCATTAATCAAAATTGCCATTAAATTTTCGCTGTAACTACTTAAATATACTGAACAATATATGCACACCTGTTCCACCGTCCAATCCATCTGAATTCGTTGGCTTCATGTACATCAGAATATTGGTATTAGAAAAATTCATAGCAATTGGTACATATTTTACATCAGCTTGTGTCTGAGTGACATAGATGTACATTTGAAAAGTGATAAAACATCCGACAAGGATTATCATATATTTCATTAAAACCTTCTTCATCCTTCTGCTTTGGTACATCACGGCACTCTATACATCTTCCATCGATGATACAGTAAATTTACATCAGCGCAAAATTGCACTCTCTAACAAAAATATTTTTTTCTTGACGCAGGTTCCACGTGGCCAACTGTCGTATGTGAACATACGTGAACCACTGAGTTAATGGCCATTGTCGTTAACGGAATGTCTGCACCGCATCATAAAATTATAGATATGAGAGCCTTATCTATACGATATAGATTTGAAGGCTGATGCTTTCATGGCAATGTGTCTACGGAAAGAAATAGATCTGTTAGAATGACTATATGGAAAATTAATAACAAGATATAATATAATACACTTGATTAATTGTCTGCCTGATAAATATTCACATTTTCGTTGTCATCAGCACGTCATCAATGTCAACAGTCCAACAGAAAACATTTCATTCAATTTCTTCATTAGCCTGCAATAAAAATCGATTATAGAGATATGAAATTGAATAATAAATCAGATGAGACACAACAATAATTTGATACAAAATAAAATATAACATACCATAGTTTTATAAGAAAAACCAAGTTCTTAATCCTTGAATTTTTCTATTGTTTTCAAATTGCATTTCAAATATTGAATTTGAAATTAATAATTACGAAAACTCGCAGCAGCGCCACCTGGAATTTCATTGGATAAAGTATCACCGACCTAGTCAAAATGGACGCTTTAACATTATGATCACGTGGGTAAATTCGAACAAAATAACGGACAATGGCATTATCTCGCGAAGATAATGCAGATACAGATAAATTTGAAGCGCGAGAGTTCGCGCATATATCATACTCTCTTCCTCTCTCTGCTCCTGAGCTCTTCTGTCTTCTTACACTCTCCACTGTTCCACTCCGTTCTACTCCAGCTGCTGTACGATTTCATGCTACGTTTTTCCTCTCAGTTCATCGCCGGTTTTGCTCGCGACTGGGGAATGTCTTGGTTGTGCTCCCATCACTAATCCATAAATCAGCTTCGTCACACGCTCTCGCGCATGCTGGCGTCAATTTCACATAAAACCAAAAAAAAAAAAAAAAAACAAAACATTCGAATCAACAACAAAACATACTTTCGAACAATTAATTTATTAAACTCTTTTGTCATCCCCACCATTATCATCCCTTTCACTATCATAACAAAGAAACAAAACGAACAAAGTGTGACATAAACAAAGCTGTCGTTGTTCAAATAAAACGGTCAGCTATGACGATTGATTTGTAGAATTTTTTTCTCCTTATTAATTCCAATGGACAAATACATTGTCCCGAGTGAGAGGGATCAAAAGGGCCGCTTCTAAGGTAGCAAGAGTGAGGAAATAGTGAGACAAAAAAAGAAGGAAATAAAATCCCCATCCTCGTTCTTCTTCGATTTATTCCTTTTTTCAATCCTCTTTTTACCCATACATTCATTCTCTCTAACGTCCCTCCAATCCGAAAACGACCGCGAGTTCGTTCCCCCCTGCAACACGGGCCGTTCAACCTTGGTGTGCTCCATACAATCCCGAAGACTAAGGAGCCGTGTACAGTCAGCTATAAACGTGCACGGATATATAAATATATCTATGTCGAGAGAATGTAATGAAAAATTGGAAAATCAGATATAGTGAAATGCTACAATTATATATCGGTGCGTGTCCATTGTAAATAAAGAAGTAAGAGTAAAGTCAGTACATGTAAATGGAAAAAGGAAAATAATACGATACTACTGACTTCTTATTATTTTTTATAGGTACGTGGATGGTGAATGTTGCTGAGGCGTCTTCATTTTATCTCGTGGATTATTTGTGTTCCTATTGGTGATACGACTTTTTTTCCCCTCTTGTCTCTGTCAACTGATAATAGCGAGGAAAAAAAAGTTGATGGGGGAAGCGAGTGGAATAGTGAAGAGACTTGTGGAAGAGAGTGTGGGAAAGGGGGAAAAAAAGGAGAAAAAACTTGAAAGATTTTACTTTACTACACTCTTGTCATTCAGTCTCAAGAGGAGAGAAAGAGGTCTGAGTGCCCTCTGAGATGGTGTGCGATTACAAGTGCATAAGTATTCACCAACGACTGGACAACGTGAATGTGTGGGTATATACCTATGCATGTATTTAATATAAATGCTCGGAGGAGTAAAAAGACTATAAAACATCCCTCTACATAAACCCTCTGTCGGTTGGTTTGAAATATAATTCACAGCGATATTTCCAACGGATATTATTCAAAGCTAATTCAGATAGAATGAATACGAAAAATTTAGTTCTGACCTTGAATTTTACCTTTAGCTCATGATGAATGAGAATGAAAAAAAAAAGCTATGTCTCTTTCAATCGGGCACGATCGAAAATTATTTCTTCTTGTTTTCTAGATGCCTGGATACAATAATAATAATAGTTTATTGTCAAGGACATGAGAAGAAGGATGAAGGTATAGGGTGCAATGTCCTTCCAAGTCGTGTTCCATCCGTGTTTATTTTATCTTATTTTTGTATTTGTATTTTGTTGTTTATTCTTCCCCTTTGGTTTATCAATTCATGAGATTTTATATCATGGTGTAGACGCTGCTTCAATCCAGGTGTGCATACACATTGTGTAAAGGTACATCCACTCAATGGAATTTTCAAGCTCATGTCTTATAGACGTAGGCGTCTCACTATACACCAGACGTTTTTGTTCCATCGTCACGAATATTTTCTTCGCACATGATGAAATCTGTCTAGTATTTCATAGTATATGTTGTTGGTTCTCTTTCATTATCATTTGCTCAGGATTAATCATCAGATATACATCTAAACATATGCGTATAAATATATTTATAAATATATTTTTTTTTCTGTACAGCGAATTCAAACATTCTTAATGAAACAAGCTTGGGCCAAGTATGCCCTCTAAGAAGCAATACAATCTCGTTCACAATGACGAGTATGACACGAGGATACCATTGCACAGCGATGAAGCCTTCCACCGTGGCATCGTCTTCCACGCGAAGGTATAATTATATACTTATGACTATGTTAGTATATATAAATATAAGATGAACTTCAATATCTTGAGAATTATATGTGGAGAGTAGAACTCTCCTTTGTTTGTAAGTATTAATTGTTCTTTCATTTCTTTTATTTATTGAGAGGAAGCGCGACCCAAGTGAAGAAAGAAAAACTAACGAATGACTACAGACCATTTTACCTGTTCCATTGTAATGCGGCTGAAAGTAGTAATGGCTGAGAAGTGTCGAACAATGATATGTTTGTGTTGTGGAAGTATGGTGGCGATGGTGGTGTTTAGAGAGAATGTATGGCGAAGAAAGCATGGAGCAACCACGTTGAATTAAACAATAAGATCATCGACGACGGTCACAACACAGAGAGAAGATATTTCTGTATCTTCTTATTCCACTTCTTATTCATCGTACTTTGATGGTCATGACGTCATTCATCTCGCACGTGTTTATTTCGGACTCTTATGTCGCGCGCCTCTCTCAATCATGTATACAAATCGTATTTCATTCTTATTTTCATGTTCTCTCTTTCCCCATCTTTTTATCTGAATGTGGGAGCGAGAGGGAATATTGATGTTTATTGTGTGGGTGAAGAATGAATAGGGAATAATAAAAATGCGTGGCAGAATACACTAAACATTACGTGCAATCACGTCCAAGGACTAATCGAAGTTCTCTTATAACAATTTTATTACTTTATTTTTTTCTAAAGTATTTATCTAGATTTTTCTTTCATTCGTTGCTATTATTGCTGTTTTTTGAGCAGATCGGCTAAGATGATCCTATTTTTATATTTGTTATTTTACAGTTTATTGGATCCATGGAAGTGCCCAGGCCCACCAGCCGAGTGGAGATCGTGGCGGCGATGCGCAGAATCCGCGTAAGATATTTTCTCAAGAGAGATAATCAATTGCTAATACTTAGATGCCAATTCAATTTTATAATCTAATCCATCCATTCATCCATTCATTTTTCGATTTGATATTATTTCAGTATGAATTCAAAGCGAAAGGCATCAAGAAGAAGAAAGTCACGCTCGAAGTATCGGTGGACGGATTGAAGGTGACTCTTCGAAAAAAAAAGGTAGACAAATATGATCTGCTGAGTAAAATTAGAAGGATTAAAAAAAATTATGCTCCTATCGTATTGATCTCTTCTTTTCAGAAAAAACAGCAGTGGATAGACGAAAATAAAGCATTCCAAATGCACTATCCAATATACAGGTAGGGAATCATTTCATGGAAATTAATATTTAATCTCGGTTTCTCTTACTCCTTCGTCCACAATTAATCATTTGACGTTCTAACTTCCCACAGAATATTTTACGTATCTCATGATAGTCATGATCTCAAGATATTCAGCTATATTGCTCGTGACGGCAACAGCAACTCATTCAAGTGCAACGTCTTTAAATCCAGTAAAAAGGTGAGAGCACGTTTCATTTCTAAGAAGCCTTCACATTCCGTTATTCGTAAAATGAGTCCTCGTTTGTTCAACAAAGAAAAATATTTTGCCAATTACATGCTGACAATATCCATTGGTCTATAATATGCACAGTTGTTCCGTATCATATCCGCAGTTGAAATGAAACGAAGCAGTAAACAACAAAAGAGAAATTGTAAGTTTCAATGTTTCTTTGCTTGTAACAATCCTATAAATAAATGGATCATGTCTCGTGCATGTCGCGCAGTTGACGATGAATTTTGCGTGCGTGACCATGTGGACAACGTTGCCAAGACGTAAGTTGCTTTGGACGAATTATTATCCCGTATGTGTTTTGTACATCGCATATACGAAGTGAAGCGAATAGAAGACGAATAAGAGAGCAAACGCGATGTAAAGAACAGCGAGGGAAAGAGAAAAAGCTAAGACCGCGGGTAGATCTTTGCAAGCAGCACTCTGTGTTTATTAATATAACATTTACAATCTTCAACGTGGCTTTGGCTTTTTGTGCTGTGTGTATTTCGATAATTCAAATGACGTTGATATAAACTATTCTTATATATACATTGCATCGTGTACAAATGTACATCAGTTGCATTGCCAAATCTTCATGAATCCACTGCGGCAATAGTATTATTTTTTATCGTTGTATATTTAATGGAAATGTGCGGGAGAGACAACGTCAACGCTTCTTCAATGTATATCTTTCATATGTTGAAAGAGATTGTGTGTGAAAAGGGAGATGATGATGAAAGAGAGTGAGAAAAACGACGAAGGCAGTTGGATATATTAAAATAGCTTACACTGGTAATTCCGTTGCGTGATCGAAGCTTAACTCTTTCGCATGTAGCTGTGGTTTAGTTTGCGGTTATGTACGGTAGTAGTCAACAATTCATTCATGTATGACAAATTGTATTAGTTGTTACTACTGATGATAATGATGTTGAGGGTGGTCGTGCTGGTCAGTGCTCCGATACAATGACGATGCGACAAGAAGTCGTTGCAGCATTCAATTTCGCAAACTATCATTCTGTAGATCATGTTATGACTTTATTAGAGTTTATATTCGATCATTCTCCTAGACATCGTTATAATGGAAACAATTCACTGTGATGAATATCACACGTGCCTGTGAGAAAAATCTAGATCGTTTTGTTTTTTTTCCCATTGCGAATGAAGTCACGAAAAATGTTGAAAAGTGCTGGTAAACTCGCGGTTGCTACGGATTTATCATCATCGCAAGCATGTACCAGTGGTGCTGACAATATAAGCCGGAGTCCTGTTTCTCCGGGTACACCTGAGCCGTCAACGCCAGGTGGGACGAAACCCCGAAAAAAATTGTCATTTAAAGAACCAGAATTTTTCGGATATTTGAAAATGCGGAAACCGTCATTTAGAACGAAATCGCAAAATGTTCCGACGTCACATGAAACTCCGGCACAGCATGTTGCAATGAATGACGAAACATTCAAGGAGGAAGATGAAGACTATGAAGAGTTAGAGGTAATTGCTAATATGGAACAATTGTGATGAGACTTTGGATATGAAATGGCTAAACCCTTGATAACGTGAAGAAATATTGAGATCAATTTATTCCTCTGAGTTTTGTGATGTAAAGAAATAATTTTTCACCTGTTTATGTTACAGAGCCAAGCCATGAGAGTAGTTAGAACCGTAGGCCAGGCGTTTGAAGTGTGCCATAAGTTAAGCTTGAATACTGCAACTGAAGAAAGAGATCAAGACATTGACAAAGAGCGAGAACTTGTAAAGGATCGAAGCGATGAGCATCTACTTCGTAGTGAAGATTACGAGGATGAGATGACAAGTGAACGTCAATTAATTAATCGAGCGCACACCCCATCTCCAAATATACATAAAGACATATCATTATTGGGTGACGGTGAAGATCCAGGACAGGATCAACCGGCGACCATCGCACCGTGTATACTTAGGACGCATGGACGCTCTGCATCACCAATTAGACGGTCCCCTTCGGTAAATAGCATGGTCGAGTATCATATATTTTACCGCAATATCAGTTGATACAAATTTTACTCTGATTACCATTTCAGAGACCAGCTGCATCCGAATGCGGTGAACTCTTAATGTTAGGTAATAATGAATTAACATCACTCAAACATGAAGTTCAATTACTTCGTGAACGTTTGGATCAACAAAGTCAACAGACACGTGCTGCTGTTGGTCACGCGCGGCTGTTACAGGACCAGTTGGCGGCTGAAACAGCGGCGAGGGTGGAGGCACAGGTTGGTATTCACAAAAGATCATTATTTCGAGAAAGAGTCTTTGACATTGGTTTTCTCACCTCTATATATCGATGAAATGAATATTTAATATCTTATTATAGACTCGAACACATCAGCTACTTGTTCAAAACAAAGAATTATTGGAGCACATTAGCGCATTAGTAAGTCATTTAAGAGAGCAAGATCGTATCCAAGGCGTTCAATCACAAGTTACTGGCAGTGGAACAGGAAATACGGGAATTCCAATGCAAACGCCGATAGTGCCGGATTTATCAAGTCTTGGCCAGGTAACGCTCTACCGAATGACACCGTAATAATGAAAAAAAGAGAGAAAAAACAACAACAACAACGAGCAAATTTAATCAATGCATTTGTTTTTTAATTTTATCATTATTTCTTCTCTATGTTTTTGCGCTTTTTTTTCTACATTTAGTTCAGTTTAGCTAACACGTATTGTAGCTATCTAATTTTCTTCTTTTAATATACAATTTTTTACTCGATAATAAAACGAAAAATGGAATGATCCAGCATTTCACATGTGTATCCGTTTGATCGTCTGCGTACGTTTGCGTATGTGTCTTCATACGTCATGAGACACGGATTCAATTGTACACGCGTCCATGCTCTAAATATTTTTATTTATATACTCACTCATCCCAACTCTCTTTCCCTCTCTTCACGTCTACCCATACATCATATACATACATTTATCTCTGTCATTTTACTGACATAATTCTGCTTTATATCACGAGGTACACAGAAAACACGTGAAAAAGAGACGAAGTTAGAGAAAAAGAGATGGAAAAAATTGTGCACTGAAAATTTTATGGCCGTCTACTGGTATGTGACTGTGCTCGCACGTTCTAATCCAATAATAAACTTATTGCCTTGTGTTGCTCGCCTGAAAAAGCCGTACATGTTAACCACGAGACATTCCGTGGTGTAATTGTTGACCAGCAGGTTTCCGCACACGATATTCGGATTTTGATTCAACAAGCGCTGCGTAATGAATGTAAAGACATCAGCATCTATCGTCATAACAGCAGAGAGTCGCCGCCGCCACCGCTACTACTGCTGCATCTTTACATGAAGCATAACGGAGAAAAGTTGTGTGTCATTACTAATGCTCATTACTTCTCTCGCCTATTTTTTATCTCGTTCTCCAATATGATATTTATCTCAATACCTTACCCAATCCCATTACCAATATGAACACAACTTTCTTCAAAGCAGTCGCATCAACGGACGACGGGGCAGAACTCTCCGTGGGAATTGGAGCAATCATCCTTAACCTACTCATACACTCCTGACGCCCTTTACACGACGGGCAGTGCAATGGACCAGAATTATATCACCGCCAATGATCAATTACATTTTCAAACACAATTACTTGAGCGACTGCATAATATTAGTCCATACACAACTCAGAGATCACCTTATACAACGCCCTCTCCCTATCCCATACAGCCACCAAGTTTTCTTCTATCACCAAGTTGCAATAAATTACCCGTAAGTATTTTTCTCAATATTAGTTGAAGAATTTATAAACTATTTGCCAGAGTATTCTATTAGATTGCGTGCATTAACGGAATTTTTTTCTTTATTTTTTAGAATACACAATCTGCACAAGGTGGAGGCATGACCTTGCGTGTGTCACAAGCGAACAGTTTCGCTTCATCACCAATAATGTCCCATAAACTCCCCATGTACACACCGTCCACTTCCGTCGAGTCAAATGCAGATCAACTGGCTGATTTGCATGCATTAATAAAACCTTTGCCGTGTGGTTTGTCATCACTCCAACGAAGTTCATTTCATGCTTCATCAGACATTACTAGCGCTGGCAAACATCAACAGCAATTGCAACGATCCAGCTGCCCACCGTCAGCATCAATAACATTGGATCCTCCCCCGCAAGGCAAACGGATTGAGTTTGCTGATACAAAATTGACAAAAGATGGATCACGATTATCGTTAACATCGTCGGGAACAAATTTAGGAAAGGAATCGACTGGTACAGGTGATGATAAAAGTAGTTTAAAAAAAAGCAACCTCGCGACGATAATGCGGACACCTGGTCCACCACCATCAAGAACTACAAGCGCTAGATTACCAGCCAGGAATGATTTAATGAGTCAAGTACGAAGTAAAACATGGGCACGACACACGACCAAATGATGATTTGTAGATATTTTTCCATAAGCAGACTACTATATATGTGCGATGATGTTGCAGTGATCTAGTCAATTTTTGAAAAATGGTTGATGATACTTAATGGAAAAATAATTGTTGATGACATATAGCACATTAAGACCATAATCACTATGAAGACACCAGTATTCCTGGAAAGACGATATATAAGACAAATTTGTGTAAAAAAGATCAAACAAAAAAAGAATTTTACTTTATTTTCTTGCAAGATGTCGTACTTTTTCATTTTTTCTAACTGTATCAACAATTTTTGCGCCAATTATTTTATGTTTGCTCGTACTCCCCACCCATTAAATTATACGTTCGATAATTTATAATTATGGAAAAAAAGGTGAGGATAATTGTGGAACCATCGAGGGAATAAATTAATGTGGAATTAGAAAAATGTAGGAACATTCGGAGGTGCAACCGATATAATCATATAAATGAGGCCACGTGTAGAATGATTATTGTATGAATCGATATAACTTCACTCTATTTCTCTATCTATCTGTCTCTTCGCAGTAATTTAAGTCGATTCTGAAACCAATTCATCAAAATAGCCACAGACAACACACCCACAAACACATAACTGCGTATGAAAGGTGCGGCCGTGGTGAATTTTCCCTTATGAACGCTGATGCGTTGTTATATTGTGGGTAGTGTGCATTTGGAATAGAAGCACACGATAAATAGGTGATGATCAAGGACTTTGAAATCATTGTAGTTGTACAGCTCAAACCACAAATTGTATCTTTCGAGAAGTATCCAAAGTGTTTTCATCGAATAAGCATAATACACTTCTCCATTAAAACATTAAAAATCTATTTTTTTATCAATTGATAACTTTAAAAGTGTATATAGGTGGCTAGGAAATGGAATTCATTGAAGGGAACTGTCCGGATGAAATTAAACAAAGTGAGAAGATTGTTTTAGCTGGTGACGAACAAACTGCAATGGGTATTTTGAGAATTGGTGTACGTCATTGCAAGAATATCACATCGTCAATATCTTCACTCAAGCAGGTATATATTCAATGTATAATTGGACATGTCTAATTCATTCATCATTGTGTCATAGTGGGTCTCATATCTCAAATCTGTCACAGATGATAGATGCGGCTTTAATCAGAGTTATTTCCTTTAATGAATGTGTGGTTTTGTAATAATAAGTTAAGGTGTAGATTTTTCATTTTGGCCATTACATTGAATAGTAGTTCGCACGCGATGGCATTGCGTGTGAGTCATACATATTACAAAGGATGTTTCAGACTTTGTTGAAAAAAAAAGAAGAAATAATGGATGAACGAAAAAGACATTCTGGAGATGTAATGATTTCCAAGCCATCGATGAGTTGATTATTCGATGGGCATCGTGAATTTCACTAATGGCCCGTGTCACGCCATACAATGTCGGGATGTAGTGAGTGAAAATTAGCAGAGAGAATGAGGAACAATATATAATGGGTGGCCACAGGTGTGGCAAAGATATAGCACAAGTGTATGAGCTCTTGAGGGATGATAACTAACAAAAAAAAAATGTAATAACAAAAAGGAAGAATCTCTGGACAGTGGAGGTGCGGTGTCTAAAGTCTCTTGTTTAGTCTTCGTTCAGTCTTCATTCACAATCACTATTTCATTACTAGAGGAAGGGGATTTTTTGTTTTCTTCTTTATTTTGGCGATACGTATTACATTGTCGAAATGGAATTTGATCTTTAGGACTTGCCAGACCGTCCATCTGTTACATTCGCATTAGTTGGTGAATTGAATCAAATTAAATCTGCGGAAACACCATTAGAATCGGCAATGCCTCTATCACCAACAATTTTACGACACCTCAGTCGTACTGATACAGCTGAAGATGATGATGACGACGATTACTCAGCATCAGTTTCGGCTATTTTACAAAAACGACCATCAAGACGGGCTAGTAAACGACGAAAACGAGGTTCATCACCATTTATTATTGAAGATGTTGGAAATGTGTCGGAAAACTTCAGGAGACGTTCATCTGTTTTTACAACATCATCGGGCGAGTATGTAGTAAATTAGTTCATAATAAATTGAACTTTCCTAGCACAGTGTCAACAAACAAATACAAGATGAAATATTGTTTCTGTTTTCAGTACAGCGATTTCCATTGATGTGGGATTAGAAGAAGATCCAGACGAGAGTGGTGCACAAGATCAAATTTATGAAAAGCTTAAATTGCACAAGGAAGTTCTTGGTGCTGTTAAACTTCAACCATGGCCACTTAGAAAAAAAGTTAAACTCGTAAGACAGGCAAAATCATTTATACGTGGTCATGAGGGCGCACTCCAAGTGAGACTTGCTCAAAGTCGAAGTACCAGAGATGTGTTAGCTAGAGCATCAATTTTAATAAACAAAGTCAGTATACACAAAACTCGTTGATTCATAATTAATTTTAAGGGTCATCATGATCAAGATGATGCATGACATATTCATATTCGTGAGATATTTTATCATCAGGAAAAGAAGTTGGTGGCAAATAGTTCATTGATGTAGCGTATAGCAGAGAATGACATCTTGGATTTCACACTTTTGATTAGAAAACATAATTATCAATAAATGTTTTGATTGTGTAGAATTGGCAGTACTTCAAACGAGAATTGGTGAATCTTCAGACTTGGATTATTCCATGGGAATTGAGAATTAAAGAGATTGAATCGCATTTTGGATCAGCTGTTGCGTCATATTTCACTTTTTTGCGTTGGCTATTTTGGATAAATCTTGTTATATGCCTGATTATTCTTGCATTTGTTACAATACCTGAAGTACTAACAGGAGATAAAAAATCAGCTGGTGATAGAAAACATTTATTCCAAGATGAAATAGCGAAATCTAAACATTTTCTAACTCTGTGGGAGTTTGAAGGAATACTCAAACATTCACCATTCTTTTATGGCTGGTATACGAATTGGGATCCACACGATGGTGGATACAGATTACCACTTGCCTATTTCCTAGCCAATCTAATGGTTTATACTTACAGCTTCGTCGCTATTTTACGCAAGTAAGAGTTAAAATTTCCCATGTCGATACAGTTATTGTGAAAGTATCTATGGAGAAAATTACCTTTCAACTGTATGATTTATTTTAGAATGGCAAAAAATTCACGAATGAGTAAATTATCAGAGAAAGAAGATGAGTGTGCGTTTTCATGGAAATTATTTACGGGATGGGATTTTATGATAGGCAATCCGGAAACTGCTCATAATAGAGTTGCGAGTATTGTTTTGAGTTTCAAAGAGGCTTTGTTGGAGGAGGCAGAAAAAGAGAAGAAACTTGGACAGTGAGTATTCAATTATTCATTTCATCGTTTCTCATGTTTCAATTATTTTTGTCCTACATCTGGATGATATACTCGATCGACTTTCAGTTGGAAAATTATAACTGTTAGAATCTTTGTGAATCTATCAGTTATATTTCTATTGGCACTTTCGGCATATGCTGTTGTTGAAGTTGTCGCAAGAAGCATGCAACCTGATGCTGATAGTGGATGGTGGCGACAAAATGAAATAACAGTTGTTATGTCTTTAATTTCTTATATATTTCCAATCTTCTTTGAGATCCTCGGCCTCCTCGAGAATTATCATCCACGAAAACAATTGAGATTACAGTTGGCGAGGTAACACAGTAAATTCTGATTGAGTGTTTGATGTAATGTAATATGAATTATTGGAAGCCTTTTAAATAAATTTTTTCTTTCTTACAGGATCATGGTATTGAATCTTCTCAATTTATATTCATTAATCATCGCCCTCTTCGACAAAATAAACCACATGGTAAGAAGAATTAATTATGTTAATTTGAATGATCCTTATTTAGTTTCCGAGAAAAAATGAATGTTAATTTTAGGAACGAGAATTGAAAAGTCTGAAACCAAAAGATTCAGCGTCTTTAATGTCAACAAACAATTTCAACGTAACGAATTGCAGAAACATTCAGATTCCGTGTGATAATATATCTTTCGAAAATATCTCTTCAGCATTCTCATCGACAACAGCTAAATCGTCATTAAATTCTACATCATTTGTCGCATCAATCGCGGCATTGAGTCTCATATTGATGCCCAATACAACGATTGAAAGCCCATTTATTGATGAAAATGCCATTGTACCGAAATTGAATGATGCACCTGACAAAATACAAACAGTATCAAATGGAAATTATATTCTGGAATTTACAAATTCATATAGTTCTTATGAAACATCACCAAAATCACAATATGTGGTTAATGATGGTGTCAAATGGGAAAGTTATTTAGATATCGAAAATTACAGTGATGGCGATAATATAATTGATGATGATGATGAATCAACCTCAACAGAAATAACCAGCACACTTGATAGTTCGACAAACGAATTACCTACAACACCGTCTACACTTTCATTAGATGCAGAGAAAATAAGTTCAACATTAATGGACTCAGCACAAACATCACCATCAATTACAGAAATAGAGGCAACCTCTACGACAATAATGGAATCGAGCAGAACCAAAACTACACCAGAAGTCAAAGAAGTAGACTCAATAAATTGGAATAATGGAATGAATGGGGTTGAATGTTATACTAGAATTTGTGATGCACCACAAAATTGTCAAGGTATAAATGAAGTGGCGTACAATCATGAATACACTAAAGGTAATTAATTTTGAAACATTTATTGAATTCAAAAGATGTTTATATGTAATTATATGTTGAAATATTTCAGTGAGTCTAAATGCAATTTCGGCATTGAATATGACAACAAAGAAGAAATTGCGACGTTTGTGTTGGGAAACGATGTTTGGACAAGAATTAGCTAAGCTCACGGTCATGGATTTGGTATGATTATGTTCGAGTAGATTCCTCCACAATGAAAATGGATATCGAAAATTATTTTCATGAGAATGTGATCATATTTGATTTTAGATGTTGACAATAATAGCAACCCTCAGCGTCGATTTTTTTCGGGCACTTTTCGTCCGCCACATGAATCCCTGGTGGTGTTGGGATTTGGAAAAACAATTTCCACAATACGGTGACTTCAAAATTGCTGAAAATATTCTACATCTGGTTAACAATCAAGGAATGGTGTGGATGGGAATGTTTTTCAGTCCTGGTTTGACCGCACTTAATCTCCTCAAGCTTGGTATTCTCATGTATTTGAGGTCTTGGGCAGTAATGACATGCAATGTCCCACACGAAGTAGTATTCAGAGCATCTCGCTCGAATAATTTCTATTTATCATTATTACTCACGATGATTTTCTTATGTGTCCTTCCTGTGGGTTATGCCATTGTTTGGGTGGAGCCATCGTGGCATTGTGGGCCTTTCTCTGGTTACTATAGAATTTATTATATGGCAACGAAGAGTTTGAAAGACGCATTGCCCAAAAAAGTTCACAAGTAAATTACCAAGAACTGAATTATGCTCAATGATGAAGCGAATGATATCATTACTGATCTTTTCCATCACTTTCAGAGGGCTCGATTACATCGCATCCCCTGGTATTATTATTCCTCTGCTCGTTCTCATGACGTTAATAATTTATTATATGGTATCGCTTGCAACATCACTTAGAGAAGCTAACAATGACCTAAAGGTAAAATTATAATATTCTATTGCTACTGACAGTGATAAGATGCAATTCCATGTATTTTTGTTTCATTATATAGATCCAATTACGTTATGAACGAACGGAGGAGAGACGGAAAATGTTCAAAATAGCAGAGAAACATGGCCAGGCACGTCAGGATTCATCGTTTGGGAAATGGAAAAAAATACTGCCAATAATGGTTCCTAATAAAAATGATATACCAGTAGCAAGAGGTAAAGAATTTGGACATTTATTGTATCTCTTCTCTTGATTGTCTATTGATTGATAAATTGATTGAAATTTATGCTGATCATTGCAGCTATTGGGAATATTATTCAACAAAAAAATCGACGTGCCATTGATAGGACACGGTCAGTGACATCAGAAGCGGATGAAGCGACTGATATTGAGCCAAATTCTTTACTGCACGACTCATTGACTCATGTTAATTTGAAAGAGGAACATGATGACCAGGATGTTGTGATCGCTTCAAATAGTGCCTCAAAGTAATGAAAATAAATTAATTGATTCTTTAGATATCGCGCTGCTATATTCATGGAATCCAATTCAATGTAGTATCGCAACAATTTTTTAAAGGGTCACAAAAATTCCAAAAATACGGATCGATGACATTGAATCCGGTGTCAGAGGCATTGATCGAAATACTGCCAAGGCGGAGACGAAAGACGAAAATAAAGATAAATATGAGACGAGAATTCGGACGAATGACGGAGGGAATTGAGTCTTGAACTTTCATCCAAAATTACCATAACATTGACATGTAAAGTTTTTGAAAATAATAAAGATATATTTCGATTATTCGATTGGAGCCACCAAGAGAATAAACTCAGAATTTTTTTATCATATAGATTTTTATTATAAAAGATTTTTGTACAATTGAAAAAATGGAAAAAAAATCAACTAGATTGTATTTCTTCAATATTGAGATGCGCAATGAATCTCAACCTCATCTGCAATGCAGGCCGCAGTCTTCTTATGATGCATTCAACATCAGTTTTCATCATATCACCAACAAACATATATTTAATGTGATAGAGAAGGTCGCAAACGGGATCCATATACTTGAGCGTTGGTTGAACTCTATCAACTTGTTCCAACATTTCATACAAACTTCCCGACAGCTCGAGAATACACCGTGGCCGTTCAATATTAAAGCGTGTTAATGTCGGCCCAATCAAATGACAGGCAAAGATAAGCTGTTCCTCACTATTGACGACTGGTTGTAATTTTTCTTTCACAAATTGCTGCATTGTCGTTATTTGACCGACACCTGCATGATGCCAGATTGAGTGTGCCAATGCCAACATATACGAATATTTATTTTCCAACAGGCAATTGTGCGTTGTGTCAAAGTTGAACATTTGAAATGGAGTAAGATTATTGTATTGCCATTTAGCTAAACCTGGACAGTCAACAGTTTCAACGAGACGATCATAAAATGCTGCCCAATAACATTCAGGCAATGCTGCCATCAATAATCCAACACAATTGATCCATAAATGTATTTCTTTTGGTGGTATAACGGTGTAACCTTTTGCAACAACATCAAGGAGGCAATTCGCAACGAGATTCGGCGCAACTGGCACTGCCATCAATTCTACGCAGGTAACGTAAAGTGCATGTGCAGCGGGGTTTGGAAATTCATTGAACCTCCAGTCGACCGATGGAAAATGTGGTACCCCCGTCATTGTTTCAATCATTCTGCGAACAAGACGGATATAGTAATCCAATTCAGGTACCCAAGAAACGGCTTCATCTGGCGATCGTGCCAAATAATGTAAGAATGGGTCTGATAATGCCCATGCAGGCGCTCGGATTTCTCTCAATGATCCAAGCACAGCCGCAACAAGACGTCGCTTTAGTGACGGCCGATCCCGCAATTTTTTCTCATAGTAATGCAACGTATTGTAGAGATAGGTGACTGGACGATCGTGGAATTTGTATAAGCATCCTAAATGCTCCAGAAGTATTTCTAAACTTTTAATTACTGGAGGTATTTCGAGATATCGATGTACGACAATGTCGAATACTGGCAGAAATCTTAAGCACACATTGCCAAAGTAGACTGGTAAACTTTGATATTGACTTGGACCACCACTTGTTTGATCCATTATTCCTTCAGGTGCAAATGTTTCCGGGAATTTACGATGAAACGCCAAATGTTTTTCATGCCAGTTGGATTGTTTCCAATGTTCCGGCGAGTTTTCCTTAACAAATTCTTGTACACGATTACGAAACTCTGGTGCTTTCAACAGCAATAATTGAATGATAAAAAAGCAAACTTGCCCCTCATTACCCTCTTGTGTTCTTAACGCTAAACACAAAACTAGTCTGTCAATTGTCACGATATTATACTTCCATATCATATGATTAATTGTGTCAACACATTTGTTCACATGTTGCCCACCCACACTATTTGCGAATTCGAATACAAGATAGTCACAAAATTTCCTCAAATGCGCTGACAATGCGCGTGCACCAATACGCTCTAATATTTTATATGCTATTGGACTAATTCGATCTGTTTCCAGTATCATTTTCCAGAGTAAACATAGGAATAATGGTTGTGTTCCTGGAACGGAAAAGTGCGCAATGATATCATTTTCATTACTCATAGAAGCCCAATTTCTATATTCCTCTTCAACAGATTTCTTTATTTGTTGTTTATTTTCCCATGGAATTTTCGTCGTTTGGAAAAATTCACTCAGAACTGGTGGGAAACATTGCAACGTATGATTCGCCCATGTGTGTGGTGTATTGACAATTATGGTATTCAGTAATTCCTTACACCACGTACCACTCAGTGAATCAGCACCAGTGCTTGTTACATGCATGGAACGTGCGAGCGTCAATACTAACGCACGATTTAGTTCTTCTGATTCGGATGAGACTAATGTTTTTGGCTCAGATAAAAATCTTGACAATTGCGGTTGCACTTCAGCCGATCCCAATCCTGTTATCATCCTCAAAGCTGTACTCTCAACACACAGATGTAATTGGGTTTGGTTTGTTTGTGGCACTGCTGCCAAACTATGAAGATGTGAAAGAATTTGTACACGATAATGTGGTTGAATGTGATGCATCCGATAACTGAACATTTCGAGTAATGTATACAATGTTCCCCATGCGTGAGATTTGAATACCGTTGGCAATAATTGACTGATAAATCCTTTTATTCCCAAGCTCTCAATTTCAGTGTAGACCAATAATCTACTGTATGTTTCAACAAGAGCTGGTGCTAATGGCATATTACTTTTCGATTGTGCCAGTTTTATCACATGAGTTACAATACTGTGAATTAAACTCATCTTTGAGTGAACGGTTAATGAATCCAGTATTGACATTGACAGTGGAGTAATGGGACCAGTAGCCAATGCCGCATTATTCTGTAAACTAGTCGGTAATGGTTGCTGTGGTTGATTTTTTTGCGTGCCTAGAACTGTATCAACCAATGCAGCCATTGGCCTACTGAAATATTCTTGGTATGTAGAGTAAGCATTACACAAAAGTGCAATGCGATAGTCTGAACCCATACAAAGCGATGTGTTGGGCATAACTAAGTGTTGAAGAAACTCATGATGAGCCTTCAATGCAGTAGGAATTGGTCGGTGAATATTTGCATGCTCCAATTGGGCTTTCTTAAGCAAATGTATCCATATACATGTGATTGCCATTTGATGTGTGCAAAGAGCTTGATTATAATCAGGCACAGGTAAAGGCTCTTTCTCTGGATACAGAAGATCATACAGTTTTAATACTGGCAGGAAGTTCGCCAATGGATTTCGTTGAATGCTTCCAGAAATAAATTGTAAGAGCACCCACATCAAATGATCGCGACCTTTTCGTAAATCACGTGCAGCTAATTTTTCATGTATTGCCATAACAATACTGGGGAAGCAAGCAAACTGGAATAGAATGAAGTAAATTAATTGCGATGAAAGATGTAACCACACCCAATGATTTGCCACAGTTCCGTCAATTCCATCGCCAGATTGAGCTGCATCATTTTCTGAACGTTCCATTGCAAGAATTACTAACTCAACCATTTGTTCCTCTAGTGCAATACACCGTTGTTTATGTTGTTTTTGCAGTCCAAGCATTGAACAAACCATGTCACGACTGTATGGTTGCTCCAATACATAACGTAATAATTCCGTTTGTGGCTTTAATAATTCATTGTCATAAGGTAAATTCCCCTTCAAAGAAAATTTCAATGAAGTTGGATCCAATAGCCATGGATTAATTAAATGATCGGCGTACCCAGTATGTTCAACCACGGGCAACATTTTCGAGTGGCCAATAATTGATACCATTTGTGCAACAGGCCTAAAACTCTCAACAAAACTTGACAGCAATTTTGCTAGCTTCCAGTGTGGCCAATTTTTGTTGTCAGGATAAACTTTTTGTATTTCTGTGACAATGAAGTAACTTGGTAACAGACACGCATTCCTATCGAATATATTCTCGAATACGTGCTCAAGTGATTTTAATTGTGGTTGCACGGATGCATTCAGTTTTGCCGGAATTGTTTGAGCTTTTTCGATACACCCTTTCATTATTTCACGCACACCCTTATAATCAACGCCACCAATTATTTTCCGTATGAGTGTAAAACATTCTACCCAAAAATCCTGAAGTTCGTACACTAATTTGTCACAACTTAAGATTGATTCACATACCATTCTAAAAGAAAAAAACAACAAATTATCTTTTACCATCAATCTTATCTTATTCAAAAATTTATATTTATTATATTATTTTCAGTCATCGTACCTCGCGGGCAAAACATTGGCAGTTACCAGTGTCTCCAGTAGTCCAAGCAAAAGTTGTAGTCTCTTATAATTCGTCATTCCTGCAGCCAGTACAAGAAATTGTTTCACAGCTGCCTCTTGTTGATCAGCCGGCAATCTTGACATCACACCACTCAATTCGGTTTGCCATCCTTTAATTTTTTCCGATTCATTTCCCAAATTGTGTACCAAAACACAACTGAAAGCTTCCTCAATAGCCTCAACTTTCTGATGGCAACCGATAATAGAATGATATTGTACAGAAATTTTGATACCTTATTAAATTGTGTTTGCATGAGAGAAATGAATAAAGAAGTTCTTACCAATATATCATTGACGATGGTCGAAATCTGCGTTTCACCACTCATCTTCTCAATTTTGGAGGTTAACTCCAAACTCTGCTATTCAAACGCGCTGTATCGCCTCGATATTAAGTGTAATTTTTCATTATACTGCACAATTCAACGTATAAATATCAATTACATTATTAATCTATAAGTCCAAACTCATTAAAATATGTCATAAAATCGTTGTATTCACCTCATATATCAAGATGGAACGTACGACGCCGGTGTTTAGATTGTTGCGCTGTACACAAAAATGTAATTATGAAGGTCTAACCACAATGATGATTTAACAGACGGAGAAATAATTAATCGCGTTTCCGAATTGCGTACTTTGCATTGCGTTTCGTTCTTCACTTATGATTGGCTCATTCTGCTCATGAATTTCGAACATTATTCGGTATGGATGAATCTTTAAAACGCCATCAGAGTTATTATGAATTTTTACTGACGGTCGATAAGAAGATTTTCTACCAATTTACAGCTGGCATAATAAATTTGGAGAGTATGATGATTGATATCTGAGGGTATTCGAATCAAAATCAATTTTTTCTCGCTATATACATGAAAAGATCTCAGTATTGAGGAGTGATGGGTCAGTTATATTTCTTCAATACTCAAGCCTTGTGGCAATAACTTGGTGAGTATTATTGTGTACTCTGCAGGTATTTGGATGTAAATAGAATCTGCCCAATTTCCAAATAATCTTTTCAGCAGTAATGTAACTGACTAATGTAATACTTTTATCAGAATAATATCGACGATATGGTTTTCAGGATCGAGATGTGAAAAGAAAACAAAGGAGTTGAATTAAAAAAAAATATGTAATAGCGTGCCATACAGTCTGGTGGGAAAGTGGATCAGTTCAAAAAGTATTCCCACTACTTTTGTAAACTTTTGGACAATATTGACTTGCAATCAGTTCATAAGGCACTTTACTACCAACTTTGATTTTTGACGACTGACTATGCTTATTCCAAACATGAATTGCTAGAGCGTTTTCAATCGCCTTCATTGTGCTGTTTATATCATCAGTTACGAAATACTGCTTCCACTTTCGCCAAGTTATTGGGTAGAATGCTGACGGTGGAAAAATCTTGAACCGATCACAATGGTCTTCAGTCATTTCGCTTATCTAAATTGGACAAGAAGCAATATGAATAAATCATTCATATATCATTATTAATGTGCACATGAACGTAAGATAATTCATTCATATGTAAGTCAGAAATTTTACATTCTTCATGCATATAATGGATATAATAATTAATATTTGTAGCTGTATTGAGAGTAAGAAGATATATATATACTTGAAGTTATTTCTGTACGATCACTAGTGCAGGATGTGCATGTGCCAGATAATAATACTTACCATTTCAGTGCCACACATTTTTTTCAGAATTCTTGTAATGACACCAGGCCCATTATATCCCCAATCGTCACCACGGAAATTCGTCATTATTTCTAATAAGCAAGCATCAGCATATCTGCGGCCGATTTCTGTCTCGTCAAATCCAAGAACACCAGCGGCAACATCTGATGAATCTTCTGCACCAACGAAATTTTTCAGGTGCTCCAATGAACTGCAATTAGTATTGGTATTCATAAACGATTGAATAGGGATTTGCATAAGCATAAAAGACAGGAGAGAAAAGGGAAAATGAACCTTTTTAAGACTACATCAAGATCAAGGTATATTCCACCGAATTTCCACAGAGTGAGGTATCTCAGAACATCAGATATATGATTTGTGAACCAACGACTAGAATTAAGAGCATTTGTCGTGGCCCACCATTCTTCCATTGGAGAGTTCTTGAAATACGTCTCTAATAATATATGTCGAATAACAACATTTTTGTAACTGGTAAGTTGAGCGATTATAGATTTAGTGTCATTAGAATAATTCCATACTGGGGTATTGAAAATATATAAGTGAACTCTCATTGCAGGATTCATTCGAGCAGCAGACTCAACAGCGCAACCTTGCCTTGAGTTTAAAATAATTTTATCGCTCTTTTTGATATGTGAAGTTTCGAGAAAGAAAATATTCTGATCACCTGCGATTATTTCCTCCATAATCTCTGCAAATTTTTAATTATTGGATCAATTTTGGAACGAGATGATCAGCTTGAATGCTGAATACGTACTTTTCTCATATTGATATTTATTCGAGTTCGTTATCATATACACCAAAACACTTGCATTGGGATAGTTCAGACGAGACAACTCCCTACTCGATTCCACATTGAACACGTAAATCAGATTGAAGAAAGAAAAGCAGCCAATAGAGACGATTAAAATTTTTTTGATGGCCTTCATCATGTGTGAGTATTGAATTGATTTCAGTGCAACATTCCTTCTCGTAATTCGCAAATCTATATGCAACTACAACACAAAAACAACTTCCAAATATTTTGTCTTCTAATAACGATTGAACAATCCATCCGGAACTCTATCCGATTATCTCTGGTCCGTATATTGATAAGATTGTAACAGATACACGAAAAAATATGTTGTCATCGATAAAAAAAAATTGTTGCGATGGGCATTCGTATTAGTTATCTTATTACGTATTTATATTCATACGGATACATTCTTTGGATGCTGTGAGCATTTAACTCTTTCACAACTTAGGAAATATTCACCCTTCAGTAAGCAAATCGTTCGATGCACACTTTTTAATATACTGACGGATTCCCAAACTGATCTCTCTTGCAACTAGAGACCGTGGAATATGCTTCTACTGCGAGTAAAAAACTTGAAATGAGTCACGCGATCAGAATATATGGAAATGGTGAATGACAGGAAATAGTGAGATAGTATTCAAACATTATGTCACTCATATATTTGCACTCGCTTATCATCCGCAAAACATTGATCGATTTCGCCATGAAATGATTTATTTTTCGGTCTCGGTTACAAGTGGGCCACTGCTTTACCAGATGCATGTTTGGAAAGTCTATTTCATACAGAGTTCTTCGAATAAGTTTTTTCTCGACTTCTCTAGTTCGATCTAGGCATGTTGGGAAGATAGCAATTGTAACATTATAGCAGTGTCTATAATGAGCTCTCATTTCTCATCTGATATCGGAAAAGCAGATAGGCATGACCTTTCCCCTTGCATACACTAGGATAACATTTTCAAAAATGGAATACTTATAGCGGGATGTCCGTAGATAGTGTCAGTGTTTGATGGCTCATGATAAAAAATTGAAACTTTTTAAGTTTCTCACGAAATAAGTGTTTGCGTCGTTTGCTTCTAACACACTTGTCCGTGTGCTAGAAGATATTCTCCGTGCAACGAGGAAATAATCAAATGGTGTATCTTATTTTCTTTGCAAATTCACTCATGACTCTTCATTTCTTGATAATCGACGTATTGATTAATAACGTCTTTGAATAACGACTACTGATTAATCCCTATCAATGTGTTTGTCAGTATGTTGAATCAAGTGGCCGCTTCTACTCTATCTTCATATTCACATATATTTCATAGTAGAATACATTTTGAGTTATTCTTATGAATTATATCAAACTTCATATATGGTATATGATTTGTGTGATTTTTGTCTCGGCAGACGTTTTTCTCATCTCATGTAAGATCCCAATGACATCATTGGATCCTTCATCGATTACTGTGTTCATCTTTCATTCGCCAGAGTTCCCGATCCGTAATAGTCATAGGATGAAGAACTTTAGCATTTTTCCATCCTGAAGTTATTTTTGTTGGGCTGTTTCGATGAATTCATGGATCAAATCTGCTCAAAATCAACCAACAATGAATTGAAATTATAGAATGAATGGAGAAAGATGATCGATTTAGGATTTTATGGAATGATAATTAAAGAAAATGTGTTGGAAGGAACCCGAATATTATATTTCAAGTTGAATAACATCTCAATATAATATAAAACGCGTGTGCATCAGTATTATAAATACTTTGATTTTATGTTGAATGATTAAAAGAATCGGACAAGATTGTTGTAGATGCTAGGACAATATATTTTTGCAATGAGAGAATACGGTGCATCACTTTCAACTTCAACGACTTCCAAATAACTGTGTTCATTCCACAAATGAATGGCCTTCGCTCCTTTGATGGCATGCATTGTTTCATCTCTGCTTACTCGTTCATGGTCGAAATACCGTTTATACATTTGAACTGGGATGGGATAGAAGGTTGAAGGTTTAAAAACAGTAAGTGTTTCATTGTTGCAGGCAAAGTCGGACGTCATGTGAAACTGAATTCAACATAGAAAAGATCGCTAAATATGAGATTCAATAAATCACACTAAGTGATAAGTATGGCATACAATAGAAAATTTAATATCTCTTACGTATGTGACACCGCATAATTCTTGGACGAATCGAGTTATTACTGACGGTTCCTTATAATTCCATCCACTACTGTACAATTCATTCAATGACCCTATCAAACATGTCTGGGCATATTGATTACCAATATCACTTGAGTCGAATCCAATAACACTTCCGCCTATATTTTCAGCATTTGCAGCCCCAACAAAATTTGTTGAATCTTCCAAAGACCTATCAGTTGCAAGAAAATTACAGAACACTTGCGTGAGACATTCGATCAAAAGTCTATGAAATAAATATAAATTAACAGTAATGCTCACGCCAGTACGATTACATCAAGATCAAGGTAAATCCCACCTACATCCCAAAGAACGAAATATTTTAGAATATCAGCCATGCGACGTATAAACCAGTAGCTACTAGCATATCCATGTGTTGCATCCCACCAGGGTTTCACCGGTGTGTCGTTTAAATATTCTTCTATGTATATTTTCTCAAAATTTATATTCTCATAATCTTTCAGCAGTGAAATGATGTTTTTTGCATCAACAGAATAATAAGCCGAAATCGGACCAAAGATGAGAACATTGACATTCGAATGGGGATTCATTCGGGCAGCAGATTCAATAGCACAGTATTGCCTGGGATTCAAATTTATCATATCCTTCTTCAAATGTGATGTCTCAACAAAAAATATATTCTGATTTCTACCGGTATTTTTAACTTTCTTTTTCATTCTTGACATGGTATTGATGATGACAAGGGTGAAAATGGTGATTAAGAGAACACTGCATGCAGCTATTAGGAGCCGCCTGATAGTTATTTTCATGATGTTCAATAATTATTTATATGACTATTCAAGATCAAAAACTGATTTAATTGAAGGTTTTACATTCCTGACTTAATGAACACTAAGCATACCGTTCCAGTTTTTTTCCACACAAGTCTCACGTTCCTGAGACGTGTCAACAGAGCTATTTCGCAATGTTACTTCAATACTAAAAGTCCACCTTACCCTGTGATGAAGATAACGATATTGAAGTGGAAACAGCTATTAAATGGTTTAGTATATTTGATAATATTGCAGGGAAGCAGGTATAAACAATTTTAATCTGGGTGTCCTACTAACAGTTTCATTATCGCTTTTGCAGAGAAAGACATATATTTCTCGTTGAAATTTATTTTATTAAATGCATGTCTACCATGAGGATTTATTAAAATTGATGACATACCATAGGGATAATCACATTTGTTTATTGAATGTATGTTCCACGTGGACAGAATAAATTTAATGGAGTAAAGAATGAATATTCTACTCATGTATGAGTTTATGAGACTCTTTGGTATTGAAACAAAAGAATAAACATCCATGAATGAAGAAAATTGGCATTGGGAACTGGGTAAAAATTAAATGTAGATGCATAAGATATAATAGTCGATTAAACAAAGTTGCATTTATAATTTAAATCAACAATATTAGGGTCAGTGATGTTCAACAATAATTAAATTTCATCAGTTATCGTTATATCATCAGTAAGCCGCCTTTCATGGTTAACTCTGGATAGTTTTGGTGGATATATTAAATATTTGAAAATGCGCGGTAAGTCCTTGACGGCAGGTGCTGCCACCAACGGCAATCGTCTGTCGAGTGTCGTTGCTTTTTCCCATTGTTGACGTGTGGCATGTGACGGTAGAGAACATCCAACAACAATAAAAACAGTCTTGGGTTGAGCATTGTTTTTTTAATATAAAAAATAGTCAATAAATCCATTGACAATATAATATGGCTCTGACAATAGATAAGAATCAGAATATTTCTTTGGTAAAACGTGTTAATAAATTATTGGAGTCCCGACCAGAGAATGATAAGGTAGTTTTAACCTCGATACATGAACAGCAACACATCCATATATTTTTATGATGTACATACGGTTGAATGAAAAATTGTATATTTTAGGACACTCTTGATGCATTGAGAGAATTATCTACCTTTTTTACTGACAATACATTGAAAACACGGCGAAATTTACGTAGTCAAATTGAGAAAAAAAGTCTGGCAATTAATGATGAATTTTTGTCAGCATTGAAAGAAGTTAAATCTACGTTGGACAATATTCACCATGATGTATTATCAATGAATAATTCTATTCAATCAATGACAGGACGATTGCAATCAACTAAAACACAAACAATAAGTCTTATTGATCGAACAACAAAATTACAAAATGAAAGTAAAAAGTTGTCAATGCAGCATGAAGTTGCGAAAGCATTTTTGTCCACATTTCAATTGAGCAAACATGAAATTGGTGTATTACATGGGAAAACAAGAGAAGAACCAATTACAGATGAATTTTTCACTGTTGTGAATCGGTTACAATCAATCCACAGTAGCTGCCGTATATTGATGCAATCTGGTTATCAAACACTTGGTCTTGATGTAATGCAACGTATGACATTGCTACAAGAGGCAGCACTTGAAAGACTTTATAGATGGACACAAAATCAATGTAGACATATTGAAAATGAACAAATCGCACCGTTACTTATGCGTGCAATGTGTAAACTTCAAGATAGACCAGTACTATTCAAGTATGTCATCGACGAGTATTGTACAGCGCGAAGAGCAATTATTGTTGGCGCTTTTATTGATGCGTTGACACTTGGTAGTAAAATTGGTGGTGCACCTAATCCTATTGAAATGAGAGCTGATGATCCTACACGTTATGTCGGTGATATGTTGGCATGGTTGCATCAGGCAATACCGATTGAAAAAGAAAATATTCTCAGTCTGTTGAAAGCTTGTGATAAAACTGGTACGCAAACGCTTCTTCTAATATAGAGTATTTGCTCCAGCTATCAATTGTCAATAAGATTGTCTCTCTATGAAAACTGTTATACATGATGGAAGTACTGTTAATATGTGATGGATATTGATTTCAGATATCACTGATCAAGTGAAACATGCGTTGGGAAACATTACAGACAGCCTGTGTCACCCATTAAAGTCTAGAATCGAACATATAATTTCTCTTGATTCACCTGCAACTGTGTTATACTCGGTGATGTCACTCATAAGATATTATCGGACTATTCTCATAGATATCATTCCCGAAAGTGTTTTGGTGAATGATCTGAGTGATTTGTTGGATTTGAGTCAAAAAAGTTTTAATGCGAGATTGCAAAGAGAAACACGAGCAGCATTGGGTGAACGTGCTGAGCCGCCAGGTCAAGATTTGATACCAGCAGCTTCAGTATCACGATTGCTAGCAATATTAAATGATATTTTATCGGTTGCACTCATCGTTAGTGGCGAAGATAGGGAGAAGGACATTCAAAGAGTAATTATCGAATGAATTCAATTCATATTTTTCCGACTGTTCGTTTTCGTAAGTGATTAATTCATTTTGAATTGCTTTCGATTCCAGATTGTATCGTGTATCATTGATCCATTGCTACAGGAAATTGATGAAACTGCGACGAGATTACCAGTAGTGGACATGGCAGTGTATCTTTTGAATTGTCTTCATCAAATTCACTCGACTTTGTCACTTTATGAGTATATGGATCAGAGATTAGAACGATTGCAAGCACAATCCGATGCGCAAATCGATACACTGACTTCTGAATTAGCAAGTTCACTTGTTGCCAATTTGAATTTAGGTCCAATTTATACAATATTACAGGGTAAAGAACAAGGCCCACTGTCTGCTATTCCTGGAATGGATCCACTCAGTGTCAAAGAATTTACTGTGAGTTCATTACTCTAATGTTTTTTGTTTGTATTTAATCACGACTTTTCTTGGCTTGAAACAAATGATCAACAACGCTCAATTGACTCTCATTTCAGAATAAATTGGAATCTTTTCTGTTGATGTCGGACACATTTCTTCTGCCGCAAATAAGTTTACTCCAAAATAGTAAATACCGATCAACAACATTGAAAAGATCATTCCAAGTTATTGGTGCCATTTATAAGCAGCTCTATGATGCTTGTCATGAACCAAAGAATGAATATCAAAATCCTGACGGTTTATTTATTCGAACGCCTGATGAACTTATAGAAAAACTTATATCTCAGTAATATAAGCTTCCATTCCTCGTGTTAACTCATTCAATGAGTTGACTATGTATATATTATATACATCACGTCCCTGAAAATAGAACATCGTGTTCACTATACTATACTATTTTCCCATTAAAAATTACAATTGAAAACAAATAATATATTTTTCGGAAATTTATTGAAATAAGGCAAATCAGTCTGAACATTTTGGGAAATTCAAAACACACTGAAGTGGAAGTACAGGCTCATATGACTCCAGATATGATTCTATAGTAATATTATTTCCTTCTTCTAATTGAGAAAAAAAAATGATGCGATAAGGGCATATCAACTGAAGCTCTACCAAATAAAGTGAAAGTTGATAGTGCGTTCAGCAATAGATTAGTTTAATTGAAAGATAGCATCTCCTATGAATAGAAATACACATTTTTTAGTGAATCATAAAGCGGTCACGCCCTTCCTTCTGGCATTAGTGAATGCTATCTTATCAACAATTAATGCCTTAGTCGCGTATTGATCGAAATATATACACACTATCGCCTGTGGGATTCGAGTATTTCTCAATTCTTATCAATTCCGTAGTAATTACTGGAATTCGACGAAAACATAAAAAAAAAGTGATAGACGACATCGTCTCTCGTGTTGATAGTAATATTTTCATCGTATCCTTCTTCGCATCTTGCAATTTCGTTCAATGCAACTCAGTAAATCAAAGTTAATAAATTCCAACATGATCCACAAATAGAAAAATCGCTAGAAAAACCATTCTCCATATCATTCAAATTTCCGCGGCTATTAAAATCCACAATGGCAGCTACTATAAACTTATTTACGATTAGTTCGCGTGATCACGTGGTTCCATTGACAATGTAAATTTGCACTGCAATTGGCTGACAAATCTATCTGTCTCTCTTATTTTATTTTCAATACAGAGTATCCACGTCAAGTGTGGCATTTATGTGAGCGAATGTGTATGGTGGAATGCGACCGAGTTTTGTATTTTGTTGGTGAGTAGTTGCGCGCCGATGCTCTTCTCATTCGTTCTCCCTTGTAACGAATCATCATCATCCACTGTATAGTCTACCTCACGGTGGTACATATAACACAGCCAAATTGGTGGAGGCGGCGGTGGTGATTAGAACTGGCTGTTACAAAAAAAATTGTACACACACTCATTCACTCATTCATATCCACGCGTAGAAACGACTAATTGAGAATACTAATGCAAAATCACGAGTGATGATAGACAGACAACGTAGCCAGGTAGATGAGTTGTGTGAAGAAGAAAATGAATAAATGATTGAATAAAAAAAAGCGGGACCATATAAAAAGCCTCAAGGTGGCGGCGACGGAGTTGGTGAGTGTCAGGCAATTTATCACCCACAACGAAAACAATTTATTTTAAATATTGTGCAAAATTTTTTTTTATGTGTTATTAATAAATGATGGATTTTGCGTGTGAACAAAGGACGGATAGAAAGTCGACGGCGGTGTGAGTTAAACAGCCACCAGCAATTTACCAAGATGGCGGAGTCGAGCTATTATCAGGTGAGTATTTCGTTAGTAAAAAATTGTCTGCATATGTGTGCGTGTGTGTGTATTCGTTTATATGTATTTTTGTATATCTATATAGGGAACACATTTTGCGTTTTTTTTTATCCCAATGCAGTTCTATGTTTCAATGTTTTTCAACAATCGACTCATTGATAAACTAGAAGAGAAAAAAAATTGCTATCATTGCTGATTGAATCAACATGTCGATTGAGATGATTGTCCTGTAGTTGAAGCCATTAGTCGTCAATTTTACTCGTTTGACGGATCGTCTCTCGTTTCCTCTTATATCCTCTTCTACTCCACCGTTTTCGTCCATTTGTTTCGTCATTGCACTGTGTCGCTGTTTTTTCCTTGAATCTCAGTACACTGTTCTGCTCTCATCATCTTTTACCTCTTTTCAATCACATACTGTGAATACTTTTCATTACTCTCTTCAATGTTCGTCATTCTGGCTTTGCCATTGAGATTTATGTAGTGTGTCCGCGGTCGAGTATGCTGATGGTTTGGAATATTGTTGGAGGGATAAGAGTGGTGGAGGAACGGAGAGTGAGGTAGAGGAGAAAAAGGGACAATTAGTACGAGAGAGGCATCCGTAGGGATAGAGAGCAAGCGAAAAAAAGTTAATTGTCCCAATGTGGAGCAGGGCGGATAGAGATAATATGTATTCGGTAGGCTTTCTATAACCATATTATCCGATATAAACGATTGATCATGTTTCTAAATTTATCATTGACGTTGTTTGTTTAGACGTAATTGAAATAGAGGATGGAATTGATGAATAGATAGAGGAATTCAGTGATGGATGAATGATTGTTGATATGCCTTCTTCTATTATCACATTTTATTTGACGCTTTGTTGTTTTTTAGAGTGACTATTCAAGGCAACCCGTTCTCACTGAGTTGTCAAATAAGTATGGAGTTGCTGGCAGCGATCAAGTGCCGCTTCCAGCGCGCCTCGATGAATTGCGAGAACATATTAGACGTGAGATACGGAAGGTGAGTTGAAAAGCAATGCGGTAATTTGTGAGCGATGCAGAGTGAATCGAACAAATTCATAGATTCAATAATTTAATATGGGAATCTCTGGTATACGAAATTTCATTTATGAAAAATTTATGTTTGTACAGGAGTTGAAAATCAAAGCTGGAGCAGAAAAACTTCGTGAAGTTGCTACGGATCGTAAAGCCCTCGCGGACGTAGCAATGATTGTGAAGAAAGCGAACAGCAAATTAAACGAATTACAAGCTGAATTGCAACAGCTTGAAAGTCAAATAATATTAAGCCAGGGTCAAGCACAATCACCGCAACGTGATTACTCTAATGGTCAAGATACACCTTTATCACCAATCGACCCATCATCATCCAATCAAGAGGGTCTCATTACTGATCTACGTTTATTATCATTGGAAAAGCAATTAAATATTGAATTAAAAGTTAAACAAGGCGCTGAAAATATGATACAAAGTTTAACAAGTGGCCATAGAGATAAAAAATTATTGCAAGAAGCACAACAAATGTTGGATGATTCACGGGCTAAAATCGAATTCTTACGTATGAGAATAATGAAGGTGCGACAGGCAAGACAACAACAACATGCGCGTGGTGATACGCCACTGTCAAACGGTGAAACAAATCCAAATAAAGATAAATATGAACCGAGTTTAGAACTGGCGTTAGAGGAACGTGTTGAGGAACTACGGCATCGATTGAGAATTGAAGCGGCTGTTGTGGAGGGTGCTAAAAATGTTATTCGTTTATTACAAAGTGCCAAAGTTGCTGATAAAAAAGCATTGACTGAAGCACAAGCAAGTTTATCTGAATCAAGTCGTAAATTGGATCTGTTGCGACTATCATTGGATTTGCGAAGACAAGAATTGCCACCTGATAGTGCAACAGCTGCACAATTGAAGCGTGAATTAGCCAGTGTACAATCAGCAAGCCCATTACCAGTTACTTATACATCATTACAACCATTTCGTGGGCCTCTCGAGGGTAGAGCGAGCGTTCCTGTTTCTGTTTCGCGTTGTGCAGCTGTTACCGGACAATTGGAAGTGAGATTGATGGGATGCCAAGATTTGGCTGAAGAGATACCGGGTAGGACGCGACGGGAACATCATCCGGCGAGTCCGGATTTACGTAGTTTTGTTAAAGGTGTAACTGGTCGTAGTTCAAGCAAATCATACAGTGTTAAAGATGAGACGAGTAATGATATAATGGCAGTTATTAAATTGGATAATCAAACCGTGGCACAAACAAACTGGCGATTGTGCTCACAACAGGCATGGGACCAAAGATTTTCAATCGAATTAGATAAATCACGTGAATTGGAGATTGGTATTTATTGGAAAGATTGGCGTTCGTTGTGTGCCGTGAAATTCCTACGTCTTGAGGAATTCATTGATGACGTTCGGCATGGTATGGCGTTGCAACTAGAACCACAAGGATTATTGTTTGCTGAAATACGGTTCCTCAATCCGATGATATCCCGCAAACCACGGTTGCAACGTCAACGAAAAATATTCAAACAACAAGCGAAAAATTTCCCAAGGGCTAACCAAATGAATATTAATGTTGCTACATGGGGCAGGCTTTTGAAACGTTCAGCACCATCCTTACATAGTACGAGAAGTTCTGAGAGTCCACCTTCGGGTGAGTATTGTTCCTTTTATTCAATTCATTCATCTCAATTTCTTAATTGCGAATTCATTCGATTGGGGGTACTTCATTGTTAGGTCCACAACCTATGCAACTGAACTTTGATGCGTCACTAGAAGACAAAATAGAAACTCCTGGCGAAATACCGGATCCAGAAAAAGGTGGATTGGGCGGTGCGCGTCCATTAGGTATGTCATCATCAAGCAGTAGTGCATCTATACAAAATCATCCACCGCCACCACCATCGGCACCACCTCCACCACCGCCAATTGATACATTATCGAAGAAACGATCCTTACCTGCGCCACCACCACCTCCGAAACTTGATCAAGATGTGAGTGAAATTTTCTTTCTATTTGTAATAAATATATCCAAAAGATTTTATACATTCTTTAGATTCCCATTGCACTGCAAAACTTGTAATTTTCCTTTTATTACACGATATTTTGTAATTTATTTTTATCTTTCTAATTACATATTGATTTTTCGCTGGTTACAAATAATTTATTCGAATCACTTCAAAACAGTAGCAATATTCAAATAAAACGTGAAGCTTCGCGGTGATGGGTGGGAGCTGATGCGGTGGGTTTAGTATTTTTTGCCATTGAATTCGAATTTTGCAATAAACAAAATGAATCCCTCCTAATAAATATTATGTTTAATCAAATTAATTTCTTAATAATTACATTACTAAACTAAAGTTTCTTTCGGACGTCACAGTTCATATGGCTATCAATATTCATATCGATCTGTAAACCACTACAATGAATTGATAGATATTGATCAACGAAGTGAATAGAAAAAGAATTCGTGTAATATTGAAAATATTGATGATACAATAAAAACGTAATTAAACATAAAAATAAAAATACGCATAAGGATGAAGTAAGAGCAGGTAGATGAATGATGTAGTTGCAGAGTGCACTTAAGGAATTTGATTTCCTTCACAACGAGGATAAGGCAGGTGCAAGTTTGCGGCCTCTTGTGACGGAGCCGCGTCCTGTGCTGATAGCACCACCCTCTCCGCGCACTCCCTCACCTCAACCTGTTGTCGAGTTTCCCGAGGACGAGGTAGATAGATAAATACAAAAAAAAAAACGCGACATAGAAAAAGTCAAAATATTAGAGACAAAACTATTCGTGCCAATTGTGTTCTTCTCATTTCATTTCTCGCATCTGTGACCCCGATAATTACAATTTTAACCTGAATAAAAACAAATAATCAACAGCCATTCAATCATATTAACCATCTGACATTTCCAAGCTTCAAGTTAGCATACATGTGTTTACATATTTATAACATACTCGGATTTGTGTCTATAAAAAGAAAAATGTTGACAATGGCAGTGCTTTATGTTGTTCATGGCAAGAGAGGGAGATGAAGTGAAACTGTGTCGAAAGGAGGGGAAAAAAAACACCACAAAATTATAAATATAATCCAAATATTGACATTTCTGCACGTGCACGTTGAATAACAGCTTTATCGAATTATTGAGTATTTCAAGGGCACCGGAATGCACTCTTGTCTAAATATAATCCAGTGATACACTCATAGGTTGCACAGTTTATTTTCTCTTTTGAATGGATCAAATATTGAGTTTATAAAAAAACCATTTGATGAATAAACCTTTTTTCCCCAACGAACAGAGAATACTTTAAACAAATCTTTGTTTCTATGTGATATAACATTATTCATTAACATTGATGGGTTATATTGGAATAACTTACATGCATGAAATTATTGTGTGCTGATGTTTGGTATTCATATATTACGTAACAATGACTATAATTTCCCATTTTCATCTAGGTTGTATACGAGATGCCAGTACGACCATTACAATATAGAGACAGCGCTTATGAATCCCGACGTCATTCACAGCTCACAGGAATGACTTTGGAAAATTTTCGGTTGCTATCTGTACTTGGTCGTGGTCACTTTGGAAAAGTTATTCTGTCGCAGTATCGTAATACCGGCGAATATTTCGCTATTAAGGCTTTGAAAAAAGGCGATATCATCGCACGCGATGAAGTCGAGTCATTATTATCAGAAAAAAGAATATTTGAAGTTGCCAATACTACGAGACATCCATTCCTTGTCAATTTATTTTCATGTTTTCAAACAGAGGTCAGTCAAATTCATTACCAATATTTTTACAACCACTCAGATTCAATGGTAAATATATTTCATGAATTTATTTTCATTCAGGCACACGTATGTTTTGTCATGGAGTATGCGGCTGGTGGTGATTTGATGATGCACATTCATGCCGATGTTTTTGGTGAGCCTCGCGCAGTTTTTTATTCCGCCTGCGTTGTTTTGGGTTTACAGTATTTACACGAAAGTCGCATAATATATAGGTAAATGAATATTCTTTCATTTTCATTGACTACTTGGAAAAATAGCGATGAAGATAAAAATAACGATGTGATGCATTGATTGGAATTTTGGGCGAATGTTTTTCATTGTCAGTGATCATAAGGTGTTTTTTGTTCGCATTGTCAGGGACTTAAAATTAGACAATCTTTTGCTTGACACCGAGGGATACGTTAAAATTGCTGATTTCGGATTGTGCAAAGAAGGAATGGGTTATGGAGATCGTACCGGAACATTCTGTGGCACGCCAGAGTTCCTCGCTCCAGAAGTATTAACAGAAACGTCGTATACTCGCGCTGTCGACTGGTGGGGTCTTGGCGTCCTTATATTTGAAATGCTCGTCGGCGAGGTATATCGTTAATCTATTCACATACGTAACAATCTCGAACAATAAGAGTATCGACTAATTCTGAAAACCATTCATTCATTTTTGGTGTAGTCTCCATTCCCTGGTGATGATGAAGAAGAAGTCTTCGACTCAATTGTCAATGATGAAGTTCGATACCCGCGATTTTTATCACTTGAAGCAATAGCGATAATGAGACGAGTAAGTATATTCAATTCATTGAGCTTTTATAATTTATCATAACAAAAAATGGGAGAGAAATTATGATTGTCTGTTTGCTTCTTTCTCGTAACACCACAGTTATTGAGGAAAAATCCGGATCGAAGACTCGGTAGCAGTGAAAGAGACGCTGAAGATGTCAAGAAGCAGGCATTTTTCCGACACATTGCATGGGATGATCTGCTTCTTCGACGAGTGAAGCCACCATTTGTGCCAGTGATTGTAAGGATATTCATTTATTTATACAAATCTTTCCCCTCATCCATCTGGAAGTTACGTCAATCCATACATATGTTTATCCTTTTACCTTTCTCCATAGCATTCGGTGGAGGATGTCAGTAATTTCGACGAGGAATTCACGTCGGAGAAACCTCATCTCACACCACCCAAAGATCCAAGACCACTTAGCGACCTGGAACAAAGCCTGTTCCGTGACTTTACATATATGGCCGATTGGTGCTAAAAAAAAATTAAAACAACAAAAGAATCACAATGTCACAAATACTCTATTTAAACGCTAGAACGAGATTCAATGACCACTCGAGATATCGGTGCCGATTGAATGGTACGCGATCATTTTGTATATCACTATTAATTACTATTGTTATTATTATTATTATTATTTTTTATCATAATTATTTTTTAATTATTTTCAACCACTATTAAGATTATGCATAAAAAAACTAAAGAAAGGATAAGATACCGTTGCTTCACGCTTAAACAATTAGTTGATGTATGCATATATGCCTTCATTAATTTTATTGTTAATTTCATTTACACTCAATGCAGCATGGATTTTATATAGTGTAGTTTAATGGAAAAGAAAATATGTTCTCGTAAAAATGAAAACGTATTGGAATATAGCGAAGTCGAAAAAAGCTGTCACGTTCCGATGCAATCGTTAAAAACAAAAAATATTCATGCATGTGAATTTTTTTCACAAATCTAATTTCATCGCGGACTCTTGTCTACTCATTATTGATATTTGTTTAATTTCATTTTTTGAGAAATCGTGCTGTATATGTATGAGTAAGAGGCTTCACGGAAGGCACAGTATTGATGTATCATTTGTCCACAATTGATATATGAATACATTTTCGCTTGTTCTTTGATTTTTTTCTATTCTTTCATTGTGATCGTTTGACATGCATAATACGGAGGCCTTTTTACATGTGGATATAACTTCTATCGAGAAAGCAAAAAAATGTTAGAAAATGAAACTGAAATAATTGTTGAGGATAGACGGAATCGTGGGAGGGAAGAACAAGTGAAGCTACCAATGAAAATGGAATCAATTACTTGTGATATTTATGAAAGAAAACAAATTTGGTGAGCTTCCAAGCCCCAATTGCCTTAATTCATTGAAAATAAAAGTTCATATCTAGTTTCGTATCGATCTTATATCATGATGAAGAATTTTTCTACATTGATTGATTAACACTCGATTCAATCGTACAATTGAATTAGCCTTAGTGTAAAACATAAACATATATGGAAGTTTTGGGAGCGAAGCATTTTTTGATGAATTTATCTGAAAGCGTGCATCTGTTTACTCACCTCATCTTTTTTTAAAACATTGAATCGATTTTATAGCGGACGTAGATGTATTTTGTGAATAGTTAACGACCGGATGTCCGCTTTATTCTTCATGAGGCACTGCAGTGTAATTTTTTTCCTATTTATCTCATTATTTTATATATATATATATATTTTTTTTTTTTAGAACTTGAATATGTCTCTTGAAAAATATCCTAAATCAGTGGCAATAATCTCAAATGTGAGATACAAAATAGCTATATAATCAATGAATAATGGCTATAAGATATGGCATCTCTGTACGTTTTTGCTTCTGTTTCTCTTTTATGAATGGATTCAATTTTTATTTCCATATTATAATGTTGGTTCCACACTTACGATTGTACACAAGTTTTTAATTAATTAATTATAAACGTTATAAAACTATACTAACAGATTGTAAAGTTATACAATTGCTAATGATTCGAATTTGTATAATTCATATATATGAGATTACGGAGAGATCATACATGAAAGGTGGTAGCAGATTAGAATAAGCGAATGAACAAATATCAAAATGTGGCTGAAGCAAACAAACATGAAAGAACGTTAATTGTAATGAAAAATTGTTTATAATGCGACTGATTATAATGGCGCAGCTTGATCATTCATGTTTGAATTATTTGGTGTTAATTTCTTCTCCTCATCACCTGATTTAGCTAATTCATATAAATTCCTGCTATTCCGTTTAATATCTCTTTCCAGAGCTAATCTCCGTCGATACATCTTCCGGTTTTCACCAACTTCGTGTATTCCCAATGGTTTTTTCATACCTTGACTAACTTCGTAAAAGATATTCGTACCCTCGCTACTTCTGACTGCCAAAGTGAAACTAAAACAATTTGGAGAAAAACATATGAATGAAATCAATTGAATCTATTCCACCGATGTATAAAATTTCTTTCCATTACTTTGTGCAATTCAATTGTTTGTGAATATTTTCGATTTCCCATAATCTGATATTATTTCTTGATGGCCAGGGAATATAAATTTCCGTTGGTGCAGCTTTACTTTTCTTCGCTGTCAGATAAACTAAATCCAGTTCCAGTTCATATTTGTATTCAACTTCCCAAAGTCGACGACCTTAATCAAACAGACCATTATCACACATGGTAGTTGAGAAAACATCGTTAAGTATATTAATTAACAAATAACAACCAAATACGGCGATAATTACCAGAAAAGCCAACTAATTACCTTCGCATAGCTCAATATAAATATGAAATGCCGTCACATTTTTCAATTCATCTTTGCAGCCTAGTTCGATGATTTTGTAGTACTGAAATAATAAAAAATTTTACGAAATATTTGTTCAAATTCATGAGAAACCTTTCCGCAATTTTCCCACATACTCGTCATCTAACAGTTATGCCTCACGATATTATGTAGCGATTATATATGAAACTAAGTGTTTATATTCACAGAATGTCTAACGTAAGACACAATCGTTGTGACACCTGAACTATATCACCAATGTGGATCATAGAATATGAAAAAAATACTTTCGATTCTTATACTCACACTGGGATGACAAATGTCGTACATTTTAAATTCGTACTAAGAATGATTTCACAATTGATCAGATTATCAGATCTTAGAGGTGACTGCACATTGGAGTTGAAGAATCGTCCAGGAATCAACACACTTCTCCAATAACAGACGGGCAGCGCGCAGTAGCCGGACTATTCAGATAAATTGTATCTCCTTTTTTTCACGTATTGTTGGGTATTAAATTTGATTTCATATATTCATATAAAATAATGAAAATCATTCATGATATCTCCAAATACTGTTGGGAAGAATCATTGCTGATTTATTTAATCAGCTTTAAAAGCTCTTCAATATTCCAATCTGCGAAATTCCCAATCATTATCTTAGTTAGAGGCAATCAGAACATAACCTCAATTTTTATACGAACCAAACATTGAGTGTGATTGGTGAATTTTCAATTGAATAAGTCATCATAAATATACGTGAGGAAATGGGAAGATTATTTCAAAAATATTTGAATTATGAAATTTTAATGATTATTAATTATTTATTGACTTTTTCGCCATTCGTACACATTAATTTCTTTTGTGTCAATAATCATGAGAAATATTAAAAATCCATTTACAGGCAATATTCTATGGGATGGCAAACGATTCGTCTCTGTTCATTTGGTCTCCAGTCATTTTATTCTGATTAGCTTGCCCAGAGGATTCATTTGTTCATATTAGTAATAATTTAATTGATGATGACGCAATCAGTGGGAGATAGCGACTGATACTTAATAATACACGCCATTCATTATTATCATGTATGGGATCAGTCACAACTGGTTCCAGAGGAATGGTAAATCCTCCCGTTGGATCTTCGAGATAAACTTGGAAGCATAATCGAACTGAATTTAAATTGATGCTTTTGGTTTGATTTTTATGTTGAAAGCCATCTGAAAGCACCAAAGAGAATAAATATCTGGATGTATAATATTGATAGTTACTAAAATTAGAATCTATTTATTGCAGGAAGACGAGAAACGCGAATTATAAGTTGGCCTTATGAATCGTAATGATGAATTCTTACTTTGAAATGGATCAACTTGAATTTCCTCTTTGAGTTCGAGTGCCGCTGCGACATCCTTCCTTCGCGCCCGTTCAATTTTCAAATTGGGAAAATCAATTGGAGAATCTTGAACGTTTATTTGAACAGCATAAACACCATGAGAACAAACATCTTTTCCCATGACACTATGTGGATGTGATCGATATGGCTTATTTTTTGTTACACATGATACTATTACCACTGCACGTCCTTTATATCCATTTATCTGAAACAGATTATTATGGATACATTTGAGTATCATGTATTCATGTATAAGTGTATATATATATGAGCACAAGGTAAAATTTATAATTATCATATTTGTAAAACTCTAAAAATTAAATGAATCATACCTGTATGCTTGGATATGTTCTGTGGTCCAATTTACTGTTCACTCCAGGTACACTTTCACAGTCATATCTGCTTTTACATTTGTATCTAAAACGCGTTTTACTACCAGCGGGTTGTTCAATTATTTCAATAAAAGGGCGATTGTTGTTCTTATTATTCATGTCGCCTGGCAATCCCGTTCCAACTCTATTATATTATTGTAGAACGTTATATTTTAAAAACGTGAATTTTCGTATTCGTTTACTAACATTTTTCAGAGTTTATTCTCTTGCAGTGACAATGCTGAGTTTTGATGGATAACTGAATGAAATTTTGGGTTCAATTTTGATATCAGGCGAAGAAAGGTCCTTAGGTAGAATTTCATGCAAGGATAGAGATTGGTCAGAATCATTTAGTAGGGGTATTGTAAGAATATTGATAGTTAAGAACCAATTACTTATGTTTAAGACAATCAAGTTTCCTATTTGAATGGATTGGGGATTATTTCGTCGCAGTAAATCATGGAACCATTGATGGGGGAGGTCGACAGACCAATAAAGTAATCAACATGACATGAAAGCATTCTACAATAGATGAGAAATTAAGTCATGCTAATGCAAACCTATAATCCTTCCCACAGAAGCTCCACAAATTCATATATATTGAACTCTATTTTTATATTTGGAGGGTATTGAAAGGTAAGTATAACATGAACCATGACGGATCATTTAATTATTACATATATTTATTCGAAATAAAATAACATTCTTAAATATAATATCATACATTGCGTTACATGAATTCTCTCACATCATGCAAAGATTTTTTTTTAGACAGAGTTATACATTCAGTACATAAAATCATCTATGTTTACATATATAATATTTGATATTAAGGAATGATTTTCTTTTAGAGAATTTTCTCACATTCATGATAATAAATTGTTCAACGGAAACATGATGATGACGGAAATCTCGCTGATTTTCCTTTGCTCACTAGATGTACATAAGTATTAGACTTTTTTTTTCTAAATATTCATGATTTTAATGCGTCATAATCCCTATATGTCAAACTTTACTCTATCATGAGTATGCATATAGTTATAATTAATTGTTAGTTATAGTAATAACAATGATTATATTAATAATCAGGGCGATTGAATAATATACATATGGACCGAATAATATCGCAGGCTTTGACTCAAGCCATTTTAAAAATTCTTATTTAACTCGCGGTCAATCGACGGAATTTTTAGAAATGACACTGCTGGTTTCGGCGAAGATGTACGTGACACATTTCCAATTCAATTTGATGTCATATATATGTATATATATATATATAGTGATTATAGGCGTTGTAATAATTTAATTTTCTATTTTATGATGTTTGCCAGACAATTATTCCAATTAGTATTGAAAGCACAACGACGCCAATGATTACGAGTATACACTTTTTTTTCCGTAATTTATTTTGATACGTTGCGGCAGTTCTCAATTGTTGAGCGCCTTCATTAACAAAAACTTCAGTCCTCTCAACAGAAGCTTCAATTGAATCAATAACTTCACCTTGATCGTGCACCATTGCTCCTAAATCTTTGAATATTTGATTAACATCACTTATATCATTCTGAAATAGAAATAAAGTTATTCATTCTTAACCGTCTTACATTGTGTAAATTAAAGTCTGTATTTCGAGTTATAAAAACTATTCATCACCTCTAGTTGACGTATACTGGCCTCCTGTTCTTCGAGCATTCGTAAACTTTGTTCTTCTTGTAAATGTTGCTGTTGCATTTGATTTTGTGTTCTACTATCTTGCAATTCAATTAATGTCCCCTGTGTTTTATCACTGAATGGCCCAACACCAGCAGAAGCTTTAGCTTTTTTCACCATTTCTCTTTCTTTAGACGCTGCGAGTCGTTGGACACTTTGAAAGCTGTTCAATGCTGACATAAACTCATCTTGAAGTCTTTCCGTTTGCATACGCATTTTTCTACGTGTCTGTTCGCCTGGGCTATTTGCTGATGAATTCGCGACGTTGGACAAATCATGTAAATGAACATTTGTATCTTTAGCCAACTGCTGGGTATAATGCTGTATTTGATGTCTGGAATTGAACAAATTTATAAGTCAAAAGGTTTTTTCAACAATAAATATTAAAAGGTACATTGAGCCACTGCTTAATAAAACAATTTCTTTATCCCTTACAGTTGATGTCTAAGTTCTTGAGAGTCCGTCGATCCACCCAACTGATTGACCATTTTCTGCATTGATGACACTGTAATAAATCACATCCTAATTAATACAATTCATGATTGCCATCTATCAAATGAAAAGGATCTTACCATTTTGCGATATCTTGAGTATTGATGTACTAACTGTCTGTGCCAATCTCTCAAAATCTTGCTCCCTAACTGGCCCACCATTGTGATACGATGAGAAACCAATATCCATTTTGATCTTTCGTATCACAACCAGCAATCTATTCTATCCTTCTCTCTTCCGACTCTTCTCTACAAAACAATCAAATGGTTGAATGTACAAATGCAAAAACTATGAATCAATCGTAAACTTCTCCCACATGTACATATACCTAACGCTCCGTTATTGCGTCACGTCCACAATCAATTAATACTCACAATATCATCATTTATCTACAAAAACATGACATTCCATTTCCTAACTAATTTCGTGTTTGATATTAACATATAAAATATAGTCAAGGCTGTCAAATAATATTTTCAACAAATACACAAACTCCAATAGTTCTCATTATCAAATGTTCAATATAAAAGTGTGTCAAGTAAAATATCCAAATTTCAATCGTTCAACATGTTTGATTACACCAAATTATCATAAAATTTTCCTCTTTTTTTCATTAAGTAATTAACCACATTATGGATGTGTGTGAATATATACATACAATCAAAGGAATATATATGGATTCGTTGAAAATGATAAGAGATGAGTCACATACAGTATTGAATTCGTTGTGTGGAGAATCCACTAAATCACCTGTTTTTTCCAGTCGTTACACACTTAGTAATTGTGATGTGTCACTTTATGTGACTGAACAATAGTTATTAAGAAGAGAAGCACGATAAAATTATTGGATTAAAATCGATAGAGCTTGTTTGAAGAAAAATAGTGAATTGCCGGAGCTCATTGCCGTCATACATAAAGACAATTCTTATTTTTTGACGGAACCCAGGCGTACATATATACACAATATATGCATATATGTGTGTACTGTGGACACATATAGACAGTGTACGTCTATATAGACTAATAGGGAATTGGTTATGTCACCAATTGGCGTATCTGGTGACTTTTTTTTATTGTGACTCGAAGCGCGGAAATTTTGAATCCTTTCAAATGACTGCGCTTGGATTGTTATTTTCACATTGCTTTGTTATATTGAATGATAAATAATTGATGGGATTTATATTAGTGGGATTAGTATAAATAGCTAATTTATTTTTTAAATCAAACAGTTGTGCTTAATTTTTCGCTATTAGACTGTATTTCAATTGATGAAAATAATAGTCATTTGCGCTTTGTATCAGGTGATTGCGAGACTCTTCTTTTCAAACTTGAACGATCACCTTGTTTACTTATTATCATATGCAATCGATAATGTATAGAAGCTTATCTATATAATATCGACTATCTTTGAGAGTGGACAGAGTGACGTATGAAAGCTTTTAATATTATCTCACTACAAGTTCATATATTTAATTATTTGTTGAATTTCATGGGCTGCTGCGAAGCATCTAATGATACAAATGTGAATTGGAATGAAAAATGATGAAGAGGAAATCAGGGAAATTGACTCATGTCTTATCATATCATTGTGCACATTGCAATAAATACTTTATTTTCTTTGTCTTCAAAAAGTTTTGGTCGCATGAGGGGTTTCTCGAGATTATCGAAAATATATACAGAATTATTTACAAATAAATGCGAGACACTCAATTTATATATGTATATATATTAACATAATTTTTTCATCCATGTCTATCATAATTTTGTTTGTACGATAATCATGTCGCAAATGATATATGAAATGAATGTTACTCGCGTGTAGAAAAATAATCGTGCAAGTTCTGCTATTGAAACTTCTTCTGGAAGATAGATTTCATAACAACTTTTTGAATATGTGGAAGGATACACGATGAAGACGGTATTTATAAAATATTCTAATAACCGAACATATTATATAGCGACAAAATGTAATCTCCATACACATACATAACTATATATATTTTTTTTTTCTTATGTGTAAGGTCACTCGATTGAGTCCCGAAAATTGTTCCGAAAATTTGTCAATTATTGAAGAAGGAAACATACAATTATATCATTTCCGTCGGTATTATTTGTATCATAACTCAATCGAATAATTTAAATAGAAAGAATCATGATCTATTTTGTTAAAACGATGTCAATCAGTTTGTGCTGAAGATGTATATCAATGTATTGAAATTCTTTTCTACTTTTTTGTCATTCAAAATTGTCGGTCTACGATTGGAAGAAAAATTATTGTAGGCTTACCGTATTTCTTTTTACTGATTTCTCTACTCTTTGGTCACAATATATATTTTAGTTATTGTGTGTTTCCATTGTTTGCTATTTCAGTCATCAAAAATAAAAATAACTCAATCAATAAAAACATTGAGGAGTTTGAAGAACAAAATGAACAATAGAAAAGGGACAAATATGTTCTATATCAATAATTAAAGATCAGAGATTTGTCTCCTCGATCGAGTCCATCCGGAGGAGCCGCCTTTTTTCATTTACACCGATAAAATACGTTGTTACAAGACCTTTAGGTTTTACCCAGGTTTTGCCACGTAAATGACACTTGATACCGTCTTGTTCCAGCACTGTAGCAGTTTCAGTTGTCACTTGAATTTTCCCTGGCACTCCTGTTGTATCCATACGTGATGCCATATTGACTGCATCACCCCAAATATCATAAAGAGGTTTTTGTGCACCAACGACGCCCGCAGTTACTTCACCATGTGAAATACCAATTCGTAATTTATATGGCTTCGCTGTATTCGGGAAGGTATCAGCATTCAAACGATCAAGTATTTCCAACATTCGCGTGGCGAATTGCGCCATCACTTTAACAACATGATCCTCTTTCCCATCCATACTCTCCATTGAGTCGCGCCTCTGAGCTTCCAATCCACAAGCTGCCATATAGGTTGTGCCAGCAATTTTTATTTTTTCTATCCGACATACAAAACCTGGCTCAAATAATAATTTATCGAATTCGCATATTATTTCATTGAGATCAATCAGAATGTTACTTTCATCAATTGATAAATTGGTCAACGATGCAAACATTACTGCGACATTTTCATGCGCCTCGTGATACAGTTCGTGCTCTTCAGATCTATTCATATTCAAATAAAAATCTGCCACATGTTCAGGTAAAATATTTCGCAGCAATAATTTATTTGCATTTCGTGTATGATAGGCTTCATCTTGCTCTTGAGTCAATTGTCGTTTCCATTGATAATCAAGTCTACTCAGATATTCTGCCTATATAGTAGTGAAAGGAGAGAATGAATCAATATTAGTTAGTTCATCATCAGAATTGTGTTCGAGTGTACAAATTTTTGTTTTTCTTTCGTACCTGTCTATCAATGAGGTGAAGAGAAAAGGTGAGAAATGTGACATTGAGAACGTGCGCCAGCCGTGGCTCAAGTTGTGGATGCCATGTGTCCCCAGTTTGGAATATTGCAGAGCGATATTCTGTTATATTCCATGTGTAAAATCCGACGATTATAAGCCCAATGATTAGTTTCAGGGCAAAGTGGACGCGCAGGAAGAGAAAACTTGTCAGGATAGCCAAAGAACAAGTTTCCGACATTTGCTAATGAATTAATAGAACGGAAAGGAAGACCATTTAGATTATTTGATCCATTCGATTATTTCAATCATCATTTTGCTCTCCATAACCGCGAAATCCTTACCCAAGGTGAAGACATGCATCCAATATCTGCTGCACCACCGGAGGCAATACTTGATGTTGCATTGTTATCCGCAAGACGATCAGTATTTTTGCATTCAAACTATAGAGAAACAAAATACGAGCTTGGGATCATTCTTTCGGTATTCCAGTATAAAGATGATACGAAATAGCTTACCAACATGTCGAACATTGCGCAAATTGCCAACATAATCGTTATGACTAAATAGAGAGTTGTCCGAAGAACAGCGCTCCAAACAACTTTAATGCTTGTTTGGTACATAAAGTGCAGTAATTTGTTCCGTGGCTGTGGTACATGTCCTTCATGCTCATCATGTGGATCTTTATACCGATTCCAAACAAAATGCATCCACGTTAAAGGGACGAGGGCAATTAAAAAAAGCATTGCTAGTATATATCCAATAGCCGTTCCCAAATGCCACCTGAAGGAATCATCTTTCAATCATTCACTCTTTTGCACTTTAATCATTTAATTGAGTTCTTGATACTTACTCGGAAAACATTACTGATGGGACAAGAAATATAAACCCCATGAAGAGCAATACTAATGCTGCACATCCAATGAAAAATTTAAATAATGGATCTGGTTCACGTAAAAATGGAATTTCCCAACTTAAACGTGAGAATGTAAGAAATAGTGGATTTATTGGCTCCCAATTAGACCATTGTCTGTAGGAAAAAAAAGGAATCAGCGAACGAATACTAATTTCATTTTTGTTCAGATACAAAAATAGACTTTTTTATATATTCGATTTTAATTATTGCATAATACTAACTCCCATTTACTGAGTGGCATTTGTTTTATTGCCTTCTCCATTTCAGCGTCAGCAGCTTTCAACATCAAGTGATAATCTCTCAAACACGAGTCCATGAAATGTGTTCTACGTCTGAATGTACCGGCAAATACATCTGCATGATTGTTCATAGTTGCTGTTAATCGTCGATTGCTTCTCGATGCGACACCAATACTTGTACTTGTTCTTCCGCTGTACCAGCGCACATAATGTTTGTTCGATTGCGGTGGTGGTTGTGACGATGGCATAGTGCATGGCACCGTGACTATCATGGTGTTCTCGCTGTTCTGAAACAAGTTTTGTCTATTAACTGACTTAGGAGCGCCAATTTTCAATAATAAAGGATATTAGTCTTCAAAATTTGGGTTAAAATCCTGAGTACATTCTTTTAAATTCGATGTCATTATGACTATGAGGAAAAATGATCTAGGTCGGATATAATCAAATCTACTTTTAATACATTTTCATATGAAGATTGATATGACCCGACTTCATTAGATCTGATAAAGAAAAGTTAGATGTGAATGCATATTATCTGATACAAAATATTTAGTTGAACAAAATCTGATAAAGTTTTGTCAGATCTAATCAGATCAGCAAATATCAAGTTCTAGGGCATACTCCACATAAAATGTGAATAGATTATAAGCCGAAGGACTTGGAATGGCAATCTGATGGAATACGATTTGATTAGATTAATTTAGAAATAATGATTTTTATCTGGAGATGTAATTTTCAGAAATATGCCCACCTGCATCACTGGTGAAGCTGGTATGTTTGGTGTAATGAGATAGCTTTTTATATTGTATTTATTTAGCGTTTCGTCATTCAGAGTTTCAACTGGCACACAGTCGTATTGGGTTGCGTCGAGAAGATTTAATGTTTGTTGAGTTACATGAACTTTTCCTGGTTGGCCAGTTTGTTCCATTTTATTAGCAATTACTACGTCGCGTGACCAAACATCATATTGCCATTTGTTAGCACCAAGAATACCAGATATAATATTTCCTGAATGTACGCCAATTCTCATATTTATGTCAACGCCACTCTCTCTACGTACACGTGCACGAACTTCTTTGATTATTTTAATCATATCCAGACCTGAAAAATTCATTGCTCGATTTCATTCCAATTCAAGAAGAGAGTTGACAATCTCTGAATTTAAGTGAATACTTAGACAAATTGCTACTGATATTTACCAAGATCGACGCAACTCTTTGCATGTTGTGGATTGGGTGTTGGTACACCACTCACACAATAATAACAATCACCAAGAAATTTGATCCTTAATACATTATGACGTTCCGATGCTTCATCAAAACTGCCGAATAAATCATTTAATGTTTCCACAAGCTTTTTCACTGGTAATGTTACTGTTAGGCCAGAAAAATTCACAACATCAGCATATAAAATGCTGACATTATTGTGTGCTTCTACGTATAAGTCACTGCAAATCAAAATGAGAGGAAATTCATTCACTGACATTAGTCACAACATAGGATGATGACAATACAGTATGTTATCAAATGTGATAGATAGGAATGTATAAATGAAAAACAGGGATTAAATTACTTACTTTCTTCGACGGCCTTTGGGTGGTGGTTTTTTGTGTTCTTCAATAAATTTGAAAATATCTCGAAAGTCTTTTTTTATTTTTGCTGCAAAGTGTTGAGGTAAAATACTCCGTGTCAATTGCTCCTATTCAGGATGGACAAAAAAAGAGAAAAAAACTCGTTAGAAATTGTAGAAATTGGAATAAGGTAAATAATAAACTTCTGAGAATAGTCGAAATGAATACAAACTTCTTGATCTTTTTCATAGTTGAGTCGTAACGTTGATTCAACACACTTCCGCCTGTCTAGAAAGGATCTTCTTATAACAACCTCATTCATAAATCTGAAGTAGAGCCCAAGGCCATTGACACAAGCAAAATAAATCGCGTCAGTGATGATCTATAAATGATAATTAAAAACGAATCACTAACCATCATCAATTAACGTAATATATGTTATAAATAGAAATTATCGATAGTTTCAAAACTGCTTTACCTTTCCAGTGTAATTTTGCTGATTCCTATAAGTTAAAAATAATAAACTTGAGAGATAACAAAGTGTTGCAGTTATTCCAAGTATAAATGCATGAAGATTCTCTGTGAGTGGCAGGAAGACGTAACAGGCCAGTAGGATGTGCGTGGAATATGCAGGTCTGTAGAAGAGAAATATATTTTTTTTTAATCAATGAACAAATTGGGGGAATCTGATAGTGAATACCCCGGTAAATTGGAACCCCGCACCTAATTATCTATACTCAGTTGTCAAACAATCTAAAAAACCGGAAGTTTGTTTTATGTAATCCTATAGAACTAGAATAAAGCCTATGTCAAATTGTTTTTTCCAGTTTTTTTTTCCGCTTTGTATGAACAAAGCAAATGATCACTACATTGGTATAGTGTCAACGTAAATACGTATCGGATTCTCATAACATGCGCTTGTTAAAAACTTCTCATAAATTGTCTTGCTTGTCTAATCTTCCGTTGTTTTTTTTTTTTCTACCTCAATCATCATTAACTCTACCAATTTTTTTTCTGATATTCGTTTTAAATTACCTCTCATGAATAATACTGACCGTATCGCAGGCGCATCCTCGGTATAGTTGAGAGTGTACCAAAAAGGCACGGCCAAATCACCAAGGACAAGTATGACAACAATGACACATGAAAGTACGATTGGTAGATAAGTTTCACGTGTAGCGAGTTTTGATCTGAAAGACAGGGCTATCACTGGGCACAAAAGCGCGCCCATAATGCCCCACGTTACCACGTCCGGTAAGGACGCTGTTATCTCCACCTTGAAATAATGATAAAAAAGAACAGTAATTATAAAAATGTTATAAGGAGTTTCAGTATACCTCTTTTATACATTTACACATTGAAATAAAAATGAAATAACTTCCTATCGGGAAGTTAAAAATTATTGTCCAGATATATTAAAGTAAAAGAATTCTATTTTTTTTCTCTATATTAAATTGATGAAGGATAAAATAATCACTCACAGTCATTATCAATGTCGTACAGTGTGCAATTCCAAGCACCAATTGCACCAATACAAATAACGATAGGTAGCCATTCTGGAGTCGCCTCTGATAAATTGTATACAGTTTCTCAAGATTTTTGTACTGGAATTGTTTCTGAAAGAAATAAAAATACAAAGTTATAATCAAATAAAGTTAATCAGTTTAGTTGAATTGAGACATCGAAGATTAATTGATACACATCAATGAATATATTCAACGTGTTCTTATTTTATTTATTACTTTATTGTATCTCGTCTGTTATTAAAATATTCTGATTTGTAATTGTAATTCATGTTTGGTGAGTTTTACTAACACGTCGAAGAAGCAAATTAATTAAATGTTATCAGAAGCAAGTGTTTTTTTTTTTTCTTTTCGTTGGGAATGTGATTGCACCTGTTTGCAAACAATGAAGCATCGATACGATGACGATGATTTTTATTTGATTATTTGTCTTGAATATTATTTTACTTCATTGTAACAGTGAGTGAATAATCAGTTCGTCATTGATCCTGTCGGCTAATTATTTACGGAAATGAATTTCAACTCTCCATACTAAATATATATTTTCTTGTAATGATTTTTGTGCTCTGTCTTACCAATGTTCTACTCTAATGTGTCACAAAAGTTGTTCTTATTATTACGACAATGCTAATAACAGTCACGAGAGATGTAATATAAATATATCTCGAGTGCGGAATGGACTCTGACAATTATTTCAATAGCATAGTGCACGCATACGTAGTATATGAAGTGTATGCTTATATATTATTTATAGATATCAAATTCATCACGTATTCGATTGTCAATAAATTAATTTTATTCATTCGCATATCACTGGTGAGCACAATAATATTTGAATACAATTGTTTAAATTTATACCTCAAGTTATTCTAATAAAATTTAATAATAAATAAAGCAAAATAATATTCTGCACGAAAATTAACGATGCAAGAATTGCATGCGCATGTGCCAAAAATGAATCTGATTTTGCGTCTCATATTGAGATTAAAATATAAAAATAAAAATTTCATGTTACTATACATATACAAAAATACACATTTTCATATCCAATTATATTTCCATCTATTTTTCAAATAAAAAATGGTCTAATCATAGCAAAATACAGAAATACATATGAACAATTCTTCAAATCGTATAATTCAATGTACATAAAACTGAGTTGTGTATTGATTCAACGTAGAAAATTTTCTGGAATGTCTCTGCAATTCTATTCAAATCTGATGCAGAATTGTTGGAGAACATGTTGAATTTATAATTAATTTTATTGATTTTTAGAATTTTCAAAATAAATAAATAAATTGTACATACAAGAAAAATAAAAAAAATGCTCGTGTAGAGAATTTCAAAATCTTTGCAACCATTTCCATTTTATATTCCATTATCTTCAATTATTTAGTTCTCTATTTATAAACAAAAAAAATAGGTTTCATGTCTGCTAAATTTACACTCATACAGCAAATTATATATCCCATATATTAATTCACTCTCATTTCTTCCTAATCGTATCTTCCTCTCATAATCATAAACAAAATAAAAGTAAAAACAAATCCAAAAGAATAAAAAAATACTTTCTTTACTGTAACAATTATTTTCATCCATTCACAAATATATAAAAAATAAAAATTAAACCAAAAATTAAAGTTCCACATAAATAATTCATCACACTCACAAATAATGTTGCATAATTTCATTGATAGGCACAATAATATTTTGTCATAACTATTCCACACAACCGGCTGTCCACAGATATTCATCATTTTCATATGATTCGAGTGTATTTACAAACACTAAAATTGTTCACCGTCGTAATATCACAGCGCGATTGAATCATTACTCACTTCGTATAAAAATAAAATAAAAAAAAAATAAAAGTAACGTAGAGGGAAGACAGATGATAAAAATGAAATTAAAAAATGGTTACAACACAGCAAATGGTCGATAGAGAACGGTCAATGGACAATAAATAGAACATTAATGAATTCTTGATATACAATGTCACGAATTTGATTTTATAAATGTAATAGAAGTGTTAGCAGTCGTAGGCATGCATATGTACGTATGTACGAGTGCGCAATATGAAAAAAGAGCGAAAAAGAGGCCGCGCGTACACGCCGACGAATGGAATTGTTGGTATGTATATATCTACGTGTATATGTATATGTATGTAGAATTTTTTTTTATTTATGGCACACCCACGCACACGAGACTGTCGATGGAGTAAATTTTATTCACTTTCGGGGTCGTTTATAGAGGAAGTGTACAAAAGAAGTGAGGGCGCGCAACGTTATGTATGTATCAGGCACACGTTTAATGATTGCCTGATGCCGTATGTCGTACTGTACATACATATGAACGTTCAGTAACAAATCCACCAAGTACAGAATTGTAATGTATATATGAGACATACAGGGGGGCTACATTGAGCCCCGGCCCAGGGCCAACAAATGCGATAAATGAGGCGCGCAGACGCCATGGAGTAACAGGAGATATAGAGAATGAGAGGGAGAAGTTTTTTTTATGTTTTTTTAATTTTGTTTTTTCTTTTATAGAAGGGTTAGAGCTGCGTTCTAACTTGGTCTTATGTCGTACCAATGATGTGTGTAGGTATTTCAAGTGTGGGTGTTTATAGGAAAAAGAATGTTGGTATTTTCATGGTAAAGTTGGGTGGTAGAGAATTTTTTTTTCAACTGAAAGGGTTGGAATAATGTTTATGGAATTTGTCGATTAGATGTGGGTGCTATTTTTGTATAGAAAAATATGATTTCGTTCAAAATTTATTAGAGGAAAAATTATTCTCAGAGTAACAATGAAAGTTTTTACATTTTTTTGGGATAGATAAATACAATTTGTTAACGAAATTTAAATATTTTTACTGATACTGCCGATTGATAAGGGTTTGATATTTTTAACTCGTTCAAAATTAATTTTGATTAAAACACAAATTAAACTTTATAATTTCGTTGCATATAAATTAAATATTTTATTTGTTACTGTAGAAGAATTTTCTTAGTAAATTATATTTGATGTTTAATTGATAACGACTACAATGATGAATGGTTAAATATAACTTTTCTATTTTTTATATTGAATGTGTTTTCCCTGTTCGATTGGGTATCGAATATTGCAGAGATAGAAAATGTACGTTGTGAAATGGGTGTGTGAGGTTTTGACTGATGATACTGAAGCGAATTATATGGCGAATGATATCGATCGTCAATTCAAAATGAAATTTATTACTTTCCCGACCTGCCGCACCCGCTCGCTATTTTATTTATTATATATGCTTCCCTCGGTACGTATATATATGCACATATAATATTCATAATACACTTCAATTGCTATTTTTATCCAATATGTTATTTATCATGTTATTCAGTTTCTTTATTTTCTGCTGTATGTTCATATTTTGCCTCGATTGTTCCAATAAAAAAGTCAATTTCAATATTATTTGATGATTTTATTTCAATTTATTTAATTATTTATTTCGAGTGGTACTTTGAATTATGACTTTGCTAGATGGATTAATCTGAAGGTTTTATTTGATTGTATTAGATTTCGTTTAGTATTTTATTGCAGTAATTTTATTTTCTTTCGTTCATTATTTTTTCCCTTTTTTCTCTACGGCCTGTTTCACCTGATAAGAAAAGTATTCGACGCGTGTAGTGATACAGACGCTAAAACTTCCGGTAACTTGGTTATACATTTATATATAGATTCTTTATCAAATCGGTATATTTTCACGAGTATATATACCGGTACGACACACATTTATTAAATTTTATAAATATATATATGCCAGTGGTATTAATTTGTAAGCGATCAATTGATAAAATTCCATTGAATATTTGTGATAATGAATTTCATACATAGAATTATTTGCTATTGTCCAATGTTATTATTTTGTTTTTTAAGCATGACAAATATTGTTGAAGAAACCGATCAAAATTAATTTATTGCTTCGAACATTTGCGATATAAATTCGCAGAACAATTTTATTCTTACCGCCAAAATAAAATATTTCGGATTCTTCCAACATGTGTAATAATTAAATGAAAATTATTCTTTTTTATTTAATCAATATATATTCATGCCTTTTTTTTCTCGGTTTGTATTTAATTAAATTAATTAAAAACTTACTCGGAGACTGGTCCAAGTCCATTCATCCAGACTATTTGGTGAGACAACTCTGCCATCGTCCACTTTGTGGAGCGAATTGAGAGATGTCCTGGTGACCAATTCCACATCCATACTTTTTTGTACAGGATATAAACTTCAAACTTGAAATTTCAATTTTTTTCTTACTTCACTTTCACTCACTTGTTCTTGATCGACATTCTCTTCAAACTGTCGTTTTATTTCTGTCAATTTCATTATTCATTCTCTATCAAATTATCTTTATCTCAATCAAAACGTGACTTGAATTGCCAATACAATTCTATTCATAGATATTTTTTTTTTATTATGAATTTGTATTTATGTTTATCACTCGCGAGCACACTTTGATTGTTCACTCACTGATGTTTGAGCGTGACTTGGATCACATCTACATTCACATGTACACATGAAAAATTTATATTTCGAAAGAAATGAACTTTTATCGTTGATCATAAAATTAGGCCATCAAACAGGAACAAACCGGAAGATGGATGAGATTTATAAATTTTTTTTCATTAAGTATATCATCTAAATATGTTCCACCTTTCAAATACAATTTATTCAATTGAAACAATCAACTTCACAAATTGAATTAAAAATTTTCTCTCAAATTCCTTCTAGCACTCTTTCTCACCACACTGATAGCACGATAATAAAAAAAAAAGAGACGTTGGTGCTTGGTGAGTTTAAGTGGAATAACTGAAGAAGTTAATAGCCGATGAGTTTGAGTTGGTTTGGCAGACGAAGGACGATTGACAGGTGAACGCAATAATAATGTGTGTTTCACTTGTGTTTCGGTAAAGTAAAGGCATTTAAACTTTCTCTTGCACGGAACGTGTATATGTCCTAACACTATTGAATCACACCACCACATGTGCATTCACTTTGGCTTAACATCTTAATTAATAAATTAATGGAATGAAGTAATGCGTTAAGAATTGATTCACAAGACTCATTGGAAAGAAATGAACAAATGGTGATATAACATCATCATCAATTAACAAGAATGATTTTTTTTCTCTTTCAATTTGCAAATTAATAGTACATTTGAATGAAGACCAATGAAATGATGTGGCGCTGGAGCAGATATAATTCAATTTATTTCAAAAATATCATTGCACGCGCTTTAAAGTGGAATAAAGTGATAGTGTATGATAACTGATTTTTTAGAGACTGCGCTGTCATTTTCTACACCATTTCAAATCCCAGTCGAGTACCATGCGCATCCACTCCATATCTATATTTATTTATTTATATATTTACCCATGTATACAGTATATATTTTATTTTATCGCGCATTTCTTGGGTTTACTTGTTAATTGTCTATTTTATTTGAAATTGAAATGCCTAAATCGTTTTAATTTTCTCTATCTATTTGTAAATAATCTAGTCGGCAACTCTTGTGTTCAAAGTTGATTGTTGTGTACACTTACCAATCTACTATTTATATATATACATATAAATATATATTCTTTATTATATATTCAAGTCACACTTTGACGTCAAGGACGGTGTAATGAATTTTATTTATTTCCATGCACGTGCAATTACCAAATGAGTATACGACTTCCGTATTGATATTTATTTATCCCTTTGCAATAGAATAAGAATTTGACAGCATTATAGCAGAAAAACAAATCCAACAAAAGAATTTGAAGTATGAACAACAAATTTATTCATTTTCCATTGCAACAAGTTTTAACCAAAACGTACTCTGTATTACCGGTATCGACTCACATTTACGTTTCATCAATTCTTCTATTGTTGATATGTGATTGGTAAAATATAGTTAAAAATACTAAAGCACTGATAGAAAATTGACATTGATGTATTATAATTGTGCAACCGTATCAATTGACGGTCGAACAACTGATACGGTTGCTCTTTTTATCCCAATATGACTTTGTGACTCTCTTCTTTCTATGGATCACCAGAAGCGGCAAAATGAAAAAAAAATAATGAATTAAATAACGTGAAAATGTAGTTAATTGAGATTATTATGAAACTCCGGTAACTTTTCTCCCGACAAAAATTAATATGTAAATTATATTCAAATGTTATTGAATCCTATATTACACCGTTTCTATTATTTACTTATTTTGTTCTGTCAATTGTGTGGACAATTCCACTCAAGCACCTCGTATATAAGATAGTCAACTGACCACCTATAAAACCTATCTTTCACCGTACTCTCGATAATGTTCTTGCTATCACAACGGCATCCGATATCATTGATACATATACACTTATACATGAATATATATATATTTATATATTGACTGTATACATTACGGGAATTGTGAGTGCTATCCTGCAAAATCGCTTATCTCTATTATTTCTTTCTATCCTCTTCTAACTGTCGCATTCTCTTGTTTTTTCTATATTAATAAATGATGTATCTGACAAAATGTCCTCCACTTGGTGTATGTAGTTTTGTACTTGAGATGACTAAGTAAAAGAGAAAAGAAAAAATGATTATTTACACATAATTTTTTGTTGTTTTCCAATATGAGAAATGTTATCGAGAATATGATTAAATTTGAAAAGAAGGAAAAGGAATTCGTATTTTCCTGATAATGATTGTAGCAGTACTCCAACAATGGATTAACCATATCGATACATTCAGTACAGTAAGAAAGTTTATTCAATATATACGTATGTATGCGTACATATTTGAAATCAATGTTATTACAACTCGTGAATTTGTAAAAAATGCAAAAAATTTTATTCACTCGCAACGATACATTGAAAATTGGACTATTTGCTCTGTTTATATAATGATGCATAATATTATACATCCATATATGAATCGCCCTTATTTTTTTTAAATTAAATCTTGTTTATGCATTTTGTTAACGCAAGCGAAAAAATTTGAGATGCAACAATATATATAATTTATATCAAAATGATAAACTTCACTATTTTTTCTTGCTTTTCATAGAAAAATGTAACAGAAAGCTTCATACATACCAGTAATTGAAGCTTATGATCATTCATTGTTACTTATAATTGTATGAAGAAAACAAATTGACATTAATTTTGTATCGTTGAAACAACGGCACAATATTTTACTAACAACGGTAGTAGACATATATTTATATTTATTTGTTAGAGTTATTTGTCACTCACCCATTGTTGGAACTTCCTTCTCCGGATATTACAGCAAACGAGTTTTCAAATGACATTGCCGATAACTTTAGGTTTTTTTTTCTCTCCAAATTCAAAAATATATATTGAAATATTTATTTGGATTATTGATGGATTATTGTTATCAGACATTAATCGATGATTCTTCAATCAAATGGAGAATGAGACAAGAATATAAGTTCATTTTCCAAATGAACGAAAAAACGATTTCTTTCTCTTTTTTCCTCTTTCATTAAAACTATTTACATTAAGATTGACGAAATTACGGAATTATTGTTCTTATTTTAATATGAATATCAATCAAGAAACACATAAAGAAAAATAGCGAGGATATTAATGATGATGAAAAATGGAACGAGATTTTCTTAGATATGTGATTTACAAATAAAATATTCTTATCTCTGTGTTAACTCCACTTCGCCACATGGTTAATTGCCTGTTATTGGTTCCTTCTTTCATTTCATCAAACTCCGATTGATTACGAATAAATATGTATACATTATTTAGGCCGATAAAATTTGTTGGAGATCATGGGGCAATTCAGCAAACACAACATTCCAATCATTTGGAAAGTCTTGCTGGGTTGAATTAATAAACTCTGTTATGAGAATCTTCGTATCTGAAAAAAAAGGAAATGGTAACTAAAATTCTGAGACGCAGAATAAAAATATAAAACCAGTGAAATTACCTTCATTCGGAACTTGTTTATCATTAAGCACACTAATCGCCATTTTCAATAAATTTTGAATGTGCGGTTTGATGATTTCATGTCCGGCTCTATAAAGTGTCAAAATGCTCTTAAAAACTGCCTGATATTCCTCAAAGTCTTGTTTGAGTGGCAATTGTTGCATGAAACCAGGAAATACACGTTCAAGATCAACAAGTGAATAATTAGTAATAATTAATCGCGCTATAACGCCAACCATATTGTCTCTCGGTCCTGCATGCTCTTCTTTTTGAAGTGATTGAGCCAATAAGTTCAGAATTTCGTTATAATGAGGATAAATAGCCTCTTTGCCCCAAAAAACGAGTTCACCAATTCCATAATATGCATTGTTTCTTACTTCCGGACTTGGATCTTCGGTTCGTCGTTTGAATAACGTTAATAATTGTGGCATAAACGCCGCGGTTGTATGTCGCAATCCTGACAAACATTCAGAAATAGTTCCTACTGCAAATGATCTTTGTCCTTCTGATTTATTGTCCTTCAAACGTTCTCGCAAGTATGGGAAAGCCGTTTGGAAATAGTGCGCAAATTCTTCAGGTGTAATTGATCGTCCAAATTGTGATAAAACATAACCAGCACATTCAATCAAAAATTCATCTTGTTCTGCTTCATCGTCATCGCCATCGGCATCGTCTTGGTCTTGCGACTGAATTTTTCCAGAAAATACCTCGATCACACAATTCATAATTGCATCCTTGTGACCCTCACCGGCAACAACATCTTCTTTGATCTCTTTCAAAAGTTGTGTCAGTGATTCAAGTCCATTTATAGCAACAGTCAATTCACAATCGAGTCTTATCAATTCTGAAAGTTTTGGAACATACACACCGAGCGCTTTCAATAACGCTTGTTTACCTTCATTTGAATTTATCTTCGAGAAATTGATGCAAAACTGCGTCAATGCGTCCATAGATGCTTTTTTAATATCTTCCTGCGGATAATTAACCAGTTTATATGTTTCTTCAAATGACTTTTCTAAATACGGAAGGAATGCGTCCTCAGTATATTGTGCTATTTCACGTAGAGCTAGTACTGCCTCTTCTTTTTCTTCAATATATGCATTTGCAACTGAATACCCTGCAACATCATCATCATCTTCATCATCTTCATTATCCGTATTTTCAATATCTTCTTCGACATCATTTTCGTTATCACTGAGATCCTCATAAATTGGAAATGCAGTATTTTCATCGTCTTTGTAATATGGTACGATACCCTCCGAGCTTTGTATACTATTAAAAATATGCTCCAATATTTTGGGTAGTGCCGGTGCCATTTCATTTTTCGTTATTGAAGCAAGAGAGGCAAATAAACCATAAACAGCTTTACGCAAATCGGGATCATCATTCTCAGTAATTAACTTGATCCCCAAATCTAATGATTTCCCAATCAATGGCGCAAATGATTTCTCACCTATTGTACGTGCTAAAACCCCAAGTGTGTCAACAGATTGTATTTGCAAACACATTGTCTCGTCACTTTGTTTTGTTGTAAGATAAACATCGAGAGTCGAAATAATTTTCTCAAAATATGGTAGCATATGTTCTTTGCTGGCATTCGCTGCTGCCCCAATTGCACTTATTGCAAGTTCTCGAACATGAATTGGCGATTCATCATTAAGCGTTTCGAATAATCGTTCCATTAATGTCGGTAAATATGGTAAGAGTCCATCATTGAGATTTTCACAAAATGTTTCCAACGCATAAAACATACGATCAACTGATGGTGGCTCACGTTTCTCTTGTTTCAAATGTACACACATTTGCCCCAAATATTCGAACAATACTGGTAATAATTGTTGAGAATATTGGCTTATCTCCGGTTGTAGATATTCGGAGAACTGCCCAAGTGCAAACAATGCAGCATTTCTAACAATTGGTGCGGCATCTGTGATACCTTGGCAGATGCATCGTAAAAATGTTTCTAAATATTTTGATCTGATATATTCAGCACATCCTTCAGCTAATACTGCCAAAGCTAAATACGAAGCTTTCTTCGCGCAAATATCGTCGCACCGTAAGCCCGGCTCAACATGACGTAGAAGATGTGGGATCAATTTTTCGGGTTTCATGTGGATCGCCATCAAATCCAGTGCTTGTGTTGCACATGTAACTGGTGTATTATCTTCATTTTCACTGCTAAAATAGACTTCGTCATTCTCATTATCAGGCGGACTTGACATTAATTCAAATAATACATCAATAATCGGTTCAATCATTTTGTTTTTAACAATTGCACGTGTTTTCGTGCGAATCAAACAACCTATCAACGAGATGGCTTTTACTCTCAAATCATCATTCAACATCTTATTTTTCGCTATTGTTAAGCACATGGGTATAAGAATTTTGACGTGCGGTGATATCACAGTCACTGCACTGTCGCACAAATCGTCAAATAATTCCATCGCTTCAACAGCTTTATCTTGATTTGTCAATGTCAATGCTTGGATTGTATTCATTGCCAATGGTATCATTTGATTGTATGCATTTACCATTACTTGATTTCCCTCAACTAATGGCGACAAATGTAACATTGTTTGAATGATATAAAATGCAACGGGGTTTCCATATTCTTGCAAACTAGCAAACGTTTGACCCAATAGTGTACAAAGAGATTGTGCATGAGCTAAATAAATTTCTGGTGCAATTTCAGTCATTGTTGATAATGTAAACATACCCAATTCCTTTTCTGCCATATTTTCACTAACTACCAGCTGTTGAATGAATTGGAATATTTCAGGCCATGTATTGTGCGGCAATTCATGTTTAACAATAACACCAATCAATTGACCGATCGAATTTTTAACTATTTTCTCAGGCTCATTAACAAGACCCTGAAGAATAATTGTTTTCACTTCACTTCTAATGTTTGGCGGTAAAGCAGTCCAATTTTTACCTTTCGCATATCGTTTTCTTAGCAATACAGCTGCATATTGTCTTATCTAAAATATTCAAAAAATTTCTATAATTTCTCTCTTCATATACATCAGTAGAATATAAATTAAATGAATAATTTGTGGTCGTTACTTCGACATTCACTGATGAAACTACCAATCGACATAAAATTGCAGTACTTTCTGGCTTTTTAAATGCTTCTCTCAATTCAACTGTCCCCTATAAAATTAAACAAATATTTATGTATATAAACAATTAATCACAACGTACTATTATTTGACGAACTTTTGGTAAATTTTCAAAAACTTGACTGGCATATGAAATAAGCCGGATTGAGCACGTGTTTCCAATATTCATCATTCATCCACTGTCGGGATAAATGCTGAGTAAATAAAATTGTTTGATATATATACCTGTTGAATTATTGAATTGTCAGCAACTAACAGTTTCGCCAATATTTCTTCCATGATCAATAATTTATTTATTTCAAAAGCCGCGGCGGCTAATATCGAGAAATGAAGCTATTCAACGATTTTATAGAATCAACGTTACTTTACAATTTACTCGTCACTACGACCAATGCACTGTTGCCATCGTGTCTTTGCATTTAATAACCTACTCTATATATATCTAACAATGGGGGATGGATAATGTTATAACTGCGCACACATTATTGCGCATCTCGTCAACCATCACCGTTTTGTTAGCCACTGTCGGTAAGGAAGAAATAGTATATATCCTTAAATGGTATGACGATTTGCACACGAGCTCAGTTGAGAATTCCACATCCACGAGAATGCTGTGGCGGACATTGAGGTTAAGTGATTCGAGAATGTTTTATGCAGTGGTGGCGGGAAATCGACGCCATTTCTTCATACGAATATTGTTAGCGTCATGTGCGGGCTTTCGAATGTACGCTGAGTGTGTTTATTGATGATGAGAAATAGAATTTGAGTGTTTTGTTCGATGATACGATTATGGTTATGGCGAAGCACCGACACAATGGGATGTGCTACACCGTGCATTGGGTATGTGTAACTAAAGAAATTATATTAGTTCCGTTTGGTCTTCATATATTTGTGTACCATAGCTTGGTGTAAGAATTTGTATTGAATAAGTTTTTGATCTTGGAGGTGTGAATATATTGCACCGATAAATGAATATGTAACATGTCTGAGTATATAATTTGCGAACGCCTTGGATATTATTTTCTTGTATTACCATAAATTCATGGATTCCATTCAGGAAAGGTATTTATTTTGTTTGGAATCTTCGACCATCTTATGTGAATTTTTAATTTTTCTTGGGTCAATGTTGAATTAGAGTTCAACAGAGACGAACCAATTAAACAATTATTCCGCTCGAATAATTTTGTATATATTCCGAGATTTCTGCTTCTAGTAATTTAAGAGGTTATGGAACAATATGAATTTGCGTGTCTGAAACTCTAAATAGTGTTCAGTACTCTTCCACATGATCAACACAGCGTTCTCACTGATCATTCATTGAAATTTACAATTGATTGCATCAGTTAAGTAGTGAATTCGCTGATATTTTTGTAATCACAGTGTACGAAGACGTTGAAAGTATTCTATTTACTAATTTTTATTTGTTCGTGGTAAGTACCATTATACATTTATACGTTAATGCTTTAATATTATTACTCTGGTGTACGGATATATAATTATTAGAGAATGCCACTGCCAACTTTGCCCAGAGACATTCGTGAAGTTGGAAAATATTACAAATGAAAATGTAATGTTTGTGAACGTTTGCCATCAAGGTGTAAATCATTGACTTACACAAATCACATTCGACTAATTAGTCGATGTAAATGCACATATTCATGCATACAATTTGTTGTATTACGATTATGTACTGTAATCGATACAACTTTATTTGCCAGCAATCAATCTTATGGAATATTGTACGTGCAATTGTTGATAAATAAGAAGTGATTGAATTTTTGTAAGATTGCGATGCAGATACTGTAGTTGACGGAGATTTACGACTTTTCCATATGAGCTGGACTTGTAGATTTATACAATACCCTGTTGTCGCTCAGGTATGAATATGACGGTGTAGGCGTCAAGATCGAAGAATTAATTTAAAAAACTTAATTGTCATCATTCAATTATTCAAGAAACACAAGAGGAACAACAGTACAATATTATTTGAAAATGTTAGTGAAGTATGTTTTATTCTTCACACTTATCATATTCAATGGTGAGTATGCTTATGATGTGATTTCTTCCCTAATAAAAGCATAACTTTGCATTTTGTATTGATATCTGAATTAATTTACAGTCTATGCAGTCGATTGGAAGTCTGTGCAGTCCAACGGGCAATTACCTGATATACCTTCAAATAACTGTACAGTTGGAAAGTATTATAAATCTAAATGTAATGTTTGTGAGTGTGTTCCACCGAGTACTGCAAAATGTGGTACGCTTCGTTGTGCTGATGACACCGATACGCCAGAGCGAAGTAAGTGCATGAAAGAGTCTGCACTTGTGCAGTTCAATCATCAATGTCCTTTATAATTCTGGGGATGTAAAAATAGAAATTGATTCAGAGCATATTGGATGGTGATGAAAGTGCTTTAAACAAAATCAAACGAATTCTTTATTAGAAAATTTCATTGAATTATTCAATGCAGTGAAAATGAAAGATGTAATATATTGATTCAAGGTGCGAATGTCAAAGAAGAGGGATGCGCAATTGGAGCAGCTTATCGTGATTGGTGTAATTTATGTCGTTGTGAAAATGGCAATTCTGGTGGATGCACAAGGATGAGATGTCGTAACGCGCCTAAACTGTAATTGTTATGCTTCGATGATATATGAAAAAAAGAAGAATCTGCAGGAGACAGTTTTGAAATAAATTAATGTGAACTCATCCAATGCATCATATTGTTTTGCGATTTGAATCATTGGGTTTCCTCGAGTATTAATGGTAATTGGATATATATGAATAGTGAAACAGCAAAAATGATATATAATTATAATCAGTAGAGATCTTAGAAGAGATTAGGCCACTGATAAATATGTATAATGAGTTGATAAAGGCGATCTATGTTTTATCGATTGCAATTTTCATCTGAATCTTTTGAAGTTTTTCTTTTCGTTTGTTGTTGATTGTGCTAATGAGTATTTGGTAGTTTGTGATTGTATTCATTAGTGTAAATATTTTGTAAATATTTAATGTGTACGTTTGTTTACTACGTTTTAGTATGAAATAATATACATTAGTATATGAGTATATATGAGAAGAGGAGCTTTTGCAATTTAAATAGACTCAGTTATTGAGCGAATATTTACAATTCACACGTCGACTTGTCTGGCCAAACTTGTATTGACGGCAAATTTATATAAAACGATCGTTTCCAGTTAAATGGAATATCACTTATAAAATGAATACTATCTGATAAATATTTGTCGTTTGAGGATGAATGGAATATAATTTCTGCTTTTACATAAGGTTTGACAACAAGGAAACGGAACATAAAATCTGTTTGAATATTTTATTAATCGTTGTGGTTTTATTCTCGAGAATATTTATTTCTCTGTTATTTCCGTAAGTATAATAATGGGATAATGTATGGAGTTTTTTTCTTTCTATTTTGCTTCGGTCAAAATAAATTTACAAAGAGAGAAAAAAATAAACAATTTTCCGGATTGGTATATCATAGTGTTTCCTTTATTCTTGTTTCCAACAGAAACAAACATTGTGAACCCTATTTGGAGAGCTATGCTCCTATTTTACTGCTTTTTAATTCTCTCTCTATGTATACATTGGGCCACGTTAGATACGGAACGAAATCAATTTGGTGTAAAATATTATTTTTATGGGTTTTCCTTTTCTTTCATTGCCTTTTTTCGATTTTCGCAATTTCTTTGTCGATTTCAAATATATATTTTTACCGGGAATTTCTCCATTTCATATATTTTTTCCTCTTTTTCTTCTCTCTTTCATACGTTCTCTTTCAAGCCTGTGCAATGTAAGTCACGGATTGTTTGTCTATAGAGTTGCGGCTTGTTCGATAGTTTATTATTTCAGAGCAAACTCCTTCCTGCACCGCATGCTTGTCATTATTTTATCTCTCTTTCTCACACTCATCTTTCTAATTCATTGATTCGTTGGGCGTTTGCAGGGGTGGGATGAAGAAGGGGGGAGAGGCGCACGTTGTAATTGAAAGAAAAAAATTATACTTTGTTGAATTTTCTTGTAGTAATACAAAGACTTTTTTTCACGTTGAAATTCACGAAATTGTACAAGTGTTGAGCCGTTATTATTTTCTTTATAGAATTTCCCAATGAATTCCATCGCAAATCAATTCTAATCCAAAAGTTATTCTACGTCATATGCAAATACCGATGCAAATTCAAATTTTTCTCGTGACGGGCAGCTATGCATATATATATATATATATAGTGACGAAATGTTATGGAAGCCAACTATGTTATACTGATGATGGCTGTCATCGATACCGTTGAGTGGTATCGCTTGCACGCCATTTATTTTATATTACATTTATGATGTATGTAAATTTCATTCATCTGTACACCGATTTATATATTCATACATTATGTGTTGTATAAATAATACGGTAAATTATAAATGAAATATGAATTTCATTTCTTCGTTATATTAAGGGGATATATTTTTCCGAATTGCAACAATAGTTCCTATGACTTTGAATCTTTTGATAGAAATTTCATTGAAGAAACTAAAAATAATAACAAATAATTATGAGGATGTGTTTAACCGTTTCCAAAGACGAAGTAAATATTGTTAATGTTGTTTATAATAATTATTATGGGTTTTTAATAAGATCTGGTGCAGCTTATTGCGTTTGCATATGACGGAGAAATGAATACTATAAAAGGCATCCCAAGTCTGCTTCGTGTATGCCGACGCCACATGCGCTCAGCCGCTTTTGCGCGCGCGGATTGTATCGTGTGCCGCGCTAGACATCTAATTAATTATCTAAACAAATCGCGTGCAAGAAAAGGGTGGAATATTGTGATGAAAGAGCGTAGACGAAAATTTGTTGGATTTTTTATGGTTTGAAATTCGTTGCAAAATTTTTCTTTACTATGTGTAATACACAAAACTTAGTGAAAATATATTTGAAGAATTATTCTTTCATGACCTATTTTTATTTTAGAGTATATTTCGATATGATATGAAAGAAAATCTTTGGAAGAAGGAGAAAGATGAAGATGAGGAAGTGGAGAATAATTTTCTTATTTGAACACGTGATGGTATTTTACTCGGTTCCGTTTCTTCTTTATGACGCTTTGGGTTAGGCAATATTCCCATCCCAATACAAATACTCACTGGCTTTAGCGTCTGGATGCAACGTGTTGCTGTATAGTCACTCTTATCTCTGTTCTCATTACAGTGCTGCTAGAATTAGTTGTTTTTTTCTTTCGTCTTTTTACCTATTTGCCTCATTGCAATAAATATTTTTCGAAATATTCAATGAAAATAGATTTTTTGCTACTGGGAGAAATTGATCAGTCAGTTAATTGAGTGATTAACAGTTGGAAGGAGTGAAAGGTTTTGTTAGGATTGATAGATAAATATTTTGTTTATAAATCAACTATTACTTGTTATAATAATTTTTCTTGTACACTTTAAACTTCCACAACTCTATTAAAAATCTTAGAACTAATAACAGTATCGTTTTTTTTTAAATAAGGCACCATAATATCTCTGTTCATTTCATTATTGATATTCTCGCGTCACAATTTTATTGCTTTAGATACTATGAAAAATTTCTTCCATATTCTATCCCTCAGATTTAATATCTAAAAATAATATAATGATAATTATCTTTGATTTTTGTGTTTGCTGTTTTGTTTCTATTTATCAATTTTACATTGTATATTTTATAGGGTCGTAGTACATAGTACTTGGTGGTGATGTTGCACTGTGGAGATTGGATGATACTGCACCAGGTAAACTCAACGAGCTCAAATTACTCAATGACAATGAACTGAGTGAATTTAAAGTGCTTAGTGCAACAGAATTTGCTGTATGACCAAGGTAAGTTGGTTTTCTCTCGACAATTGCACCACCAGAGCTGTTTGAACTGGCATTTGAACACTGAATTCTCAAACCTGCAATAGGAGAAATAAAAATAATATAAATGGATGTATGAGAATGCCATTAGTGAAGCTAGAAGAGTTGAAAATAATTCATTATAAATAATTCAGACACAAATTAATCAACAATTTGGTTTTTTTGGTTTAAGAAGAAATGAATTTTTTCTCTAGGACCACACGCGTAATTAAATACGAATAAAAAAAAACAGAGAGACGATGAACAAAATTGATATAAATTTTCTGAGATATTCAAGTAGATTTGCTTCTCAAGTACGAAACCACTTCACTCGTGTCTCATTTTTCTTTTTTTTTCTTTCGCTCTTGGGTATAACTTCTCTGTTATATTTTTTTTTCCTCTCCACAATAAATACATACAGATTTACCACTAAGGTCCTCATAAACAGATATAGTAAATTGACCCTCTTGTCATTTATAGTCTTGGGTCAATAATAAATAAAAATTTTATTCTGGCAACTATGTGAAAGTCAAGTGAATATTAATAACCAAAATGATTGACACAATGCACTTTTCCACACGCGTGTATAAACGTGCACAACGGCTGAAGATAAAATGTCTCATTCATCCCAACTCTCATCGTAAATAATAATGATTCAAAGACTCTATTCACAAATCATTGTTGTACGTTTCTTTTAGGTTTTAATATTTTTTTGTTGTTACTATTCTCATCGTTAAATTCTGGATTGATTTGTTGATGAAAAAGTAACAGAGATGAATATCTTAATTTTTTTTTTCTCCCATTTCCTCCAATGGATGTTTTTCTTCCTAACATTTTTTCCTGCTTCCATAACAATATGGTAACTGATTCGCGGACGAAAAAGCCTCTGTGTGTGGTCCCACCATGTGATGGTATAATGCCTGCCAGTAAAAACTCGCTTTGAGTTCTTTTACTTCACTTTATAATGACGCAATGATATTTATGTAGAGTGTATATACATATATAATAGCTCAAGACCTACCCGAATTATTTTTTATATAATTTACTCATATCTATTTCGAATTGATTTATTCTTTAAATTATTGTGCGTCATGAATTGGATTCATGAATAGAGAGAAAATGTTCATATGTAGATTTTGTAGGCGAAGAAATCAACGCATGTGCCCAAAATAATCCACGGGGTGCATTGGTATATGTAAATGTGGGAGGGTATACGGAATAAGGGGTGGAAATAAAAATTTCTACTGTGCCCATTGCATTGCAGATTGATTTCGTTTACACTTGTCGTGTTTGAGATGGGGGGAAAGTATTTTAATAGTTATCTGTGGGTGGTATAAATGGAATTAGATGAAAAAAAAAGTTTTGTTCGCTTTTATTTATTTTTTTCTTTTTTGAGATGGAGAAATATAAATATAGAACATTTTTCATTTAGAATTAGAATCACAATGACATATTAGTTATGAATTAAATTGGAATCACAACAAGAATTGATATGTGATTGATATATTTATATTTATAAAATGATTTTTTTTTTTGATTTATAGAACTATAGGTGTATTTGTTTCAGTAGTAATATCTGATTCATGTTTTTCACAAATTAGCGAATATATAAAATATAAATAAATAGAAGATTTAAAGGTATATACACTCTCGTGCTTGGGACCCAAGTGGATTAAAGAACCATCTTGTTTATCGCACCCGTAAACATTTTGACGATAAACGCAGATATAACATGAGTGAGAGGGCGATTCCGTACACTTATATCAATATACATATATATATATGTTTATACACAGAGATAAGTGAAAATTTTGTGTAATCAAAATAGGATTAATAGAATTTATGTATATTTTTTCTTGCCACGTTAATTAATATTTATTAGTATACCTACACTCGATTGTTATTTATAATGAAGAATTGATTCTTCTTGTTCAATTATGACACGTGTTGAATTTTCAGAGGTTATTAACGTAGACTTGAAAACAGGGGAAGAAAAAAAATGGAAAAAAATTTGATCTACGAGTTTTGAAATCTTTGTCGAGTGACAGGAGATGTCATGTTGGCTAATAGTCGCTGTCATCCTCCGTCGGATAAAACGACAACGCTCTTCCGTTTCATTATGTAGGAAGTTCTATTTAACTCTGCATTTACTTCTCTTATACTTTTCGTGTTTTTTTTTTTATTTTGTTTTCTCTTCTCTGTAATGTTTACCATTTTCAATGCACCATTTTCATTTTGCATTTGTGTTGAGTGATCGACATTGACTCTAAAATAAGGGAAAGGGGAAAGGTGGTGGTGAAGGAGGAATATAATGGATGAGAAATGAAGTCAGTCGATGAGCCAAGAGAATTAATAAACAATTTTAGTATAACACTTGGACTGAAAACTCTTGAGTTGTGTTGGGGTTGTGACATAAATAGTGAGGAAATTTTTTTCATACTTGGAAATTGTTTTTTTTTTTTCGTCTTCAGGTGTAATGTGAGTGCAAGTCAAAAGTTTATTATGGAAACAGAGATGGTGAAATTCATGATTTCTTTCTTTCGTATTTTTCTTTCATTTTTTTTTGTTTGAAACTTTTCTAGTTTCATTTTACCTTGTAAAATGGGTTCATGTTACTTCGTCTGGCGCCCTATTGCTCGTAAAGTGCGTCTGAATGAATTTTCCAGATGGCCCAGACGAACACACACAAACATGTATACATCATTATCGTCCTTGTGCTCCGGATCCTTGGGATATTAAGGACAATTTGACGCTCGTAAAAGTCAACACATTGAGTATCAAATATAATTTAGAAAAGTCGTGGGTGGTGTTAGTGATACTGGACCGTACAGGTCCTATGATTATGTTTTTTCTCTTCCCTTTTTTTTTATGTTTTCATTTCCATTTTCTTTCCCAAAGACTTGTCGTTCATTTTATACTTTTTCACAACTCTTTTAGGATTAGTTTCCGGGGTCCCAAAATGCCCTTTCTCCAATTACATAATTCTGTTGAGGGTTAACACCACAGGGTGTTGACCCAAAAGATTTTACTTTTCATTCTATTTAGTTATCATTTCTGTAATGGTCGGAAATTGAGAGAGCATTGTAATGTTACGTTTTTTTCATCTGAAAGCTTCATTTATTGGGAGGGAAACGAATAGCAATGATAGTTCTGATAATTTTATAAAATAATTATATGAATTGTGCGAATTGTCTTTCACTTGCGAGCCCACTCTTGTGCCAGAATAATAACGATGAAAATTTGGACTATGAGTCAGTTGATTATACCAAAATGAATCACTCAAATGAGCCAGTGTTCAATTTTTGAGAAATTGGATCCACTAATGTGACTACAATATAACGTACCAACTTAGAAATTTAATTCTTGCCCCATTTTTCTATGTTCAAATGTATTTTATATGGATTTGTGAACGTATTTTCTTCAGTTCAACATTTATTGTGATCTACTAACACAATATAAGTAAAATAAAATTAAGATTTCTTTGTTTTTAAACTTAAAAAAACATACCATGATCTGTTGTCGAATTTGGACCAGTTGAATCACTATGTGCACAACTGATATTTCCAATTGAATTTCCACCTGGAGTTTGTCCTTGATGAATACTTCTCATTGCTGCGACATTTAAATTTGTCCCATTACCACCAATACTATAACCCAAATAATAATCCGTAGGATGTTGACCAATAGTTGTTGCTGTTGTTTGTTGATGAGTCAAACTATTTCCACCAGCACCAGCACTTTTGTAATTACAACCAACAATTGAATCATGATCATTTTCTGTTTTATAATTTATTTCCGCATTCTGTTGATGTGAATGATGATCTTTCAATTGATAAGGAATATTGTCATTGGTAGTTGTATTAGATCTGTAATTCACAACTTGATCTTGATTTCTAACGTAAGGTTCGTTTTTGAATGCTATTTCGCCGTTACGATACAATGATGATTCTCCAGTTTTATATGTGACTTCAGTTGTTTTATAAGTTACTTCAGCAATTGATGGCGGTGGCGGCGGAGGTGGTGGTGGTGCTGCAGCTGCTGCTGCTACTTTATAAGCATCAGAATAATTCCAATCAGCAACTCCACCGCCACCAGTCGCAGCACCATACATTGCATATTCTGAATAATTTTGATACTGATTTTGATAACCATTTGAATAATCCATTGCATTTGCTATATTATCATAACCGGGTGGTTGGATACCACTGTGACCAACACCACCACTAGCAGAAAAATATTGTGGATATTGTGGTTTCAATGCTTGACACTTTCGTCTAAAACCTCTTGGACGACGACGAAAACTACCTTCTTCAAACATAAATTCACTTGCTGAATCAATTGTCCAATAATGACCTTTTCCTGGTCTACCAAGACCTTTTGGTAATTTGATGAAACATTCATTCAAACTTAAATTATGTCGTACTGAATTCTTCCAACCCTGGTACGCACCATTGAAAAATGGAAAACGTTCTTGGAGAAATTTATAAATTTCTGATAGTGTTAAACGTTTTTGTGGACTTGATTGTATTGCCATTACAATTAATGCGATATAAGAATATGGCGGCTTCTCCTGACGACGTGCGCCTGATTTTCTTGTTGATGATTCTGCTGTTGCACTTGTTGCTAATAAATTGTCACTTTGTGCTAAGGATGAAATTACACTTGATTGAGTACGAGAATTTATTCCATTTATTGATGAATTCGATGTTAGATGATGATGGGGATGGTGGTTATGATGATGGAGATGATGATCAGGATGATGATGATGCAAAGATGTTTCCGCTTCGTTCTTCATTTTCATTGGAATAACACACAAAAGCACAAATCAATTATTTAATTAATAGCTGTTTATTTGTAAATATTCAATCAACACGAACACATTTTTCATTTCAATATTTTATTCGGATTCTTAAAGTTTCCTATTTGTTTCTTCGTCTTTTTTTTCTTTTAAATATTCAAGTGGATGTTTGTTTGAGGTCTAGGTCGGCATAAAATGGTTTACATATGCTAAGAGAGATGAAGTAAATTGTTTGTGATAATTCACCGGATCAATTATCAAATTTGTTTAGGGTAAAACTCTTTCTCTATCTATCAATCTTCTTTTATTTTTTCTCTCGCTCACGCGCGTTACATTAACCCTTCCTCTTTCACTTCTTTTTTTTTCTCTCTCTTCTGGTGTTGTGCGCGCGCGAAGAATTACAGAGGAGCTGTTGGATGTGAGTGTTTCGCTTGACTGGAGATGAGTTGAGATGGTTGGAATGAAACTTGATTGCATACAGTGAGATGAGGGTGTGGCAGAAGTGTGTTTCTACACGCCTCTGGGCGTTTAGATGTGGATCATGAATGGTGTGATACTCAGGATCCGGTAATGTGTGGACCAATGAATGTGGTGGAATCTCCAAGTCGACAAATATTATTTAAGCGACATATCTGATGTTGAGCACAATAACCCATGAATTATTAAATTGATTCTGAAAAGGAAATGAAGAGAAATCGGAAATCATTTCGAATAGCAAATTTTTCTCATTTGTGTGTCGTTAAAATGAGTGTGAATGTCGCAGATATTTAGCAATTTTTAAAAGTTTGAAATAAATAGACCAATTGTAGATAAAGTAAAAATAAAATAATGATCATGTAGAGAATTTTAAAATCGATATGAGGATTTTTTCAGAATTACATTATCTTAATTATTCAGTTATCGATTCATAAACAAAAATGGTCTCATGTCTGCTAAATTTATACTCATTAATTTTTATAGACTTTGAGTATTGACCAATTATATCTCCGGAGCAATTTGGAGTAAGAGAAAAGTGAAAAAGTTGTCTCGAGGTAATTGGATGAGGAAAATAACGCATATTTATTTTCATTAATCGGATGATTATTCATTAGCATCTAATAGTTTGAATAATTGAGAAAATTTGATGAGAATTTTAGAACGAAGTTCAATTGAATAGAAAAATGTGAATGATTGATAATAGTGAGAGGAAAAATTCGTATTTTTTCCTGTTATGTTTTTTATTTAAGTAATTTTTCCATCTCATACGTGCGAGTCTTCAGATATAATTCAATGTGTTTAACTGATCAAAATTCTAAGTAATCATTTATAGCCTATTGCTGTTACGATGTGAGAATGATATTGCTGTCGGCATTGAATCTATCTTACAGTGACACGTAGAAACCATATATATTCATATGCATATTATTTTATTTTTTCTCAAGTCTTGTCTGTATCAATGCATGAGTTTTATTTTCATCACACTCACGTTTACGTTATTGCCGGTCTCTGTGACTGACTCATCAATGAGAACTCAATTGGAATATCGTTCTCAATGTTTGTTATTATCATCAGTGCCGCTTGTGTATGATGTCAGATCGAGTGACAGAAACGTCGTGTTTCAATGTGAGCGGCAACTTATATGAGAATATAAATACATAAACTATCTAAATATAATGGTATGAGGTGATATTCGCTTTATGGATGCCGGTTATATCTAGAGATTTCAATAATATATTGTTACAATGAAAGAAACATTTATGTGACAATTTTTGAGAGAATTATTTTCTTATTTCTTATATTTATTCAGGTAATTCATGTTAGGGAATTTTTTCATTCTGATTCGAATTAGTTTCATAAAACTTTAATTTTTTCATGAATAATTGTAGAATTCACTTTTACAATTGATGATTATATTCTTTGTTCATAAATTCGTTTGGTTGATTTAAATTGTGATGGAGTAAATAAGCGGAATTAGTTTTAGATAAATTTTTGTCTACCATTGAAATCATCAAACAATGTCACAAAATTTGTTTATTTTATTGCATTCACTCGTTCATAATTCCACGATGAAATATACAAATTTTTTTTCCTTGTTTTCTGTAGATAAAATTGTTGAATGTATAGTATTATCATTCATATGGATAATGTCAAAAATGAAGTTGTATGTGGTCTAGTGGTGAGGCACTCGTAATAATTTATAGCATCACAGTCTAAAAGTTAAGGGTTGAACTGTATAATCTTGAGTGTGTTTGAAGTTTTCTTGCTCATTTCTTCATTTAAAATTTTTTACTTTCTTATTTCTTCATATTATATGAAAATCGTGTTGGTGCAAACCCTCCATTAATGATGAGAGGCTACTGGTGCTGTTGCTTCTGTTTACCGTTACGCCTTCTTAACTCTGGTGACACACTTGATCTAACTGACAAACTTGCATGTATCTTTTCTAAATCTCAAGAATCTCTGCTAAGTACACATGATTATCGTTACTAACATTCTACCACTTTTTTGTTTTTTCTTTTATTTCAACAGAATATATAGAATAAATATTTTTACGAATTGAAGTAGATTTTTGAAATAAAATTCGAAGAATATTAAATTTATTAGATAAACATAATTAAATTTAGCGTGTCTAGTTTTTAATTTTTCCTAGTTTCACTAACTTGTTTTAACAGTGATTTAATTGTTTCCCAATAGTGATAAGTGATTGGAAAATTTTAATATCAACCATAGATTGAAATGGATGAAGATTTCTATGTTACAATTAAATTTCGTATTGTAGATGAGAATTTCCTTAAGAAAATTGTGAGTGATTTCACAGTGACTTGAACTCTTTTTTAACTCTCTGGCGAGCACGTGATGCCTTGGCGTCTTTCTTGCTTTCACAATTTTTGCCTCACTTGCCCGCGAGGGAACAACTGAGACAACTACGGCCCACCCAAGCGGCCATCAGACGCGCCGACGCGTCTTGCTGTTTACACGATACAGTAATTTTATACCACTGATCGTACACGTCTGTTGCAAACCCCATATATATACGTTTATATATCATAAAATCATTTTCATTATTATATTTATTCTATTTCCTATTGCAAATTTGGAATTATCATTTTTATCTAGTGTAAAACTGAAAATTTCCATCTTTTATGTAAGTGGTTTTTGTTAGTAGTGGAATTATTTTGTTTTTCATTGTGGAAATTAGTTTTTTTTAAGTAAGAGAAGAGAAATTTTCCTTGAACTTGATCGTCAGTATATCTGGACAGTGTTCTTCGATACTGCGTGTACATCACTTGAAGTATGTAGTTCAATCGAAAATATTCAGACATTCGTGTATGTATGAACGTATATAAAAATCGAATATATATGTGAAAACGTTGGAATGGAAATAAATTTTGTTTATATAATACGTGCGATTCTATTTTGGAAAGTCTTAGATTTACATTCTCAGATAAAGTTTTCGTTCAATTGCTAAATTTTTGCCACCTTCATTTTCTTACTGACATTGGTATGATTTTTTTTTTGTTCAATTTATGAAGACGTTCATTTTATATAGTCAGAGAAGAATTTTTAATTTTTTATTTCTCTGAGTTCATAGGTGTACTAGAAACAAATTTTGAGTCTCTTCATTTGTCTGTATACAATATCTGGATGTGTTTGTATCTTGATTATAATTTTGTGTTTTCCAACACTTGAATCACTCGACTATCTTGCCACTGCATTCACGGGTTGTGTTTTTTTTTTTTTTTCCTTTTTTTCTTGGATTCTTCTTGAAACTGATGTTCAACGCTTTAACCCCGCGCGCAACAGTAGTAGCTGATGACAAGATAAACGCGTTGCAGCAGTCTTTGTTTACATTTTAATGAAAATATTGCTCGACCTTTAAGAGAAAATAAATCTTCCAACATATATACATTTGTATATGTACATATAAACACATACTTGAGAATGAATTTTCTCAGTTTGTGAAATTAACCAAATGACTTGATCGTTATGTAAGTAATTATGGATAGAAGAAATTTTTTTTACAGACTGAATTTATAGATTTTTAATATTTTTCTTTAATGGTTATCTTACTTCATTTTTATCGAATGATTATTTTATAAATATGTGTGATGCTATTGAATGTCATGGCGGCTGCATACGCATTATAAATCCGTGTATCTCATGAATTCGTAGCTTAGCTCTGGTATTTTGAAAGAACCGACGTCTGGGATGCGTCGGTGGTCGTGCCGGTAATTTTACTCACGTTATAGAGCTTGCGCTCTAACACGCGAGGAAAAGATGTAAACAATTTACTTAATAGGACCGCAATGTTTCAGTCGTTTCCATCGACCTTACGCTCTCTTAGTTGCAAGGTTTTCGTATGCTCTTTTAATATAGATGTATACATGTATATATGTATATATATCCGCACTTTGAATTCAATTTTGATTCAAGACAAACTTTAGTTTGATTGAAATTTATATTATTGTTCCAATAAATGTTTAATAATTATTGAGAATAGAATTAAAAAAATTTTTTTTCATGTCTAATATATCTAATTGTGATATATTAGTCATCTTTTTAACATAAAGTTTTTGAAGTTGTTGAAATTCGCGAATGATTGATGTTCGGGGATGAAATTCGTGCAACGGATCTGTTTACTTTTATGATATTCATATGGTTTGATGAGTTATTTCGAATTATTTAGAAAATAGTTGAGAATTAGGAAATGATGATTGAAAATTTGGTTACTTGTTGCTCTTTTGTTTTTTCTTCTTCTCAGTATATGTATATGATACTATCCTGGTTTCTCGACGATCTCGGTGAAGAGTGACGCGCACCAGCTGCGGCCATCTTGCCGACGTGCGCGAGTGAAATTTAACGTCGGTCGTTAGGGCGTTAACGATCGTTTGTTAAATGTCACGTATATTTTCAACCGGAATAGATCGTTGTTATATCTATGTAGAGTTGTAGCGAACAATATTCTAACAATAATTATGAAATGATTTATCATCTTCATGTGCGCATGCAGAAATTTCATTGGTATTGGAAATATTTTTAGTTTTCACGGTTGCAATGAAATTTATGCCATTTTACCGTATTCATGGAATGAAAATTGTGGTGTTAATATTCGTGGAATTTTCGCCATGAGTATTTCCCTTCCACCGGAAGTTATAAACTTCGATTTTTTTCATCGCTTTTTGGCTTCATCATTCATTTATATATATCAATGAGTTATTTTTGCTGATAATAAATGAAGACGAAAATTCTTTGATATTTTCAAATGCGTGGAATATCAGACATGAATGTTAGGATGATTAAGATTACAAGTGTTGCATTCTATGAACAAATTTTATAATTTTCAATATTGAATTTAACCCATGTCGATAATGTCAATTTATACTGATTGCCGGTGAAATTATTTGCGGGATATTTCTTACCGACAGTCGATATTCTCTTCTTTTCTGTTGGAAGTCAGACAGGAATCGTTTATACCAATAGTGAACAGTAGATGTCGTGATGTTCGACCATCGACTTATTTTCGCTTGCTTCAAACATTTCCTGACTGTCTCTCTTCCGGGTGGATTTATAATCAATGATATTTTTATCATTATTTTTGGAATTTTAGGTATTCTAATTGTAAATTCAGATAAAATGGCCTTGAAAATCACTGTTATACTGTGAGTATCTTCGGTGAACGTTGTTCGAATGTTACTGTATACATCAAATATTTTTTCAGCTGTTTGCATTTATATTTTCCACTGATTTATTTTTATTTCAAACGTAATAGTGTGATTACTGGGTAATTAAAGTAGTATATGAATGACGATTTAGGAAGGAAAAGAATAATGATACGCGGCCATGAATTTGCTTCATGTTCAAATGCTCCGGTGCCAGACTAAATAAAAACATTGTTCCAAGCCCCTTATCCCCGACCTGTGCGACGCCAAATTTCGTATATTTTCTCAATCAATATTGAGTTCTCTCAGCGACCTTGGTATACATATAACACAACAGGTAGAACATACGGATATACAGTAGCACTGCTCTTCATGAATAAGATTAAAAATGCGCAACAAAAGTTAAATATGAAAATATATAAATGTTTCTTTTCAGTATTAACATATATTTGTTCACTGAATTTTTATCCTCAAAAATTAAAATAATTTAAGGAAAAAATAATACAACGATCATTTTGCAAAATGAACTGGCATGATCTCAACCTTGATTAACATACATATTCGTTTTGTATTTACACAACTTTTTTGATGAAAAGTTTGACAAGTGTTTTTAAAAAACATCTCTATATTTTAATGTTAAATATTGGTTAATGCTCACACGATAAACAGTACGGATGTGAATAATAAAGGAAAAGAAAAAAAGGTTTTTTCTAATATTCATGAAGTGTTTATCAACACACATCTACAGTAATAAAATAGTATACATCCGATCATAAATGTGTAACGGATGTTCCAAGCATTATGTAATACATAGACATGTCGGTTACTTTTTTTTTTGTAAACCACTCGACAGACACAAAATTACGCATGGTGAGTGTCTCTTCATAATTCGTGTACGTATGACGATGTCTATCCCTTTACGATTCTTCCATGGTATATTTTTATTTTTCATTTACATCTCTTCTTTCATGTTGAGCTTAATGAAATCTAGAAATACATTTTTTCGTTGATCAGGAAGATTGAACTGATTTGGTTCTATTGAAATTTAATTTCATAATAAGAGAAAGAAAATATATTCATTTGACATATTGACTTATAGTAAATGAAATATTGAAAAATTCGCCAAGTTTTTCTCTTTGAAAACATTTGTTTCGGCTTAGTATGAAATATTCGCATCTGGAAAGACTTAAAACGTAGTAGGGCAACTGGCGGTGTGTTAGAGATGAGTATAGTAAGATGGGAAAATTTTTCAAGGAGCCACATCTCATCATTTTGCGAAAAGAGAACGAGGTCGTGATGCGTTAGACCGTTAGAATATCAGTACAGTCAAGATATCGGCACTAGAAAGAAGGAATTTTTCGTAGTTAGCTAAGGAATCATTTGATGGAAATACGTGCGCGAGCCTTGAAAACCCGGATATATTTTAGTAAAGGTCAAAAAGTGCCGCGTGGCAACTTATAAACCAGTGTAAGTATATTTTCTACCCGGAAATGTGTTAGTTTGTGGTCGATCATCTGTAATGGGAAGAGGGGGGGCCGCCTGTTGCGACCGCTTGTACCTGCCAGTATAGATTAGCTTCCAAAATAATGCGTGCGAGAAAACGAAAAGAGTGATTTAAATCCTGGTGAATGGTAATGGCGCCACCAGTCAACCCTTAATATCGGATGGGACTTTCCAGAGATTTTATTTTTTCGGTCATTTTTTTCCTCTGAAACTCATTGGGAAAATCAACTGGTAAAAACAATTGTTAGTTTGAATTGATATTAAGATAAGGAGAATAGATATTTGAGAACTATTTTTAAAATTCATTTGTATTTTGTTTAGTGACGCTGTTTGTTTACTTTAGAAGATTTTAAAATGAACTTTGAGGATATTCAATGTTGGCTAATGTATGTAGAAGATTGTCAATGCTCATTTGAAAAGTGAAGGACGTTAATGTTGATGTTGAAATAAGAATTCTATTTATTGAGAAAAGAGGAGGAGAATACGGAAATATCACACGTGAAAGGATAAGCGCGGGAGAAGAAAGTTCGATGTAGGCGTGTGTATATGGGTTGCTATAGATAATGAAGACATCAAAGGATGGTGACAACGGATATGAGTAAACTGCTTGCGATATATACGGTATATATGCATTCGGTATAGTAACATTCACGTTACTCGTTCTTGGGAAAAAGCCCCATCAAAGAACTGTGGATGGATAAATGTAAGCGGTCGCTTAGCAAGAACCCGTCGCTAATTTTAATTATCGTTAGATTTACAACCTAACCATCATTTCGCCGTAATGAACTGTACTTTAATTCTATACTTCATTTCATCCATACTTGATAAATAGAAGGGATTTTTATAAAATTTTATCCATTTTATGTTAGATAATTTTTCATGAGACGAAGATTAATTTGAATCTAAATTACTTCTTGCTCGTCATATACTTATATTTTCGAATTGATCCTAGTTTTTATTGTTGTTTATTTTGGGTTCAGGACAATTTAAACGAATTAATCAACTTGAGACTGTCTTTATTATACAGCATACGAATATATTTATTTCTGTATAAAATACAGAGATAGACTAACGATATATATTCAGTTTGATTTGATGCCACACGCTCCGTCGCTCGCCCGTTGTTTTCAAACTAAACAAAGAAACTCATCCCCTCGACTCATTCACTCATTTCGTATCCTTGTTCTGACCATCTACATATCTATCTTTTTACTGTGTATTTGTCAATAGTGGTTTTTCTTTTTCTACTTTTAACAATATATGTATATATATTTAACATCCGAAGGCTCAGACAGTTCTACAAATTAGTGAGCCCCTTCCAGTAATTCTCCATATTATTCTATCGAATTTTGACCCGTTGTTTGCATACTTTTTTGCGGTTTATATTGCGGACGTAGAGGAAGTGCATTAATATAAAAAGTAGAAGATAAAAAAATGTGTAGGAAGCACGGCTGACGTCCGGTGAAATACATTCGGCAGACGGCGTGGCACCAGACGAGACGTGACGAGTTAGTATGAGAGAGAAAGAGAGAGAGAAAAGTAAAACAAGAAAGACCAGCCTCGGGGTGAGAATTATTTGTCTCCTTTCTCGACGAACAGCAATAAGGAAGTTGCCCCGCTGGTTGAAAAAACACAGGAGCCGCTAAATATCGGTATGCGTCGCTTGCCTGAGAAAACAGAGGCAATTCTAGTTCTCTCCATCTTTATCTTACTTTTATATACGCTCGTGCCTGCAATTTACTATTAAGTAGACTGTTTGGCACCCATTTATGCGGTTATATTAGGATTTTGGGCTCTTTGATAATGACACTTGGAATTAAGACTTTAAATTCACCAGTTGATCCTCTGTTGTATCCGCAAAATTTACTTGTATTAATGATCGTTTTGCGGAGAACATCACTCAGATGGACTTACTCTACAAAGTGGCAGAATTTATTTAATTTATTTAATGAAGTCTGCTGCAACAATGTCCAATAAAGTTCATCAGGACGATACTTATCATCAAATTGGTTTTGATGACAATTAATTATGTTCATTGAAAAGTAGTTATAACTTTGATACTTAACATTTATGAACTGTTGTCAGGCTTTCTTTAATGTTTTTGGTAATTAGATCCGGAATTTACAAGATCTTCAACGCCAAGGTGTTCACCTGATTTGCCAGGACGTCCACCAAGTTTAAACATAGAGTGTGTGACAATTGGCTTATGGAGTAGTCAATGGGAGTTTAGTGAATTTAGTAGTTAGTTAACAGTGATGATTAGTGTCAAACAGATAAACAAGTTATGTGCCTGAATGTGTGCGTGTCATATGCATCAACGAATTCTTATTGGACGAATGGACATTAATTTTCTCCTTTCCCGTTGGTTCAGTGGAGAGTGAATGTGTGGGCAAACGGGTGGGGCAAAATTGAGTGTGCCGGTCAGACCTTTTGATAGAGGTTAATATAGTCAGTCATACGTACACATACACTCACGCCTCTCATCCACCTTTCCCATTCGCAGAAGCGGTAGCCATATTGCTGTCAGTTAACGGACAGGATGTGTATACTGTATATATGAGAATACACACATATGCTGAGTGTACATTCCCCAATGGAACTACACGGGGCTACACTCCCACGGATCCATCATATGAGAGTTAGCACACGTCCCTATTAAGGAGTGTTGCGAGGGGCGGAGGTGGGTAAGAAAAATATGGTGGGAAGGCCTTTTGTACGTTCAACACAAGCAACAAACTGGACATGCGCGGCCATTGCGCGAACGTTGACGGCTTCTGTATTCAGGTCCTTGACAACGATAAAGGGAACGATGAAATATTTCATTTCATTTTCTTCTATCTTGAAATAAAAAAATTGTAGATATTTTTTTAAGTTTATTATTTCTGATTATGGCAACTAAATAAATTCAATCTTAGAGTGGATGAGGTATACTGATTTCAGTATTGACAGATGAATTCTGAGGTTTCAATGGTTTGAAAATCACTTTCACCAGTGTTTCCATTATTTTTCTCATGTGGAATATTTGTGTAGATGAAATTGTGTCTGCTCGTATGTTAATTTGTACAAACAGCTTTGATGGGGTTGATTTTATTCTAGGGGTTGGCTTGAGTTTGTGTATGGGTGGATTAACATGAAGTTTATATTCGGTAGATGTTGGATGGATATAAAGAAATTTTTGATAATTTCTTTATATTTGAAGATAATAGTTGGGTATTGACACAATGAACACCAAGTTTTTTTGACTATGTGTTGTAGTCTTCGTATATTCTACGTAGACAAGAAGCAAGTCTGTACATAATTGAACAACGATTTGAATATGCCATTGGTGTTTTGACACGACGCCACCTTGTGGGATAATCTGTTAAATGACGGATGCGGGTGGTCCAAGTCACCTTGCTAGTCCAGTGAAATGTATTGTAAGGAGACTACATCGTCGTCAAAAGGATATAAAGGCGAATTATAAGAGCACATCATTCGAAGAATGGGAGAAGAAGAAAAAGAAGAAGGAAAAGAAGAAGAGGTGCAGAAAGTCGTTCTGATGCATGTATTGTTCGTTCGTTATAATCCTAGGCGCGACAATCCATGTATAGCCACCAGAAGAACATCCTGACATGTTTCTGTAAAGACGAAAAGTACGCAGTTAATTCTGAGGAAAAGGGTTATGGGGAAAAAAATAAAATAAGTTTTCTGCAAGTAAATTGCAACCACGTGCCCAATTTAGCGTGTTCAAAGTTTTGAAACATGACAATTATATATGAATACCATGGAATTTCGATGAAGAAAATGAAAAAGGAGAGCTGAAATAGAAATAGAAAATTTCCAAATCATTGGAGCCATCATGGATTTTGTAATGAAGTTGTGAATGATCATGATGAAATTGGACAATATGTTGCTTTATGCTATGAGTTAGTTGTAGACCAACGTCTCGACGCTAATTTAATTCAAGATTGATAGAAAGAAAGAAAAAGAAGATATCTTTTTTATCGAATGTATAATTTGATGGAATAATTATTGGCTTGATATTAGTTGTTTCAACTGATCATGTTATCTGTGAATATTGGACAATTATTTTACTGTTTAAAATGACACGAGTGTGTAGTCAATCTCTGGGATCAGTGCTGGAGATATATTTCAATTTAAATGACATGACACGTGTTCATCGCACAGTTGGGATCAACTGAATACATTCACGTATATGTGTGAATTTGTGCGAAGGTTTGTGTGTAGTGTATGTATAACCAATGATCGTTCAAGTGCATACTTCAATTGCTCTATGAAATCTCGGTCACGATATACAAATCCTGCTTTATTCAATCAAACCATATAAACGCGAGCGGAAAATTCTTGTTTATGATAAACATTGGATATTACTATACAAAAGAGGGAAATCAAATGGATAACCAACTCTAGCGAGAGTTTAGTTGGATAATTTTATGGTGCATAATACTCATCATTCACATTGAGACAATTTAATTCACTTTTAAATTCAATATGAATTTTTCATTGGTTCACATTGTTTATGGGATGATGTTGTAGATTTAAGTATTTTCAAAATCATCAGTTGCACAATGGCAGATGACGATATAAAATATTTAAAGTGTGAAAAGTTTTGATACAATTCTAAATTATGTTTGGTATTTCAATTTCGAGGCGTTGAAAAAATTTTCCGATCTATATTAGACGCGGGGGAGCAGAAATGGAGAATTCATTCGGCAAACAAATTGCATACAGATGAGAGAAAAAAAAAGATTTGGGTTTCTTTTGGTTTTGGGTCGCGGTAAATTCTTTGTCTTAACCAAAGGAGCATCCGGTTCCGGTTGTTATCTCGTGTTACATCTGCAAGTCCTGTACTGCCATTGTCGGGAACACATGTGCCCTGAAAATACTCACAATATAACTCGGACTATAAAATATAAAATGAAATGAAACTTTTGAAAGGAAAAAAAAAGAAAATATATTTTAGGATATTCCTTAAAACACCAAACACATTTTCAATTCCATATTGATATTTAATTGGAAAAAAGGAAAAATTTTTCTGTTTTAACAAGTGGTAAATAAGATACAGTAAAAAAAATCAGGACCAAGTGTGAGATGTGTTTGGATTCACCTTGGAGATTTATGATTCTTCACGATTCATGGACCAGCGGAGCGAGAAAGAGGAAACGCGAGTAGAAGTGAGATGTAGCTAAAGAAACCGGTGGAATGAAAACGGAATAGAGATGTGAGAGTATCAAAGCAATTCTATTTAGAATTTCTATGAGAACATTTTATTATACGGTACCTTAAAGCTTCAAGTTATACATATAACTGATGTACATATGTATATACATATATGTAATACATCGATATCTATTGAATATAGTAATCGAAATGATTGGAAATAAACCTTGGAAATCTTTTCAAGTTACTTTTTTATTTTGATGAGGCCCACGTCTATTTATAGAAACACAAAGACGAGAAGATTGGACGAGTTATCTGTCAGATTTTCTCATGGTGACATTAAATAAACGAGTAAATAATTTTCAGTCACGTTCGGTGGCCCAATAGAGACTAACTATAGTAACCATCAGTTAGGTAGTGTGTGTCCCATTGTCATCTCCATATTCTCAAATAGGATTATATTAAGCTGTTTCACGGTGGATGGGGAAGAATGGAGTCAAATGGTGGGCTACGCTGATGTTTTGGTAGGCGAACGGTGTGAGACCTCTAGTGCAAGCCACGAGACAACGCGATTGTGTGTATAGGTACAGGTCCAAAGTAAAGATAGTGGCGATTCAACAAAAAAAAAAAGAAGAAAAAAAGGAAGAGGGATAGAGAGAAAAAGACACGAGGAAAAAAAAGTGCAGTGTGTGCAGCGTGAAGAATTTCATAGTGTGAAGTTGACAGGTGAATGCTCCTCTTTTTTTTTCTTTCATGTTGCTATGTTCGCACACTCACTTTGCCCCTTTTGATTCGTTTCCGAATATATATTGAACCATCCAATATATGTGTATATAAGTTTGTCATTTTTCCTATGCGCACGCTCGACTAACGTCATTTGAATTCCCACGGACAAACCTTATTTTTCCAGTGGAATTTTTTTCTTCTTTTTTTTTTCACCGACTCAGCAATGACCGGTTGGTTAAAGTTGTCATCGTTTGGCAGGAAGGATATATATCGTTGTCGTTTTGTAGACGGTTATATTACGAGTCGATTTATTTTAGCCAACCGATATTTCCATCCGTCCCAAAACCCAAATTGCGGCTACTAGCCAAGATCAACATCAAGTGTATAGAGAGAAAGCCAGAGAGTAGACTGCACGACGTTTTTCTTTGCTTCCTTCTTTTATATATGTATATATGACTTCTTCGAATAGTAAATTCTTCATGTTGTCTTTTCACTGTGTACTTATTTCATTTTATTTCGATTTATATGAAGTCTGGAAATACATTAATTCATATTTTGTATTTATCGAAGGTGTTTAGGATTCAGTTTTCATTTCTGATTTAGTTTCAAAAGATATTTTTGCTTCTGGTAGTTGATATGGACTTGTGGCATTTAATCATGTGAAAATTATTCTGCAAGTTCTTGAAATAAAACGGGAATTCTTAGAATAGTTGCTGACGTACTTTGATGTGTCTCGTACTACATAGAAAATTCATATATGAATGAATGGTATGATGAAATTTGAAAATGTATTATGAAAAGCATCAAAACAAAAACTAAAGTCTGGTATGAAATTATTTTTAAGGACAGTGATGAACCTGACAGCTGTCAATACAATATTACACTTTGGAATAAATTGTTTGTATAAGATCAGACTAATTCTTCATCATCATCTTCCTAATAATATTTTGATAGGGAAAAACATAATTGAGATATCAATTTCACACTGTGACTGGATGATCTTCCACCATGACAAATCAATTAACCTGTTGATTAAAGACAGAGAACTAAAATTAGTTAGTGATAATTCTTTGATTGATAACAACTAAACAGTTATGTTATGAAATGAACAAAAAAAATTCTGAAATTGATTTTTATTGTTAGCATCTTCAACTTTGTTATAGGGATTTCATTTCATGGCACAGAGATGTCTTCACTTATATATATGACTGGCCCACAAGATTCAATGACACAGCATTAACTGCACATGTTGTATATACTTTGTTAGATTGTGAGTGACGAGTGATCCGAGAATCTTTGCTTCCTCCTGTACATGGTACAAAAAAAAATACGAAACAAGTGACCACACCAATTTTAATTCCATCATTCTCCATTGAGTGGGTGTTCGTGATGGCATATGATGGGGACCAAGTTTCAAGTCACTTTGTCCATTTCATTTCATTCATTCATCTTTCGAAAGCTCTCATTCGTGCATATATATATATATATATATAAACTCTTTCCTGATTCTCATTTTCGTTTTCTTCTTCTTATTCTTCTTTGCTGCTCCTCACAGTCTGGCACTTTGCTTGATCCTCGTATACCATGATTCTCAAGTGGATTCGAGAGCACAAGTGAATTGTGGTGGAATTTTAGTTCTGACAGCGCGTCACTGCACTTTGTATTTTTACATCTTGAAAAAAGAAATTTCTCTTTTTATTTCTATGCTTCATATCACTTTTTTTTTATTCATTGTTTGGTTTATAATATTGAATAATTATTAATTTTTATATATGAGATATTGGAATGTATATTGAAATAGTTTATGGGTAATTTTTATTTGTTTGAAGAATTTTCTTTTCTTTTCATATTTTGATGATATATCAGAGGAATGTAAAGTAGATGGATTGAAGTATATAAATTCCTTCGGTGTTCTTCATCAAATATTTGAACTTCTCGTTTACCACTCGAGGATTCACCTTGTCATCCATTAAACTCCAGCCCTTGGTATCATAGGATAGTCATGAGTGTGATATATAGAAAAAGTCAGAGACCCAAGTGTTGTGGTCGAGTCCTTAGATATTCTTCCAGACTGCTTGGCGACTTTCGTCTTTCACATATACTTATATAAGTGCATGATATATTGAAATATATATCCATGTGTGTAAGTTTAGCTCCAATGTGTGACGTTGCTAGAATGCGGAAAATGTGAAAAAAAAAAGAAAAAATGGGATATAGAAGAAAAAAAATGTGGAATGAAAAAGAAATAAGAAAACACAGAGTTCCTTTGGATGTGTGAGGTCGTGCGCATAGGTCACGTGTTTAGATGAATATATAGACGTGATGTTTTTCCGGTCTCTCAAGAGACTTCTTGTTTCGAGCGCAATATGAGAATACGAATGTGAATGTTATAAGAAAAATTCTTGTACTGATTCATCGTATGCAACTCTTATGCGTTTGATATTAATATTTTATTTTAAAATAAATATTGGAAGTCGTTTATTTTTCATTAATATTTTGGGAATATTTTGCAAACAAAATACTTCCAATTGTTGTTTTTGTAAACTATTCAAATTTATTGGGGAAAATTGTATACAAAATTTTGATATTTGATATGGTTTCACTGTGACTTTATTCTAAGGATATGAAAATAAATCGTGAGATACTTTTGATATGTAAAATATCTGCTTAAATATTGGCAGATGAAAAAACTTTTTTTTTCTTTATTTTTGCAACTTTTGTTTGATAAAATCCCAATACATATTGGAAAAGAAAAATTGTAATCGCCACGAACTGATTTCGTAAGATTGACAAAAAAATATATTCATTTGAGTCGTCACGAACATTACCCATCGATCAATGATTCGTTTTAAAGTTGCGCGTGATATTTTGAAGAAAATTCCGAGTAATCAGTCAAAACGTTGACACTTTCGATGAGTTGGAGAGCATGCAGAGAAAGAGGATGAAGGGAGAATGCTATAGCGAGTATTATTTCGAAAAGGTTGCCGACGTGCGTTGTGTATGTGGATATATTTATATGTTACTGAATATTTCAACGTGGGCGTATTCACAGTTCCTGTATGCCGACACGTCTCTAAGTAAACTTTCTTCCAGAGGTTGAGGGGTTGGTTTCAGGCTTTACACATATTTTTTTATTATTTTTTTATCTTAATCCACCAGAATCTTCTCATGTCATCGAAGAAATTTTGGTTTCGTTTCTTGCGCACGCAATTAATGTTTCCTGGTGTCAGTTGTTAAAATTCTGGGGGATGTAAACAACCCTTAGTAGACTGTCGGCACGATTTTTAAATTTTTTCCTTCATCATCATATATTAATATATATTCATGTTATTTAATTTGTTGTTATTGAATATTTTTATGGTATATAATTTAAAAATATTGAATTGATTATTCTGAAAGAAATTTATGTGATCTATTGGGCGTAATATAAATTCACAAACTCTTGTTCGTTCTGCTCAATTTATTTTTTCGCTCTCTCGCCTTCTGATGACTTTTCATTTTAGTATTTTTTGTTTTTTTTTTTCCGTTCTGCCAAACTTTTTACTTCACTCGTCCTCGAGTATCCATGCACATACACATTTGCAATAAAATGGTTGAACGGGCCGTTGCAAAAGTGAGTATATAAGAGCTGTGAAAACGACGGGACGCACACGCTCCGGCTGTTGCTCCTTCGCATTTGCCCCTCCCATACAAAGTTGCCGTTAATGGAAAAAATCCCGTCTATCGGCCGATGTCCGGCAGTCAACGCTTGGCCAATTATTCGGGATTTGTTAAAGGGCCGTATCTGGGTAACCGCTGGCCGCCGTCAATTCCTCATAAGAATGACGCGCAGGCGACACTCGTTCATCGGCTGATGTCTGGTTATTAATGCTCGGCCAAGCATTGGCAATTTATAATGGCCCAAATCTGGTTAATTACTAACAGCCGTTCGATATTTCCAAATATTTAATGTTTGATCAACAATCGATACTGAGATCAATAATTTGTTGCGCATGCGCAGTTGATTTAAAGTCAGCTGACTTTCAATACTGAGTCTAGTATTCTTTGA